>OU898281.1:2400000-3000000 GCA_918026665.1 Diabrotica balteata | reverse complement strand
CAAGGTTGCATTTTGTCGCCAACATTGTTCAATATTTACGCGGACCAGTTATTTAAAAAGGCTCTCGAGAGACAACCAAATGGAATAAAAATCAACGGGGAACTACTTAATGTGATTAGATATGCAGACGATACAGTAATTCTATCAGATAATATTGAAGGTCTTCAAATTCTGCTTGATCGTATTCACGAGATAGGAGAGGAAATAGACATTAAAATAAACTCAAACAAAACCAAATTTTTAGTGTTTAGTCGTGACCCACATCCCCAAATACCTAATAAATCAAAAACCAAACTGTTTGGAAAAGTATACTGTTTGGTTTTTGATTTATTGTTTTAGCACAAACCTAAGTGAAAATATTGGCTAAAGAGTGAAGCCATGTTTTCCGTGAAAATGACCGACACGATGAAACAAAAATGGCTGACATCGGCAAAATAAATTAAAAAAAAAATAAAATTAATGCAATTTTGTACTGTCTATAGACTGAAGTATAAAATTCCACGAGGAAACTAAGTTCCTGTAGCTGGCTGTATACCATATATCACAAAAAAATTGTGTTAAAATCCTTTATAAAAGGTATATAAAAATGCCTCAAACGGGCTATCACAAACACATTGCAAAACGTTTTCGGATTAAACAATCCATCATCAGTGCAAACGGTTGTACATGCTAGTAGCCACCAAAATATATGGGTAAAAACCCTTTAAATGTTATAAATTTGAATTTGTTTTACATTATTAGTATTTCTAATTTGTGATGGTTAAGTTACCGTTGGATAGGTAACATGGCGGCGTATGACTCTACATGAGTAAAATGGTCCTGAGACGAAGTGTCTACGAGGACCTGTTGATAACAACTGATTATACTACTGATACTAATAATGTAAAACAAATTCAAATTTATAACATTTAAAGGGTTTTTACCCATATATTTTGGTGGCTACTAGCATGTACAACCGTTTGCACTGATGATGGATTGTTTAATCCGAAAACGTTTTGCAATGTGTTTGTGATAGCCCGTTTGAGGCATTTTTATATACCTTTTATAAAGGATTTTAACAATTTTTTTTTGAAGTATAAAAGGTAGAAAAATAAAAAATATTAAAAATAGTCAAGCATCCACCTTTGGACCACTTGGCATGGATTGACCCTGTCTCAGTAAAAATAGTTAATTGTTAATAACTAAATACTCGCCAAGAATAACTCACTTCCCTGGAGTAATTCCGGGTAAAACCCATATTAGGTTTGCTATTTTAATAAAAATGCAAACCTCAAGTTCCTGTACAAGTATATGCAAACATCGAGACTTTTGTTCATTGTTTAAGAGATAAAAAATTACTTGGTTGTTTTTCTTCAAGGTTACAGTTCGCTTAATGCGATTACAAGACTATGATCGTATCATTTTATATTCATAGCTCTAGTAATTACATTTGTTGTAAATTACGACTTAACAAATCCCTTGAAATATGCATAAATCAAAGTTTAAACACTGACGTTTTTGGTGCTACTCGTTGGACAAGGTATGAAAATCAATATCAACAATAGGTGTTTATCTATAAAACTGTATTTGGATGAGTTGGAGTCAATAAAAAGGGGCTCTTAGAGAACTATTTTTTATTACTCGAGCTTTCACTTTCAATTGTGGTTACAATTATATTCAAGAGCTAAAATATAAATCATCTGATAAAGTAGAAGGAATAATTTAAAAAAAAAGTAACTCACCAAATAAAATTAGGTTTACGAATTTGCTGCAAAACGCATTTAAAAAACATTATAAAAATCGACTAAAATTGTTTTTATTTGTATATATTGAAAACGACATTTAAGACGGAAGTATCCTTTTCTGCTAAAATTATCTTTTTTTTAATATCCATAATAGCATAACAGATGAAACTAAAAATAGAATAAAATTAATGAAAGGAAGAATTGTCCTAACCTAAAAGATGTGACCTGAATGCTAAAGTAGCGTATTTTTCTACTATCGTTGAAAGTGAAGAAGTAAAATAATATTTATCACAATTGTCTTTTGTTGAACCACAATCTCACATCGTCACCTAGTGCATCCATATACTACATTTCCGGACATAATATTATCATTTCTTTAGAACCAAAGCAGACATACAAATATTTTAAACAGAGATAACAAAGATATGTCACGTTTCAAAAATACGGAATTACTCACAACACAAAAATTCCGTCTAACAATGAGAAATGCTTGTCAAGGTTGTTATATCTTTGCTTATTTCAGTTTTCTTTTATGGGATCACGTAAACGGTTATTATTTGTTTACACCACGATCGATCGGCACGATTATGACGAATCGATTGGACGCTCTACCCGGCCATTTCATAACGATAGTAAAGTAATCGAAGATTTTGAGTTGTTGGCAAAAAAGTACATAGTTTGTGCAATTATCAATATGCAATAAGCATTTGGATTATTTTTTACAGAGATAATTAATTCTGTATTAAAAATTCGGGCTTAAGTGCCTGTCCAGCCAGCGGCAAATGCTCATCTACTTTAACCTATTTGAACTAAACTAACTACACCACTATTCTGGAAAATAAAAGAAGAACTAGGATTACTTTTCGCACTTAGAGGTCGTTCAAGGTCACTCACAGACAGAAGGGTGGACCACGGAAAGTATAGGTAAAAAAAGTTTTAAATTACACATTTTAATAAAATTAAGAATAATTTTATACACCTTATACATATTTAATGATAGCAAATGGAGTAGATTGAAAGGGGAATATAAGCACTATCATTATATTTAAAAAGATAATTATTTCTTAAAGAGTGATCCTCATAGCTTTAAAAGTGACAGGGGACCGATAATAGTAAACGCGGCAGAGACTCAGGAAGGGTTGTATCGCTATTGGTAATGATGAAAGCAAACATATAACTATATTTCCTGACATAATTCCCTTTTTGAGCTCATAATACAATAAGATAATAAAGTTCAGAAACTGGAACATCAATCTTTTTAAATGTTTTACGAAATTTGTAGTCTTAGTTTTGTATATAGTCGCTTAGAGGGCGCCACCCATAAAACCTTACGTTTTATGTAACCTCCATCTCCAAAATATAAATGTAACCTCCATCTTTTGTTGATATAAATCGAAAGTTTCATTGCGATACAACAAGTCGTGTAGATACAGTGAATTTTTGAAATTACAAATCGGTCGAAAAATGGATTTTTCGAGCAATAATTTTTTACAATTTTCGGAGAATTATCTCAACAGCAATGTCTCGCTTAAACGGTTTCTGGGCTTGGGAATGAAACATCACACCAGTCAACTATTTCCCGCTGGTATTGCGAATTTCAATGTGGTCGCTCCAGTCTCAGCGACAAATCCAGCCTAAACAGCAGTCACACAGCAAAACATTGATGCGGTTCATCAGCTAATTAAGGATGACTGCCGTGTAACATACCGGGAGATAAAGGCATCTTTGGGCATTTCAAAAACCTTGATCCCAAAGATCCTACATGAATAACAGGGTGTTCCCTCATTTCTCATCAATTGGTGTAGAAAAACATTGGAACTGTTCAACAAAGGAAGCTCAAAAAACGTTTATTGTATTGTTAGTAGCGATGAATCTTGGATTTACTCCTACGAACCGGAAAATAAACGCCAATTACGATGAGGAAAAACCAACAAAATGGTTCGTTCTAGAAGTGTGTCAAAGAAAATGGTCGCAACTTTTTGTGTCAAAATCTGGTCTTGTGGCAACAATTGCTTTAGAAGATCGAAGAACGGGTAGTTCTGAATGGTATATAACCCTTTGTTTACCAGAAGTTATCGCGAAACTCCAACAAAGCAACACACAACGGTGAATCATCCAACATCATGACATTGCAAGTGCTTACACTGCCCAGAAGTTTGTGAAGCATCAAAACATCGAATTGTTAAACCATCCGCCATATAGCCCAGACCTAAGTCTCAACGACTTCTTTACGCTCCCCAAGATCAAGAATTGAATGCGTGGACAGCGATGCTTAAATGATAAGAAATGTAGAAGATAATTCTTCTTGAGTATATGATGATACAACTTTACTACCAAACATCAATTTATAAAAATAGAAAAAATCTTAAAATGGACTTACTGGTAATCATCTTCGTCCTTTTTCTTAGGCTGATAACTTTTGACTAGTCTCCTGTAACAAAAAACATAGTTTAAAAAAATGAAGGCAAAACAGTTTAACATAGTTGATATGTAGGTCTGGATGCAACAGATTAATTACTTATTTGTATTACACCTACTTATTTTATATACTTATTTTTGTACTTGATATTTTTGTATCACCTACTGATTGTATACTAATTAAAAATGTATCTTAAATTTTTACCCTAGAAATGGGAAACTGTTGGGTAATAAAGCTATTATTTATTTATTTATTTATTTGATTTATTTATTCCTTTACTATAGCCTAGCATTATACAAAATAAGAATAATTCTGAAACATTTCACACCCAAGAGAGCAACGTCAACACAAAAAAAAATGTCGAAGGACTAAATACGGAATCCACGGAATAGTTATACAGAAAAAGAATTTCACAGAAGATGGTTGGAAATGAAATATTAGAAAACGATGAAATCATCGAGAAAAGCTAGAAAAAACTGCAACATAACATAATAGAATCACTTGGAGAGAGGAAAATAACGAACACTAACATATCAAAAAAGAAAACCCCATGATTTGGAGAGGAAACGAAAACAAACTGTGAAAAAAAAAGAAAGCCTTTTTGAAATACAGAACACAACAAAGACAACATAATACTACGGAACACAAAAAGAGATATGGAGAAAGATCAGAAGACAAAGAAAAGAGATAAACGAACTAATAAAAACTAAACACATTCAGAAGGAAACATGGACAGATTACTTTCGATTCCTATTTGCTAAAGGTGACGATGATGAACCACCAACACCAGAGGAGACGATGTAGCATTTTAAATTTGATTGATTCTTTGAAGTATATTTAAAGTCGCCTCGTATATGAAATCGTCTTAATAAAACGAAGAATGTTTTCTGTTTTTTAGTTCGTATCTTTCGAAAAGTGTTTTCAATCATTCTAACGTCGTAGAGTAATAAATCCATTTAATTGTTGTTTATTTTACTGCGGCGATTTCTTTTCATGTAAATGCGTCTCAAAGGATATCTACGTCGTTCTTTGTTTTTGCTATTTCAGCAGTTCGTTGATTTTCAAGTTAAGCGAACAAATTTTTAATTTCGTCACTCTCGGTGGAATCGCTGCCAAAGTCAGTCGGTTTCATTGTTTAGTCCGGATTTTCTTTTAATTCGTTATTGCATTTTTGTTATGGAAAAATGTGTAAATAGTAGCAGTGTGGAGTAAACCGAGACAAAGAAAACAGTCAAGTTTTGGAATTGAGATTCGGAATAGCTTGCGGGTGTAGTCTTCCAAGCCGTTTTTTTTTTCAATTTGAAAAGTGAATTTTTACTCAAAATGCGATCTGGCAGTTTTTTTGTTGAGTTAACCACCGATTTGTTCGTGCTGTGTTTTATCTGAGAGATTTGTAAAACGGCGTTTCCAGCCGTTTAAGAAGTTCACATGATTTTGGGAGGAAATTGAGTGGGCGAGTTTTGAAGATTGCAGTTTTTTGTCATTCAGGATGATCCGAAGCCGATTCCAGTGGCCAACTTCCAAAGAATTGTCTATTTGTGTTCATAAGTCACTTCAGACTGAATTGCAGCTTAAGTGGGACACAGTTGTATATTTTGCAGTGTTTTGGTTCAATTCCGATTCCAAAATTTTCTTAAAGGAAATACATCAGTCAGTGATACCAGGTACTTTTAAAATTAAAAATTACTTTTCAAAGTAAAAATAAATAATTTTTCAATAATAAAAAAATTTGCTTTGATGACAAACTAAAAAATTGTAAATAAATGAAATTATAAATTTTATGGATTAGCTAATTGTCCTATTAGTTTTCTTTTAAATAAAGTTGACTGCTATAATTAAAATTAATGTTTCAAAAAGGTTTAATATTTCATTTCGATATATGACAGTTAGTATTATCCTTTCTCGACATTAATACATAACCATAAGTTTTGATATTTGTGTATTTTGTGACTGTTGAATATTTTTGTATTCCTCCTTATAACTGTTTGTGGTGACATAAATAAAGGTTAAATTTTGTTGTCTTAACTTTTTATTTATTTTTTTGAGCTAACCTTTATTGATTTTTATTTGAAAAAGATATGTTTTGTTTTGTTTTCTAATTATTTCCCTAGTTACAACTAGTGGTTGTAATAGGCATAATTGGGCACCTCAAGTGGCGCCCTATAATCAAATTTCTTGAGGTGTTTTCTTTTTTATTTTTATTTTGTTTATCCTAAAAGCCCTTTATTTCTTTTTGTTGTAGTTGCCCCATTCTAACCCCCATTTTACTTATCCACGACCCCAGCTCTCCTACGAAACCCTGAGTGTCCGTTCGCACAAGTAGCGATTATTTTGCTTGCCCTATCTCCACCCCCAATAGTTTCTTCCCCCAATTTTCTACCTTATATTAATGCCCCTGTGGTAGGCAAAATATTATCGTTACAACGACAAACGAAGAAATAAATAATGATGAGGAAGAGGTAAAGGAAGTACAGTACGGGGGACTAGATCTGACCAAACAACTATTAAAACTAATAAAAAAAAGAACAAAACAGAATTCATCAAGAATGAAGATCAAGCATCCCAACATCTCTCTTCAAAAAGAGAGACAAATCGGTCCCGGAAAATTAGAGAGGAATTAATTTATATAATAATATAATCTGCTATAAAAAGTTTTATAATGAAATTATAACACTATTATAGCAGAGAAAAACAAGGTTTTAAGTCGGGAAGATCATGCACCGACGCTATATTTATAAAGAGTTAAGTGCAAGAGATAATCATTCATCTTTTTTTTTTAATAATAAAACATACCTTACGCGTACTGACAAAAATAAATTATTTTACACATAGCTCTGTTGTACTACCATATTTTTTAATCAATCAAAAAATAAATTCTACCCAATTTAAAGAGATTTTTTTCAAATTTGCGCCATCTCTGAATCAGGCCACCTAGTTATCACGAGCATTACGATTATTATACCATTTTTTCCTCCCAAAATATTATATAAGACCCGTTTATTACATAATAACAAGTAAGTTAAAACTATCACATATCTTCAATGTGTATTACTTCGAACAGTTTCACTTTCTATGAACTTCTAATAAACAGAAACTGTTTTAAATTCTTCAAACGTTACATTACGACCATGTAAAGTATGTAACTGACAATCCATTCGTCAGTACACAATAGGAATATTGATCATAAACGATTTCTTTTTCAGTGTTTACTCTAGCTGCTCAGAATTTAACAATGCCACTTATATAAGTGTTAGCGCCAAAATATGTTATATCAGAGACTATAAATAGAAACAAATGTATTTATGGAATCAGTCGATGTCTTTTGCTGTCTGAAGAGGTAGGTAATTTGTTTTAGTAAAATGCAAATTTTGGTTCATTTTAGTACAGGAGGTCTTCAAAAAAAAAACAGTCTACAAAATTGTTGTTTCGATTTAATCACCCATTTCATAATGAATATACGAAAAAAAAGTTCATTTCATGTACTGTAGAATTACTTATATTCGTTTTTTTTTAAAGTGCCCAAATTTTTTAAGATTTAGAAATAAAGTTAGTGGGGTATTTCTAATAATTTATTTACCATGTTTTTAAAATTTTTCATCGTCACAGTGTCCTAGTGGTCGGCAGAATTGTCCCGGAAAAAAGAGGAGTTGTTCTTTTACAAAACCAGGTTTTTTTCTTATTGGCCGATCTGAAAGACTGTACTGACTTCGTTCGCAGTACGCAGCTCAGAAGCTGCGTTCATGCCCACAGCCGGTCTCAAGCCCGGATAAAAGTGCAGGGTTGATGAGCCAAGTTAGTATCCTACCCATTATAAAAGAAAAGAAGGCTAAAAGAATCGATATAAGGCTTCGGAACCAGAAGGAATCTAAGATGACGAACCACTCAAAGAAAAGAAAAACGAGAAGGAAAAATAAGCCCACAATCAGATTAGCAACATGAAACATTACTTATTTCAAGAACAAAGACCAAGATATATAGAACAACTGATAATTAAAACATAGACATTTGAGCAATCCAAAAAACCAAGAAGAAAGGTAAAGGCCAAAGATATTATAAGAAATATTTTCTAGCATACAATGGAGTGAAGAAAGAAGAACGAGCACGGGCAGGCGTAGGTATACTTGTCCATAAAAAATATAAAAACAACATATATAAGTGCTGTTATATCTCCAAAAGAATAATACATATGAACATGACGTACGAAGATGACATATGAAGATGACCTACAGTGAGATGCAAAGTGAGATGGAAACATCTGCGAAGGAACTGGCATACATACAAGCTAATAAAGCAGCATCTACGAGACGTAGAGACAATATGGAGAAATAAGAACATAAGGATATAAGGAAAAACACGCATATACGACTTGTGTAGGACCGATATTAACCTATGCTATAGAAACAAGAGCAGAAACAACAATTACAAAGAAAATCTTAAGAACAACTGAGATGAACTCACTGAGGGCGATTGCAGGACTTTAAGAGACAGAATCCCTAATACACAAATCAGAGACATGGGTAAAGTACATGTTATCGTCAGATGGGACACCAAAGAAGACGAGAATGGAACCAACACATTAACAGAATGGGAAGAGAGAAACTTTCCCGAATAGTAAGAGATGGAAAGATAAGAGATATAGCTGGAAGTCAACATAGCAAATACTGCTAAATCAGACCGGAAACAGCAGACCTTAAGGCCTAACATATGAAGAAGAACTGGTTGGACTATTTTGCACCATACACAAAAAAGGAGATATCGTTGAATGCTCTAACACCGGTGAATGACAGTGGAATGGATATGATACCAAGAACCAGAGATATCATAAAATACATTAAATAGAACGTCCGAAGTGGATAGGGTATGTAACGCGGATCCAACAAACTGACCCAGCTAGGAAAACCCTCCTTGATAGACCCATTGGTCATAGATGAAGAGGAAGACCCAGAACAAGGTTCAACAACTGGAGAGAAATTCTTGAGAAGGCTAGGATCCACATAGAGTTGTAAAGCCAGAATGGTGATAAGGATCGAAATCGTACAAATAAATCATAGGATTACTATAAAAGTATTGGAAAAGCAATAAATACGGTCGAATGATAATAAAAAAAATTGTTGTAAAACCAATCTGTGTGGCAGAATTCTTTTTAGGCTATCTAAATAATATAATCAAGAATATCAATTAGGTACATACTTCATGTCTCATGACAAGCTTCATTAACTGTTTTACAGATCTTGTTTGATGTTAATCAAACTGTGGTGTTTAGAATATTAAATTGTTTGTATGATATTTTTAGAATCCCGGATGGAAATAATCACTCTAAATGCAGATAATACTACACAGAAAATGCAATGGGCATTTAAATTTATTAAAACGGTATTGTACGAGAAATGTAGTTTAAAAAAGGTGATCATGTTGTTACGGTTTTTAAGAAAAATACTGATTAGAAATGAAGAGTCAAGAAACGTTTTTAAACTTAAAGAGATCATGTCTCGCTTTCTCTATGTATTTCTGTGTTGTTCCACCATATTTTCTTCTTCATTCCACGATTCTCTTATGTACAATAAGTGGAGAACGCCTTTTAATTTGACCCGGTCAAATGTCTTTGTAAGGTCACGAAACATAGATATGCCGGTTTGTTGTATTCTAATGATTTCTCTTGCACTTGCCTCATTATAGATATAGCGTCGGTGCAGAGATATAGCGTCGGTGCAATAATAATAATAGTAATAACGCCGATGTAAAACCTTGTCCTTCTTTTGCTAGTGTTATAATTTCATTCAGTGTATTTGTTATCACTTTGGTTGTTAATTTTAGTGTAGTGGTGTGAAATAAATTAATTCCTCTCAAATTTTTCATGTCTACATTTTTGAAGAGAGGTATTAGGATGCTTGATCTCCATTCTTGAGGAATTCTGTTTTGTTTTATTATTTTTTGGATTAGTTTTAATAGTTGTTTGGTCAGATCTGGTTCTCTGTACTTTGAGTTCGTTCGATTTTCTTTCCTCCCCTGGTGATTTTCTGTTTTTTAATTTCCTTAATGTTTTGTTTGCCTGTCATCCTCAGTATTTATTTCTTTGCTTGCGGTCAAGTCTGGTGCTGGTGGTTTATTATCGTCACCTTTAGCAAATAGGGATCGAAATTAGTTGATGTTGTAGGGTAATATTTATCAAAAGGTCCAATGGATCTCCTTTCTGAATTATCCCATTTATCATTTTAAAGTCGTCTACTTTAAAATGCATAATGTATGTCTGAATTGTCAATATAAATGAGTCAGATAAAACTAAATTATTAGAAGAATTTTTCACTACGTAACAAAAAACAAAATTTGTTTAATTTACTGTTTGTATTTTGAGAACGATTTCCGAAGTGGAAATTGAAACGTCAATAAACGTATTTTTATCTTTAATTGTGGCTTATTCCCAGTTAAATAGTAATTAACTTATCCCATTTAGTTGATACAGACCTTTCGGGCTATTAGCAATAATCTTAGCGTCATCTGCATACCGTAGGTTATCAATTGAGAGAGAGAGAGAGAGAGACGCTTTTTATTTTTATATCTTCTCAAGCAGTATTGAAGATATATCCTGAATAAAAACAACAAAGGGTCGTTAGAGTGGGTTAACATTAGTATTTAGGATTGAAAGATTCGATTGTAAGGTTACAAAAGGTAAGGTTATTAAAAAAATGTATTCTTTGAGGGCATGAATGAAATAATTTTAACGTTCAATAAAAAACAAAGAGCTACTTCGTTGAAATCATTGATAATGCATTAAAGCAATTTCCAATAAAATCCGTAAAGTAGATTCTATATACTTATAAGGAACTAAATATTTTAAATGCCTTAATTATGTTTAATAAATATATTAGCATTTTATAGAAAATTTTAATTAAACCCGCGATTTTAGGATTCCACGAAAGTTTCACATTTCTTAAACTCTCACTTTTTATGAATGAATAATGAATAATTGTACATCTTTTCGAGTCATTGACTTACAGTGACCCTTTGGAGATGAAATTGTGGTAAAAACAAAAATAATAATTTTAAACTGAAAATTAATGCATCCCTTTTTGAGTTTTGTTTTAATTTGTGAAATATAAGTAATATCTAAGAATATACAGTATTGTGTGAATTAATGGAATCACTGTGAATTTTTTTTTATTTTTTCAATATTTACAGTTGGCAACACAACGTTCACAGTTGACAGCTGACCAAGCATTGAAAACATAACCTTACTGTGTGTTGGTGTGTTTGAGTGTGTTTTAGGTCATTTCTTACCAAGCTTGTGTTGTGAATATACAGTGTTGTGTGAATTAATGGAATCACTGTGAATTTTTTTTTTATTTTTTCAATATTTACAGTTGGCAACACAACGTTCACAGTTGACAGCTGACCAAGCATTGAAAACATAACCTTACTGTGTGTTGGTGTGTTTGAGTGTGTTTTAGGTCATTTCTTACCAAGCTTGTGTTGTTTTGGGGGTTTTTGTACTATTTTGTGTTGTTTTTGGTTTTATTCCAACATGGATATTACCCCTAGGAAGCGTGAAAAGATTGTCACGTTGAGTGAACACACTAGTATGTCACAAAGAGAGATTGCTAGAACGTGTGGAGTGAGTCAGGGGGTAGTAAATTGGACCCAAGAAAATCAAGCGAAGACCTACAACAAGATCTAGCAGCATCAGCTATAGTGATTCATGACTCAACTGTTCGTAGAAGACTTTTGGAGAATGCTAGAAGGGCAATTCGTCCACAGAAAAAACAGCTTCTAACTGAACGAATGAAGAAACAAAAATACTCTAATTGGACTGTAGGCGACTGGAAAAAGTCCTATTTATAGATGAAACCCACTTTATACTTCAACGACAGCGGTCGAAATTCGTCAGAAAGTCTGACAATGAAAAGCTTACACCATCTCATATTGATCAAACCGTAAAACATCCAGTCAAGAAAATGTTTTGGGGATGTTTTTCATACATGGGGGTTGGATCTTTGGTGCCAATTGAAGGCATGATGAACAGCCAAAAATACAAATCCATGTTGGAAAAGTATTTGGACAAACAACTCCAAAAATGTCAACCCCAAGGAGGAGCGATTCTTCAACAGGACTCTGCTCCCTGTCACAAATCGAAGGAAATGATGGCATTTTTCAAAAATAAGAAGATTAATGTTTTAGATTGGCCCGGTAATTCGCCCGACCTCAACCCCATTGAAAATTTATGGGCCATTTGCAAAGCTAGACTGCGAAAAATCGACTGTACCACTAAAACAAAAATGATAGAAGCGGCCATTCAGGTTTGGTATCGAGATGAAAGGATGTCTGACAACTGCCAGAAACTCATAGAATCTATGCCAAAACGGGTAAAAGCAGTAATTGCTGCCAAAGGGGGACATAGTTCCTACTGAATGATGTAAGTTTACCTTTATAATATAAATATAATTTTTTACTAAATAAACTGTTTTTTCGTTAAAACAGCCTATGATTCCATTAATTCGAATAATACTGTAAGTTGTTAATAATCAAATTAGTCAATATTGAAAATACGAGCTCTAACAACTATATACATAATCGGACAAATCAAAAAACATAAACTGATGGTTATCGAAGAACCATCTGTGACCATATCCCACTATCACTGTAACATTAATTGTATTTTCTCACCTTACCTTCTATACATCAGCATCTAAATATAAAAAAGGAGACGACAGACGATAAGAAGAAAAGATATCTATCTAATAAAGATATTTATTTAATTTGGACAGTGGGGCCGTACGATGATTAGCGACAAGACCTCTGTCTGGCCGTGGATGAAAGAATCGTAGACCTATATAGAGCACTGGAGGAAATAATCGTAGACTTACCTACAGCACTGGAAGAAATAATCGCAAACCTATGTAGAGTGCTGAGCGAAAGATCTGTGTCAAGCACTAGGCGAAAGAACGCAAGATTATATGTAGCAGTGTATAAAATAATGGGTTCCCGTGTCAACCAGAGGACGTTTAATTAGTTAGTAGAAGAAGGTGACATGAGACGAAAACAGATCAGCTGATGAAAAGAAGAAATGGCTCGACTTGTCAGTGAGAGTGATGTCACTCGAACACCTGAGCAGGTGCAAACGTCACAGGATGCCCCTTTTTCCCAAGGTAGGTAAAATTTTCCCAGCCCCAACCACCGCAATCTCTACTTCATTTAGATTTTTGTAGAATCCAAAATTTATAAATGCAAAGACTGTACAGATTAAGATTCTTGTTATAAACCAATGAGAACTCAAAAAAGGATTCATTCAACAGATTCTATGTCATTAATAATTGTAGGTTGTTTATTATACGTGGCACAGGCACAAGCACATCTGTCGCACCACAATTTGCTCATCATGCACTACGACTACAATTTTTTTCTGCAATTAGTCATTCCCGAGGTGTCCCAGAGTACTACCAAACTCTGGGGCTGACTTTACAGCATTGTCTCCAGAGTCGTGAGAATAATCGCAAGAATCCAAAAGGCAATAGAGATACAGAGAATGGACTTAAAATGAGTGACATTGGAGGAGAGCCACTGATACTTTTTTAGAGCTGTATGCTTCAAAGTTTCAACGACCCAAACTCGCAAGGGCACTAATCAGAGTCCTACATGCAATACTTCACCACCGTAAGACAGTCCGTAGGCTTAGTGAAGCAAGAGTAAAGAATCAAAGAGAGTAATTGATACCTTTTAGGAGTTCTATACTCTAAATTCTCAATGACCCAAACGTTCAATATCACCAATCAGAGTACTATATGTAAAAAAAAGTCTGAAGAGTTAAAGAAACAAGAAGAAAGCGGAGAAGAGCAGCGATTACACTACTGCTCACTAAGGAACATAAAGTTCACGTAAGCTGTACTATTAATGGCTGGAAACAACGTAACATGAATGCCTTTGGTAACGACCATAGGAGAGATTTTTAACATCTTTCTAGCAGTTTCACTTGGTAGTGGGTCAAAATGTTCCATGGAGTAATCTGTTTAGACGCTTGTCTGGAGTTAGTGATTATTTACAGCTGTGCTTGCTGAATCAAAGAATATTCCTCAAAGATCAAGGTAAGTCTTTGAGAATTGAATTTGCTTTAATTAAATTAGATCCAATGGTTAATATTTTTTATTAAATTAATTTATATCTTTAACGTTGACAGATTTGTTAAAAGTTAGGTTAAATCCTTTTTGTTTTTGGCGAATTTTGCCACATTTCAATTTTCTTCTAGTTCTTTTTAGTGGAAAGAGTCCTAGTTTATCTTCGTTCTAGATAAGCGTACCGATAAGCCCTTTAACTTTTTCATTCGAAGGTTTAGGAATTTTTGACTAGGAATAGGATCACTAGAAGCATTCAAAGAAATGTAATAGAATTTGGTCAAGAATTTGAAAGAGCAGAGATACAGATATTAATAGTATGTACCTACCTGGAAAAAAAAGAAAGCAGAAGGAATTCAATAATGGACAAACATCTGTATGAAGTGGCCTTGACTGAAGTATATACACAAAAGCCATAAAAATGAAATAAATAATCTAAAAGCTTTTAATAATTGACAAAATAAAAGATGTGGATATGAAATAAGACAAATTATACATAAAAGACACAATGGATGGCCTATGAAAGAATTAGAGCCTATAAACTAAAAGACAACAATATCTTTGATATACAGATTTGTTATTTTAAGACAACTTACTGAAATCTTTGGGAAATATTTAAAAACATAAGTAATGTATGGCAGTTATAGACAGATGAAAACGAAAAACAAAATAGGAAAGTGAAATAATTAGTTAAATATGCTAAATAGGAATCTTGCCTCTCTTAATTTCAATCTGTCTTTTTTAAAAATCTATTATACGATGTCTTTTTATTGAGGCATCGTAAACGCCGAATTTATTACGTTCAGCATCAAATCGATAGGAAGTTTATCTCACAATTTAGTCTGAGACTTTATTTTATTGGCAACAACGGTGAGCAGTCTAGTTATTCGCCCACACGGTTTGGTTTCGAACGTGAAGTGGTCCGAACTTTTTATGGTAACATTGCTGAAGAGACGAGAACGAGTACGTCATTAAATTTATACTCATTTTTCTCCTGAAGATGTTGGATTTGAAGAACCATTTTTCTGAACGTTTCTTGAATTTACGGTGTCAAGTGATGATATTTTGGCTATTTTACAAACATTACAAAAATCTAAATATCATATGTTGCTAAAGCATTACTTCCTGGTAGGAAAAACTACATATAGTCCGTTATCTAATTATATTCAGTATGCCGTTTTGTATTTTTCACAATGAACTTTAACTGTTATTTTTTTAATATCTCATTTACAAATATCTTCCTATCTTTCATTGTGCCTAGCCCATCTATAAGTGTTGGATTTAAATGAGACCTAATATGTTTAAAAAAGTTAGAAACGTAGCTGGTCTTTATCATAAGAAAACTCCACATACTATAACCGATTCGTCGGGAAAAATGATAATAGACGAACATGAAATTCGAACAACCTGGTGTAATTATATAAGTGAACTGTATAATGATGATAGATCCGAAGAACTGGAGACTTTAGTTGAAGGTGAAGGACCAGAAATACTAAAATCAGAAATACTGCATGCTATAAAGTTAGCAAAGAACAAGAAAGCCGTTGGCCCTGATAACATACCGACAGAGATGTTAAAGCTTATAAATAAGGAGAACATTGGAATACTGGTCAAGCTATTCAATGATGTTTATTCGACTGGTGATATTCCTGAAGATTGGTTAAAGTCCAAATTCATAACACTACCAAAAAAAACAACGTCCGAAAACTGTAGCGATTATAGAATGATAAGCCTTATGAGCCACACTTTGAAAATATTTCTACGCATCATCCACAGTAGAATCAGAGATAAATGTGAAGAAGACCAGGATGAAACACAATTTGGCTTCAGAAATGGACTGGGAACTCGGGACGCCCTCTTTGCACTAAATGTATTACTTCAGAAATGTCGAGATCAAAGGAAAGACGTCTTTGCTGTATTTATTGACTATGAAAAGGCCTTTGATCGAGTACAGAATCACAAATTAATTACAATATTAAAAGATAAAGGAGTTAATAGTCAAGACATACGATTCATAGAAAAGTTATACTGGCGTCAAACAGCGACAGCTTGCATAAATGGAAAATCAACAGAAATATGTAAAATACAAAGAGGTGTCAGACAGGGTTGTATACAATCCCCACTGTTATTTAATTTATATTCAGATAGAATATTTAAAGAAGCGCTGCATAATTTGGAATGGGGCGTGAAAGTTAATGAAATTCTGATAAATACAATCAAATATGCAGACGATACAGTTATTTTAAGTGATGACATGAATGGACTACAATGCCTTTTAAATGCCATTGATACAGTGGGAAGAGAGTTTGGCCTAAACATAAACTGTTCAAAAACAAAACACATGGTGTTTAGCCGTTTAGCACATCAAGATGCACGATTATATGTTGATGGTCATATAATTCAAAGAGTGTCCAGTTTTAATTATCTTGGTTCCCACATTACTGAACAACTAGATCCAGATCAAGAGATAAAATGTAGAATCGAGATAACCCGCACGACATTTTTAAAAATGAGGTCATTCTTCTGTAATGATAACTTGCAACTTCAACTTCGAAAGCGCATGGTGAAATGCTACATTTGGTCAGTTCTCTTATACGGTGTCGAAACATGGACATTAAAAATATCCACCATTAATCGTCTGGAGGCCTTTGAAATGTGGCTGCACAGATCTATACTAAAAATTCCATGGACGGCTATGCTGACAAATGTGGCAGTCCTTGAGAGAGACTAACGTATCATTTATCGTATTTTCATTGCAAAATTATCCAAAACAAAGCAGATCTTTCTGTCACGTTTTTATTATTATTTTTTTAAAATCTAATCGTATATTTTGCATTTTAGATAAAATGTAATTGTCATTACACTCAATGGGGCTTATTCCCATATAAACATATTATTTAACCATTACAATTATTATATTTAGGTAAATAATTTTAAAACAGCTTTTTTCAATTTCAATACTTGCATAGTTCTCAAAAAATCTCATAATGTACCTAATGTGTCAACATTTAACAGTTAGCAGTTTTCTTGAAATCACCCATGACGGGTAAAAATTCCCACAAGTCATTCTCCAGTTTATTCGGCAGGTCCTGCATGTCAGTCACACAGCAGCAATTTCATGAATTCTCCAAAACCCGTTTGATGCCACCTCGTTCTCGTTAAATTATTCTTTCAACGCTGTTGCCAAAAGGTCAAGTTTCGCAAGGAAAGAGGCTTCACTCTGTGATTCTCAACACAACGTTAGAAAGTCCGTAGAAAAAGTGGTTATTATATGTCTACACAGTTAATCAGTATCAACTAATAAGTTGATAACATGTTTGTCATATTAATTTGCGAAGGTAATGGTGTTTTCACATATGAGAGCAATGTTTTATCGTATAGAAAAGAAGAGATGTAATGTTATCGATGAAAAAATTTAAAATAATCACAAGGAGACTAGAAGAAACAATAATTTAATCAATGTTTTTTACTGGTTGTTGTTAATTTGATACATGTATAGGATATCAAGATTAAGATCACGGTTTTTAATACAATCTTTGAGGGTCAGGAAAGTACCGTTTCCATGAGGCGTAACTTTCTCAGTTTTTTTCGGGAATCTCATGTCTCCTGGAGCTGGAATTTAATTTGCTGTGTGTGTGTGAAGAGGCGTTCAAAATAATATGTAATTATACCTTCTTCTTTAGTATTTTTTCGATTTTTGACCACTCCCACATTGAAACAGTTATTCTGCATTTTACTCAAGAAACTTTTAATGATCTACTCCAACAAAACATCTTGAAAACACCTACAATAATTTTGACTGCTATATTAAGTACCCCAACATTCTACGCGTATAAAAATGCGTATTTCAAGAGGCTCTTTTTGAATATGTAGTAAGTAGACGTAGGAGAAAAAATTAGATTTCTACCAACCAAGAGAGAGCGGGCAAGATTCCATTCAAATTATGGTACCAATGATCACCTCCATACAGTAAAAATACTCATTGAAAAATCTATAGAATACAACAAACCTCTTGTCCTTACTTTCATAGATTTTCATAAAGAGTTCGACACGATTGAAATGAACAGTCTTGTAGAAGCAATAAATGACAGCAGGATTGATCATAGGTATAGTGAACTTATTTACAATATTTACAAAAATTCCACGTTGGCTGTTGGGACCACAGATGATATTGTCCTTATCACAGATAATTTAGGAGTAGCCACAGATATGTTAAATGAATTGGACTTTGCATGTTCGAAGGTGACAAGGAGCACAAAATCGTAAAGAATGGCGGAGTTTAAGGAAGGCCTATGGATGAAACGTTGAATGAAAATGTAAAACCAGAAACAGAAAGGAATGAAGACAAACAACGAATTAATCCAGACACACAATAAATTCTAACCAAAATAAAGAGAAAGTGTAGTGATCCACTTTAGAATGGGGTAATATGTAGCAGCAAAGCCATAATCCGAAGGGATTGAATAGCGACGACGATGATAGTGTAGAAGTTGTATCAATATCTTTTTTTGAAGTCTAATTTGAAGTTATTGTATGGGTACAATGATTTCTTACTCACTGCAATGCTCTGCATTTGTCGGTTTGGAAATGGTTATGAAAGTTATGAGAAACTATTCTTTGTCCACTCTAGGCAGTGGTTCCAACAACAAACACCGCTTCACCTTTTGAAAGGACGTCACTTGTTCTTATATTGTAATCTGTTTTCCTTAATTTTCTCGGAAACTACGTGTCAAATCTTCTCTTCGATAAATGTCGCATAGCATAACTCTATTTTAACCAATGTTATCGCACATTTTCTAAAGCATGTTGAAACAGTTGCTGCGTCACCTGTCATACACACTTGCAACAATTTTATTTTAATTTTCTATCTAACTGTATTTTATGATCCCGTTAAGAACATAATGGGATCATTTCTTTTCAAACCATTTAAAAAAATCATAAATTATTTAGTTTATGTCTTTTTTCAGAGGTCGTATAATTTACCAATGATTGGTATCTATGTAAAAATAAATAAGGTAATTAATGTTGTCTTGTAGCGCGTACTCATATATAAAAAAACATTTTAGCTTTGCAAAGAATGCTTATATTGTAACAGTATATTAAGTGGCTAAATTGCAGATTTTTCTATCAGATTTGACAACGTTGACATTCGAAACTTGTTCAGTTGCTTTCAGCGTTTTTTCGTAGATCTGCAGCCACTACAGATTAAATTTATTATGTATATAATATATAACAAGCGAGTCTTCTACAGCTGGCGCCGCTTCTCGCATCCTAATTTCCAGCGTTTTCTGTCGAAGCAATCTTAGTTGTTAGATCTCTGGCGGTCATTGATCGTCGACATCTTCTCTCCAGTCGACTTGGTTTACTCGTTTCTTCTAGATTGGCGGAGTCCATTCTTCTATTTTTTTTGGCCATCTGTTTTACGGCATTCTCGAAGGTGTCCATACCAGTTAAGTCGTTTGGCTTCGATTGTGTCTATTATGTCTAGATCGATTTCCATTTCTCTCCGAATATCTTCGTTTCTTACCCTATAAAGTCTAAATTTATTTTTTTATTATGTTAATTTTATTTTTTTATTATAAATTTATTATGTTAATTAAGCAAAAAATAACAATTAATGGGGTGGATAAAATGACGCGAAACTTTTTTAACTGTTATATATATATTTTTTTAAATCTGTTAGTTTAATTATCAGTTTCATTTTTCTCTTTCATTGGAAACTTTGGTTTACCAATACCAATTTAGATTGATTTAAAGAGATAATCGTAAGGGGACAACAATCTTTGAACTATCAAAAAGTAGTTTAGTGCACGCATTTTGTAACAAACTGTACAAAAACAAATTATTTTATATATCGACCAGTTTTACAGTTTCCGTTAGAAATTTTTTACCCTGAAAGCCGTCCATTGCATAGAAACACATCCTTTTCATTCCCCCATACAAAATAATTACCTACGCGAGTGCATAGTTGCAAAACGTATGGGATTCGAATAAAATATTTCTCATGGAGGTCATTTTTCACGATCCGTGGAATTCAAAGGGAATGTGTGGCAGGAGATGCTTAAATTACCGTGGTATGGTAAGTGTGTGATGTCTCTCGTTCTTTGTAATAGGTGCTCACGATTATCGTTATTATTGTCAAACGGTCATAATTATGGCTAAATAAATTTTATTCTTGTTCTATAAATAGAAGAAAACGATGATGGTATTAGGCGTCATAGGCGTGCTTGAAGTTGGTGCGTGCGAAGAAGGTATTAGTCTAATAGAAAATTTTTAACGGAGAATATAAACGGAGATATTATATCGATATATAAATATTCTTTAAACCAAGAATTATGAGAGAAGCTATAGAGATCGAAAAACGCCCCATTTGTCTCAATAAAAGATATGCCGAATTCTACAGGAGGATTAATAACTAGTACGTGGTAAAGCAAACATACAATTTTTTAAATAGGACACCATCTGCATTTTCAATCTTTTGAAAAAATAAAATATAGGATAAGTACATTTGTATACTGTTTTGTATACTTCTTTGAGCATACAAAACAGTATACAAATGTACTTATCCTATATTTTATTTTTTCAAAAGATTGAAAATACAGACGGTGTCCTATTTAAAAAAATATATCTGTACCTCAGAGCTAAACTGTATTAACTCCATTTTTTTGAAAAATTGTATTATTTCACTTTCTACATAACAGACTTCACATCTTTCATATGCAATACGATATTAAATCCTATTTAATGTAGTTTCAAAGATAAGCAACCATAAAGTGTATTAAGTCCCTCAGTAGTTCCGAGCTAAACAGTCGTTTACACTTAATACCCAGCAATGTAAGTATTATTAGTAGTATTAGTGGAGTTAATATCACATGCACATTTAAGATGTATTAACTCCACGGAACGACGTAAAACCGCGGTGTGGCACTGTAGTCAGTGTGTTTATGCTATTTCACATTGATGGTGTGTGTTTTAATAACATTCTAAAGAATGTGTACCAGAGCAGATAAAATTGTGAAAAAAGCTTTAGAAAAGCATCAAGAGGTATGCTTTACTTCTCCGACGCAATGCAGTACTGATTCTGTGGAAAACAATCAAGCATTATCCTCTTCGTCGGCGATAAATAAATCTAACCTCAAAATAGGTACGTCTTAACAAATTTATTTAAAATAAAAAATTATTAGCCTTCAATATTACATAAAAACTTAATACGTATTTAGATATTTGGGCGATTTTACGTGGTATTTTAACCGAAAATCCTTGTATTAAAAATGGACTTAGTACACAATAATTACTTTAAGACCGACAGACTGTATTAACTCCATAATTCGGTTTATAACTTAAATATTAAATGTAGTTATTAAATTAGGATAACAGTAATTATGTTTTAGGAAAAGTCGGCGATCTTGATGAAGGTACAAAAAACCAAAATATGCCTATTAAAATTATTTCTAATGTTAAAATTGCCTCACCTGTATCTTGCGAAGTTGTTATAGACAATGTTTCGCCATCTGTTTCGAGCAAAGGTATAACACAATTATTTCGGTTTTTGTAAATAAATAAAATATGTACATGTTTTATAATTTTTAGAAATCAATTTGCCCATATCCTTAGATGGAAATTACACTAATGGTACAATATCAACACTGAATCATGGATCCACAAGTCTTAATACACAAAATGTTGTAGAACTTGTCTCAACAACAGGTATATTTATTTATACTTCACAATTTCCTATTTGAATCATAATATTTTTTTGTTTAGTTTCAGAAAATGGAATCATTTTACAGACTGCTTACCCATTACCTGTAGTCCTCAAAGTATGGCAATTGTAGTGCAAGATAGAGAAGATGGTAGATCACGCGGATTTATGCTTGGAGTCTGATGACTCTATCAATGATAAAACATACGGACCAACTGACAACGAAACAGATAATTCTGAAAGTGAGTCAGATAATCAAAAAACTCCCAGGTAAAAAAAGGAAATCAAATCCTCTGCGTTGGAAACGGAATGTTCGTAAAAAACAAGTGGCCGGTGGTAAAAAACGCCAAACCAAGAATACAGTTTTGCAATCGAAGCAAATTGGAGCACCATGTAAAGAAACCTGTAGCGTTGGGTGCACAAAAGCTATAACTGAAGATCAAAGACGTTGCATACATTCTGAATTTTGGGATCCTAATAAAAACATCGACATGAAAAGACAATTTGTAGCAGCAATGGTAGAATGCGTACCTGTGAGACGTATCCGGGAAACCCACAGGAGCACGTTCTGGCATAAGGGAATTTACCAGGCGTTATTCATTATATTTTAAATCATGTAAGGTATAAAGTTTGTCAGAAATTCTTTCTGTCTACCTTAAGTATATCCGAGACATTCGTTACAACAGCTCTTGCGAAGAAAAAGGAATGTGGAGTAGTTAATACAGACCAAAGGGGTAAACGTGAGCCTGTCAATAAAATTCCCGAATTCATCAACAAGGCATTCGGGATCAATATTAGCAAGTTCCCAACTATTGAATCGCATTATTCTAGAGAGCGTTCTCAGAAAAAATATCTTGGTTGTGAACTAAATATTACCAGAATGTATGAGATATACAGATCTGAGTTAATGGAAAGCAATACACCCGAAGAAAACATTGCTAAACTTTGGCTGTATTCTGAAATATTTAACACAGAATTTAATCTTTCATTTAAACTTCCATACAATGACACGTGTGATGAATGTGACAGATTAAATTTGGCCAAAATTCAGATGGTAGAAGGAAAAGAAAATATTGAACAAGATTATCAACAACATCTTTTGGAGGCTAGTAACAGGTATGAATTAAAAAGACTTGATAAGGAAAGAGCAGCAACAAGTGGTGGAACAATAAAATTATTGACACTGGATTTACAGAAATGTCTGCCAACGCCTGTTCTAAGTAACCAGCAGAGTTTTTATAAGCTCAAGTTATGGACATACAATTATACGATTTCAGACACTTCAGGTAATGTTACGTCTTGCATGATGTGGGATGAATCAAAGTCTGGACGTGGCGCAAACGAAATGGCTTCGGGCTTTTTGAGGTGGACTGAAGCTATAAATGAAAATATAAGAGAGATTACTGTATGGTCCGACAACTGCCCATCCCAGAACAGAAATATGATAATGGTTATGCTTTACTTTTGGATACTTCACAAGTATCCACAGATAAAAATTATAAATCACAAGTTTTTGTTACGTGGTCATACCCATTTAGAAGTGGACAGTGATCATTCTCTTATTGAGAGAGAACGAAAGAAAACACCCTTTTTAAAAATCATGACTCCCTGGGACTGGCAGCAGCTAGCACGACTTTGCTGTCGTTCTAAAACATTCAATGTAATTAATATGGAACTAAATGACTTTAAGGATTTTAAGACTCTTTACAACAACAACTGTTCACCTTTTGTTATAAGGAAAAAAACTCAGCAAAATACAGACTTTCGCATGTCAGATGTTGTCCACGTTGCAAGTACGCAGCGATAATTTAGGATTACTTTTTTTTAAAACTAATTTTAATTCGGAAACATTCCAATCTGTTGATCTTAACAGAAATACTAGGCGTGTTGTATTTCCTGCAGTCCTGCCTGTGATTCGCGATAAGCCAAAGGAAATATCTACAAAAAAATACACACATCTGCAAAGTTTGCTCACCTGGGTTCCAAGTGAATTTCATAATTTTTATAAAAATTTAATCCCACTCCGATAAAGTAGATGAAGATTTATAAAATTTTTACAAAACAATGTTAAGTGAACAATCCATTGAGTTTCGTTTTTTCGTTAATTTTGTTTAATCATTTGGTTGACTTGTTTACTTTCATTTAATTAAATAAAAAAAAGTGTTCTTGACTAAATTTTGTTTCATTTATCGTATTATCTCCAGATTAATTTATTCACCTGTGTTAACTTACCATTATATTATCTCCCGAATATGGTAATTGTTTCCACGCTAAACAGTATTAACCCATGTTTTTCAAAAAATTAAAGATCTATAAAAATAACAAATACAGTAATATATAGTATCATTTATACCTCTCAAAGGGTGTTGTCACATACTTGAAGAAAAAGAAATAAAAATTCTATTTAAAATTTACTCCTTTAATATTCTTTTAATTTGCTCTCCTGTAAAATTTCAATTTTGTGAGTTAATACAGTTTAGCTCTGAGGTACAGATATAACAAAACAGTAAAAACGAAACATAATAAAATAAACATATAAAATATAATAAAACAATAAAAAAAGAAAAAAAGCTGACAGAACCTAATAAATGCTTTAGAAGACGACATATGGGACGACGCATAAAAAATAACAATGAAGTCACTAAAGATGATTGCTCCATACAATTTAGACGAGGATCAGCGGCGAGAATCGGCGGAGCTGCTCTTCCCCACCAAGGAGGAACAAACCTTCTTGAAAGTATTCCTGCTGTGGCGGAGGAATTCACCGACGAAGAAATAAAGACCGCTGGTCAAGAAATCAAGACAGGGAAAGCTCCCGGCCCCGATGGGCTGTCAGCGGAGGCACTGAAGATAGCAACAACAGAGAAACCAGGTTTGATCAGAAAGTTACCCAGGGAACTAAAGGAAGCAAATCTGATTTTGCTCCTAAAGCCTGGGAAACCCCTCGAGATTCAGCATCCTCTTATAGGCCACTATGCCTTCTGGACTGACTTGGCAAATTCTATGAGAATCTTGTCAAGAAGAGGCTGCAAGACGTGTTGGTAGATAAGAGAGCTCTATCGAACCAACAAAGATCGATCGGGAGTCGACGCCGCGATCTGGATAAGAAGCGCGGTAAAAACAAGCAAAAAGAAATGGGTGGTTCCTGTTTTATTGGACATCAAAAACGCCTTCAATTCAGCGAATGGTGTTCACATCGTACACAAGATTGTCGAACTTGGGACCCCGGAATATGTGTCCAATATAATAAAGGACTACCTATCGCAAAGAAGCGTATGCATATCGAAGAAAAATAAGATGAAAATGACTGTTGGAGTACCCAAGGGTCAGTCCTGGGACCGACACTATGGATTATTTTATACAACGTGGTAGTAGAAGTAAACACAACACAAGGAGTAAGGCTATTGCATACACAGAGAACCTGGCCCTACCTTATAGAAGATATGAATTGGGACATTATAAACAAAGTAAATGAAGCAATAGAAAAGAGTGCGAGAGGGATAGAGAGAAATGACCTAAAACTTGCAGTAGAAAAGACAGAAGTGATCATCTTGAGGGGATCACGGGACAGAAAAAACGTAAATTTTCAGAAGATAGTAGAATACTTGGAAATCATACTAGACGACAAAATGCCATTCACACACCACATACAAGAGGCATGTTGGAAGACGGAAGAGAGGACCTCGTTCCTTAATAAGATAATTCCGAATATAGGAGGCCCCGAGTCACACAAAAATCAGTTATCATCTTACAATCAATCATATCAATCTTACTACATGGGCCACACTGGGGCATGAGATCCTCTTCTTCTTCAAGTGCCGTCTCCATCAATGGAGGTTAGCGTTATGGTGGCAAACGTTTGTCTATCTTCAGCTGCTCTTAAGAGTTCCTCAAATCCAAGTCCTGTCCAGTTTCTGATATTACGTAACCAGGACAATTTTTTTCTTCCAATTCCTCGCTTTCCTTCTATTTTGCCTTTTATTATCAACTGAGGGATGTAGTATTTCTCGTTGCGCAACAAATGCCCTAAATAACTGGTTTTTCTTCTTTTGACTGTTCTCAATAGTTCTTTTTCTAAATTGAGTCTAGCTAGTACTTCTTCATTTGTTTTTCGTGCTGTCCAAGGAATTTTTAAAATTCTACGGTACACCCACATTTCAAATGCCTCGATTCTATTCAGGCTCTTTATTTTTAAAGTCCACGTTTCGACTCCGTAGAGAGAACAGACCAGATAAAACATTTTACAAGTTTTAATCTCAATTTAGTATTTATATGTGTATCGCAGAATAGAACGCGCATCTTAAAGAAACTATCCCTAGCTTGAGCAATTCTCGCTTTAATTTCTTGTTCTGGGTCCAGCTTGCAATTAATCCAACAGCCAAGGTATTTGTATTGGTTACCTGTTCTAAAATATTCCCATTTATTTTTTATAGGTAAGGGGATATTCTGTTTTCTTGGATCACCATTACTTTTGTTTTTTTTCGTTGATCTTCATTCCAAACTCTCGACGAGCATCCTTAAGGTGGTCTATAACCCTCTGTAAGTTTGTGTCTGTATCAAGCCAGTAGGACAGTGTCATCTGCATATCTTATGCTAGATATTGGTTCTCCATTAATTTTTATTCCTGTGGAAAGGTTTCCAAGGCTTGCTTGAATAGTAGTTCCGAGTAAAGATTGAACAGCATAGGGGATAGTATGAATCCTTGCTTACTCCTTTATTTATACTAATATTTCTAGATGTATGATCGTCGATCCATAATCTTGGCACTCTGCCTCCAATATAAGTTCTTAATTAATCGGAGATCTTTACTATCCAAGTTGATGCTCTGCAAGGAATTTAACATTTTATTATGGTTTACGCGATCAAATGCCTTTTCAAAGTCTACAAAACATAGAAGGACATCCTTTTGTTGTCGTAACACTTCTGCAGCAGTACTTGTAATGAAAACAAGGCCTCTCTGGTCCCCATTCGGCTCTGAATCCAAATTGATCGTATCCAACTTCTTTTTCACAACTTTTGTATACCCTATTGTGAAGTATTTTTAATAGAATTTTAAGCACTTGGCTCATAAGACTTATTAATCTAAAATCTGCGCATCGCCTGGAGTTAGCTTGTTTTGGAATGGGAATAAAAATAGATTCTAACCATTCCTCTGGTATTTCCCCAGTGTCGTAGATTGTATTAAACAAAATTACTAACAAATCAATGTTATTACTTTCGATCAATTTAAGTATTTCAGGATAAACTTCATCAGGTCCAGTGGTCTTTAATTGTTTAATGGCATATTCCACTTCGACTTTTAGAATTGGTGGGCTTTCAGTAACATTATTTGATTGTAATGTCTATTCTTTCATCTCGGAACAGCTGTTGTATAAATTTTTCCCATTCTTCTATTTTTTCTTTGGTGTTAACTCTCCGTTGTTATTTACCAGTGGTTTTTTTGCGGATGAATGAAAATTCTTTCACCTTCTTGTACATATTAAAGTACATAATCATGTCTATGTTCTAATTCTTCTATTTCTTTTACATTTTTCTTCGAGCCATTTCTCTTTTGATTCTTTTATTTTCCTTCGTATTTCTGTATTTAATCGTTTGTAATCGCTTGTGTTCTTATTTTTGTATTTCCTCCTTTCGTCTATCATCTTTAGAATAGCTGGTGTCATCCAGTCTTTTTTGCCATTAATCGTGTATGGGATATATACATAAATGAGATCCTCAAAAAAGCGAAATATAAAGACATGATTATTAGGACACAGAGGAAACCATTGATCAGAGTAATGCAGCGCATACAGGACCGTATCAATGCCATTGCCTTACAGGTAGTGGCCGGAGCTATGCCGCTGCATATCCTGGCTAATGAAAGGGCTCGGAAGCACCAAAGGGCAACGGAGCTTTAGGTTCAGGAACACAAGAAAGAAAAAGGAGTTTTGGAGATCTGACAGGACCGATGGTCAAGAGAAACAGACAAGGCTGTCGGGACGGGGCCCTTATCCCAGATGTAGTAAGGTGGTATGAGTGTAAACACAGACGTCTCAACTACTACTTCACCCAATTTATGACGGGCATAGATCCTTCCGGTCTTATACATATAGAATAAAGAAGACCGAGGACGATCTGTGTCCCGAGTGTGAAGTGGTGGATGACGCGCATCATGTGGTATTCGTATGCCCTGCGTACAATGTGGGCACCTTACTGCAGCTGGGCCTGGGATCACCTCTAGGCGAGCCACATGAACTAATGAATAAAGCAATTGAAAATCAAATAATTTTTGACTTTATGATTGCCTATCGCTGTGCACAAGATGGTTACCTTACAAACCAAGTCCAGTGCAGACGTGGGTGCGGTGGCGTCACTTGGATGGCAATTATGGCAATGACGAAGCGCAGACGGCGAGCGACAGATAGGAGTTTTGAAGGGCATTTTGTATAAAAGTTTGGCAAGATAAACTGGTTGCAAATTGGTCGACGGTTTGACGACGTCCAACAATGGTGTGCAGGGAGAGATGATTGAAAATGCTCAAATAGTATCGATTTTTATTCCAAAGTGATCATCTTGTGAGTAGGTCGATCATGTGTAGCAGATCATTAGACAGGTATTATTAACTTCAGTATAGAAGCTTCCTTCAATAAATTAATATCTTTTTGTTTTATAAAAGTTTTGTTCTATTGAATGAATTTTACTTCGCTTTTTTCTCTTCCGTTTTTCTACTTCGCAACACGCCATGCGAAACAATCGAAATTCTCAATATTTTAGGCGTACATTCATTCCCAAACACAGATCAAATTACAGTGTATTTCGAGGGTTCGTGATTTCAATATGTTTTTCAAATTGAAAATAATGAGACTCTTTGCATTAAACGAGACTCTGCGTTATCATGCGATCGTTCTCGACTAGACACTATTGTTAGAAATGAAGTACACAGTCATCATAATAATGGTTGTGCGCTTACCAAGGTCATTCACAAAGTTGAACCGAGAAACATATCTACCTGGGGGCTTAAGACATTTGAAATCTTCACAGGAGTGAAGATGAAAGATCAGAAAAGGTACTAACATTATATGGCAACCAAGTTGAAAACCAACACACTTGACTTGATAATATAGAAATAAAAAATAACATTAAATAGGAATTTAATCATAAACTACCAAACATTGAGCAGTAATCATAAGATCTCGATGAATTGTGGAACTAATTTAAAATTAAAGTAAAAGAAATTTGTAAAAGTGTCCAAATCAAAATCAGTAAATGATGACAGAATGAAGATACTTTAGAACTAATGGAACAACGTAGAATAGATAAATAAACAAAGTTGAATATGTAGTCTTGCAATAAGAACTTGACAGTCTCCTCACATTTCTTTGAGAAGAAATCTGCGCCTCTAAAGTCAACATAATTCATGCCATCGTAGCTGAACTGTTCAGCGACTAACAGCAATAATGAAAATTTGCTCATCACAATATCAAGATTGTATTGACGCTGCAGAAATCATAAAGAGACTTGAACATACACTGGGGTGCAAGATTAACTGGGCACTCAGATTTTCCTAAAAAGTGGTGTTTCCAAAAGATTAAGATGTTTCCAATTGAGTATTTAATAATAAACAAAATTTAAAAGTCAAATTTATTACAACTCAAGAATGTTACACAGAAAAAACAATACAACAATTTAAAAAAATTGAATATCTGCAAAGAAACTATTTTTTTTTTAAATATAAACATTTTTTATACAAAACGATATTTAGTAAAGTGAATTATCTCCACGAGCCTTAATTACGGCTCTCATCTTATCAGGCATACTTCGGATTAAGGCAGCAAAGTCTGCTTGAGGGATTTGCTTCTATTCGTCACGAACTGCTTGCTCCAAATCATTTATGGTTTCAAACTCACCATGGTTACGTCAAATACGTCGTCCCAGAACATTCCATGCATGCTATTTTAGATTTCAGTCTGCACTCCTTGGAGACCATGGTAATAAACGGATCCCAACTTCATCCAAGTAATCCCGTGTTAGTCTTGCGATGTGCGGACGAGCATTATCTTGCATCAGATGAAAGTTTTCTCCAACAAATGGGGCAAATGGCACTACATGATATTCAAAACATTGCTGAATATATCGTTGAGTTGAACGTTCAAATTGCCTTTGATTCTGTATGAGCCTCTAGGGAAGTGTCTGCCCACACCATGGTACCACCTCCACCAAATTTAACTCTCGGAGTAGAACAACATTGCTGATAACGTTCAACACCTCTTATCCATATCCAAGGCCGCCCCTGAATTCCTGCGACAGGTATTCTGGACCTTAATCTATACACATTTAAGCGTCTTCGAACGGTATAAATGGAAACTGTGTTTCTATGGATATCATTTAATCGTTGAATAAGTACTGGTGCTGAAAATGTAAGATCGCGTAACGCTTGTAACCTAAGAAAGCGATCTTCAACTTGACTTGCGATTCTTCGTCTACCTTGACCTGGCCTCCTGGTGTATTGTACTGTTTAAAGAAATCTTTGAATTGCATTTGCGATGTTACGAATGCTCCGCCCATCATCCTGTAAGGCAACAGCTTTTGCTACCTCTTCTGGTGTCATAATTTTTTAATGAATGTTTTAAACAGGAGACAATACAAATACCCACAGCCAAACTTATAATCAGGTACAGTACCACAATAAACTTAAATTAAAGAAGAAATTAAAGGCAGTTCCATGTTAATTAACAAGGTTATGATAAGATGTAGATTTTTGAAACATATTTTTATTGTATATTTACCTGCAAAATATTTGTTACATTTTTAGTGAATGCTGATCAACCGTACAAACAGAAGAGCCGCTCAGGCAAAAGGTCATTCAGGCACCTAATACCCTTCAAATAGGTCAAAAGGACCAAGTTCGCGGAACTGGAGCATCGAGATCTCCTATCGACAAACGTAAGCTTGATGACCAGGCCCTTTGGGCGCTCAACCGACAGGGAGAACAAAATTTATTTTGTCAATTCGGGGACCGAGTTACCGAGCACACACAATGTTTAGGATTAAACTTAAGAGGTCGCTAGTTAAATGATATTGGATAAATAATTATAAAGAAAAATGCAATATTTGTTTGTACGTAAAAGTAGCGAAAATAGCAACTATCAATTGTAAATAAATTATGAACATTAACTGGTTTACTCATTATCGTTGTTTGTACAAAGAACATAGACTTACCCTTTGGTTCTATGATGTATTCTTAACAGGAATGAAGAGTTGGTCGCGGTTTTACCGACGCTAGTGTCGCCGAGGCTAAGCACAAGAACCGTCCAAATTAGGTCCGTATTGATCGCTGTCTGGTCTTGAAGTGCATGTCTTGAGAGTATTGAGATCGTCACTAGGGCAAAAACCACCCTCTAACCGTTGGGTGGTCAACATCTCGTAGGTCAGGGCATGCCATAAAATCAACCCTATTGTCGGACGATTTGGAATAGCGATAATTTAAAGTTATTTAAAGTACTGTCACGGTAATACGAAACTTTACACTTGGTTTCAATCTTTGTGACACAGAATACAAAGAAAAAAGCCAAATTCTGCGTACTTCAACATGATAAATGAGATAGCCAGTTTAAGTTTTACGAAATAACAGGAAATAATATATTTTAAAAAGGTCTTTAGAATGCAGCATTAAATTAGATCACATTACAGTACCGTAACAGAAAAATCTTAAATGTAAAAATATTAAAAGAATTCGTTCATACTTTCCCAAACAATCAGGTTAAGGCAAAAATTAATTTAACAGTCGTTCATAAGGAGAAAACCTTTTCTAGTTACTCCTAAAATCAAGTGGGTTAACCACATAAAGTAAAAGAGAAGATGTTCCGTTACCCAAGACATCCAAAATAACTTTCGTAAGAAAGGCTCTTCATTCGGTATGTCATGCGATGAGGAGGGGTGGTTGTTTATAGCTTGGGGGTCAGATAGGTACCACTTCATTACGGAATGTGGTCTAATTCTCGAATATGTGCGTCCCACTTTCCATTGGACCCCACATATCACTCGGAGCTGGAGTTTTACAAAAATTGGTGGTGTGTTTGTGTGTGTGATACACTGTGTATTAGTGACACAAATCTGGTCAGTTTTCAAACAGTTTGGCTTTAGGTTCACAATGAAAGACAATAGAAGAGCATTGTGTGAAAGAGTTTCTGTCTTGCTGTTCAGAAAAGAATCGTGTTTTAAGGACAGTACATGAAATCACAGAATGGTTAACGAATGAAATATTTCATTCCTCAGGATTCTTTCGAGAAGCAATTACTATAATTGGCCAAAAGGAATGAAAAACCAAAATATTTATAGTAGACCAGATTATAATATACAGATTGAACGAATTTAAAACGGATCATACAATTTAATATATGTCTGTTTGAACTGCATTTGAATAGTGGACCAATATAAAACTTGGACAAAAATAAATCCATACCTGAGGATAGACACTGTATACAAAATTTGGTTCAACTATCTGTCTCGCAACAATGTTGTTTGGCGTAACAATGTTGCCAATCGCCGTGTAATAATCCGATTTGCGGATCTTTTTGAGAGTTATATCTACTTTGTATCCTTAAATAATCGGATATTTGCCTATATTTTTCATTGTATTTTCCAATCTACTACAACAGACTAATAACAAAAATAAACTTAATGGTTTGTAGTTATTTCCTTTCTCCTGTAAATATTTTATAGTTAACACCTTATTTGAGAAACATTCTAGAGGAATGAGGTTGGCAAACACCGCCCAAATAGGGGCTTGTCTAAGGAAGCGATAAGTGATTTGACAGCATAATAAATCCTAGATTTATGTGTAGCTTTCAATTTTTATACGTGATGGGCGGGGCAACCTATTTGAGTGGAGTTTTGACTTGTTCCTAAATGATTTTAGAATCCAGCAGCCCGCTGAAGTATTGGATATTTATAATATAATTATGTGACAACCTTTTGTTGGCCATCCACCTAGAGCGGAATTGAGCCGAAATACATAATTATTTCGTATGTTCCTAATTTATTTCGTTCAATCTGTAATGTTTTGACATAATGTGTTGAGACTTCCCTTTTACCATTGTGAATTCAATCCCATTAAACATTTGGGGAATATGCAAAATTTACTATGATAATCATATTGGACGTAACGGTTATAGTGACGCAACAATTTTAAAAACGTGGCAAGAAGCATTGAATACTACTACTTCTACAATTTGGAAAAAAAGTGTGCGGAAATGTGAAAAGTTAATATATAAGAATGTTGAATTCGTGAAAATCATGTCGTGAAGAAAATAACAAAAATGTTATTTTGTAAAATTAATTACAATATTTTGGTCATGGCTTATTTTTAGAAAAATAGACTATGGCATTCAAGTATTGGTTTTTTAATTAAACATTCGATAATACTTATTTTATAGTAATTACTAATTTACCATAACGATCATATTACTGTTAAAAATAGCTATTTATACATACGGTATATAGTTATTAACCTAAAAAATAATATAAATATTTATTTTGTGTATGTACATACACAACAGCAGCAATTCATTTGAAATAGTTGCTTAATGAGAGGTATTTTTGCGCAGGGCGTATGACTCACAGATATTCCACAACGCTGAGGCGTAATATTTTGCAAGGTGTGGAATTATCATTATAATAATTAAACGGTTTTTCATTATGTCGGCACACTGAAGAATTCTGTATTTCTTATGATAATAAAACACTGTAACGACTTTAATGGCTTTTATTTGACTCAGGAAAAACATACACATACACTATAGACTTAGTACATAGCGAAAACAACAATCCAAACTAACAATAATCCAAATATTCATACCAAACAACCAGCCAACTAAAATAAAACACATTGGTACGTGTCAAATTACAAAACAGAAAATCATAATCAATCACAAACCCCGAAGGATCCTAAAGATGGACTATAATACGATAACTGGTTTTTGGTAACTCAGCATAAGCTGTGTGGAACTGAGGAATCATATTAATGGAAACAGAAATAAAAATAAAGCCACTGACCAATCAGTATCTTGTAATGCTATCCTAAAGTTTTCAAAACCGCATATGCTGCGCTTTCCTTGAATCTTTCACCACGTGTTATATGACCCAGATATTCTAGTTTTCTTATTCTGATGGAATCCAGTATCTCTCTGCTGTTCTCTATTCTTTTTGGTACTTCTCCATTGGTTATTCTGTCTGTCCAGGATATTCTCAGTATTCTTTTTGATAAGTCCACATTTCAAATGCTTCCAATTTATTGAGACATTGTTTAGTTAAAATCCACGTGTCCACACTATACAAAAGAACAGAAAATATATAATACTTAAGTACTCGTTTTCTAAGATTTAGGCTGAGGTCTCAAGAGACATAATATTTGTTTCATATTATTGAATACACTTCTAGCCTTTTCTATTCTAATTTCTTTGGTATAATCGTTTGTTTCGTTAATGTTTGCCCATAAATAGATACAATTATGAACTCGTTCTATCATCTTATTCTTTCACGAAATACTAAATTATTCTGTGATCTAAAATAATGCTCGAAAAGCCAATTAATTCGTAGAGCAGCGTTTCGTCTTGAAATAAAGAAGACATCTTCCAACCAAACACAGCCAAACAGCTTGTTCGAATAGATTTGAATTTTTTCTTTCCAGTTTTGGAGAGATATTGTCACCTAAAACACCAAGTGCAAAATACTGTGATCAATACCGCTTAATAAGCTTGATAAATCACATTACGAAAGTTTTCAGCAAAATCATACAAAATAGAATATATAACAAATGCGAAGCAAATATATCGGAGTCACAGTTCGGATTCCGAAGCGCATTGGGCACAAGAGAGGCGATCTTCAGTCTGCAAGTTTTAATTCAAAGATGCAGAGACATGCACAAGGACGTCCACTTGTGCTTCATCGACTTCTCCAAGGCGTTCGACAAGGTCAAACATGATAAACTCATGGAAATGCTCAGGAAGATGCATATTGATGGCAAGGATCTGCGCATAATAACCAGTCTCTATTGGAACCAAAGTGCTGAGATAAAGATGGGCAACTTACACAGTAGGAAGATAGATATTAAAAAGGGTGTACGATAGGGATGCGTCCTCTCGCCGCCCCTGTTCAATATATACTCTGAACAAATCTTCAGAGAAGCACTGGGAGAAGTTTCGGAGGGTATCAAAGTAAACGGAGAGGTAATCAATAATATTAGATATGCTGACGACACAGTTATTATCGCAAATGACTGCAACGAGCTTCAAAGACTCATGCAAAGCATACACACAGCAAGTCAAGAATATGGTTTAGAACTCAATACAACCAAAACTAAATGCATGCTCATCAGCAGAACACAACAACCTCCAATGCAATTGACATTAAACAACCGAAAAATAGAACAAGTGGAGACATACACATACCTTGGAACCACAGTCAACACAAAATGGGACCAGTCAACAGAAATAAGATCACGAATTGAAAAAGCGCGAAACGCGTTCAACAATATGAAAAAGTGGTTTACAAGCAAAATCTCAATGGAACTAAAATTAAGACTGGTCAAGTGTTATGTCTTCCCGGTCTTGTTCTATGGAGCAGAGGCATGGACCACAACGGAAACCACCCTGAAGAAACTATAATCCTTTGAGCTGTGGATATATCGCCGTATTCTTCGGATATCCTGGACAGACCACATCACTAACGTAGAAGTAATGCAGAGAATAGGCAAAAGCAAAGAAATAATCTTCACCGTAAAGAAACGGAAGCTTGAGTACTTCGGACATGTCATGAGGCATACTAAGTGCCGGCTGCTACAGTTAATAGTCCAAGGAAGAATCGACAGTAGGAGGGGACCGGGATGAAGACGACACTCATGGATGCATAACCTGCGACAATGGTTCGGACTTACATCAACCGAACTGTTCAGAGGTGCCGTAAACAAAGTCAAAATAGCCTTGTTAATAGCCAACGTCCTAAACGGATAGGGCAAAGGAAGAAGAAGAAGATTGTCACCTCGACGTACTCCACGTTCCCTTTTAAACTTTTTATGTATTATCATTTGCTGTTGAATGAATAACGCAAGCTACCACTCTAGATTACTAAGAGAACTAATAAGTGATAAAGTTTTTTTACTAGATTATTGATGTTATAGATTATAGACATCCAGGAATTAAATCATTTTATGAAAACACACTACACATTTTTTAAAGAGCTGTATCAAACAAACTTCTTACTTGATTAAATTCACATTTTATTTTTACACTTGAAAAGATAAAACCAAAATAAAAAAAAAACAGTAACTTAATTTTTAACAGCGCCATCAATGCCACGGTCGGAAATTGATCACATTTCCCTCGTATTCTACCTTTTTGGAAATTGTATCATCAATAAAATTATTCGAGACATATCAATCTCTACTAGCAAATTTAATGAATAGTAATATCCATAAACTCATGGTCAGATGTTCCAGTTTAAGTGACGTCTAGGTCAGAATTAATGGCGTTAACAGATTCGAATCATTAGGATTTTCGTAATGCATCGGTGGGTGTGGTTTAAGGTTAGTCCCATTCATAAACTATATTAATATTAATGGTATCAATCTGGAATTATTAAATTGGCATATCGGTATTAGCATTCAGGCTAATAATAGATATACTATTGGGAGTATATTGATGAAATAAACATGGGGTGACGAATTACATATTTGGGAAGTTTGCTGAAACTGTAAAAAACCTTTGCTGAATGGTTTACCACTGATTCGAATAGCATGTTAGTTGTCATTTCGGTCAACTGCATAAAATAAAACATAAAATGGAAATTAGTAGAGAGTATAAACTTGAGTTGCACGCCTCAGTCGCAGAAAACATGAAGTTATTTTACCAGAGAAATAAAACATGACAAAAAGAACATACATTGGATCAAATATCCAGCGTATCTCTGACGCGTGGTATGTGTCACAATTCTCAGAGATGACTCCAGAATATACGAATTCTGGCGTTGCGTTATCAATAGCGCCCTGCCTTCGAGAAGATACTCACAAGGGGGAATAAAAATGGACTACTCCAGATAGTTTCCGAAATAATGTATTTACTATATATTTTATATACCGGAGCACTGTTATTAGAAGTTTTTTGATATTATGGTAATATAAACTTATAGATTTAGAACCGCTCGATTTATTTGTTAAACACATTACAGTGGTGTAATGGTGTGAGATAATTTTTTGAGATAATTTGAGATAATTGTTTTGAGATAATTGTGAGACACTTTGGTATTCCGAAGACTCTTGCCCAAGGTTCGAGAATGGTTCTATTGGGTGAACTGTAAAGAAGATGATGGAAATAAATGTATCCTTGTAGCTATGGATTATTTTACAAAATGGAATGAGGCTAATGCTACACCAAATTAAGAAGCTGCTACCGTTGCAGAGGTACTTGTTAAAGAATTTTTCAGCCAATTTGGTGCTCCCTTGGATATAATCAACCTTCTTCAAATACGTTTGTAAATTGATTGGTGTCAATAAGACCAGAACAATAAACCTGCATTCTCAATCAGATGGAATGGTTGAGAGGATGAACCGAAAGATGGGTAAACACCCGTTCAAAGTTGTATCCGAACATCAAAAAGATTGGAACCGCACATTCATTTATTCGTAATGGCCTACCGCTCGGCCGTGGATGAAACTACAGGCCAGACTCCAACCTGCCTGAAGTTGGGTCGTGAACTTCCTTTGCTCTGCCACCTGGAGTTTAGCTGCAAACTTTTCGAAGAAACATGTTGCAAGCGAAGAATATGCCGAACGCCTGAAGTTAAGAATGAACAACGTTCATGAACTTGCCCAACCTCACATCCAGTTAGCCAGTGACAGAATGAAAGATCGATATGATACAGTTAAATACAATTTATTATATGTCATATAGGAATGTTTTTATTTTTTTTTTCAGGTCTACGTTTTCTCCATTTTTCCTTGTAATATAGGTTTTGGTAACGAGTATCGCGATCCCCTCAACACATGTTCCAGTTAATATATTTTCTCGATGATTTGCCATATTCAAAAATTCTCTTTCTACGACACTCCTTGAAAGCAATATCTCTTCACTTTAAAACACCAAGTTTTGACTTCATACTACACAATAGGCCTCAAAAAACATTTGAGAACACGTATTTATACAAAGTGGTAAATGGTCAATCACATTTCTCATTTAATGATAGGATAGTTTTGAAATTACAGACATTAAAATCCAGAAAATGATGAGGAATGTTCACTATTCATGATGAGTTATACACTAATATTTTCTTAACATAAATATTGAAGAAAATAAAAGATAGTATACATCCCTGTCGGACTCTCCTGAATATTTCAACAGCGTTCGTTAAAAAATCGTTAGCAAAGTTGGCTTACCTTAATTTTGAAGCATATTCACATTCTATAGTAGCTCTGTCCCTAACGAACTGTCCATACTTTTCCAAAAAGTCTATTCCTTTCAACGTGTGCAGAGACAAGTTGTCATACTGGTCCTGTAACAAAAAAAAAACATTAAACTCTATTCACTGAACTTAGTATCAACTAATAGATAGATATAAAATTGTTTATGCTTTGATGGTTAAATTTTGGCAGCGACTGGATGTGGCTGGAAGATACTATGAGACCTAGTACACGTGTATGAATACGTACTATTGTCCGTCTAGAAATTATCTGGAAAAAAGAAAGCAGAATTATAATTTTACGGTATTTATTTCTATCACTTCAAATATAAAATTTCAACAAATAATTCATCTCATTTACTTATACAACCTCCATCTAAATCTAAACACTTAACTAAACGTTCAGGTACAACTAGGTCAAGGCCATAATTTTCGGTAACGGTGTTCCAGGCCTGTAAAACTGAGAATTAAACCTTCTTTATCTCGTGGCGCTGCTCGTTTCACTTCAATCTTCATCAGTCCCCATATGTTTTCAATGAGGCTAAGATCTGGAGATGCTGCTGGCCACGGAATTGTTGCCAATTCGTGTTCTTGCATCCAAGCTTGGGTATAAGCAGAAGTATGGCATCTTGCATTATCTTGCTAAAAACGAAACCCCTCTGGATATAAAACATGAGCCGTTTCAAGAAGAAAACAATTTAGGATGTCACACTATTTCGGACTATCAACAGTACCATTAACTATACAGAGAGGTGTAGCACCACGCTGAAATATTGCTTCCCAAACCATTAATTTAGTGGGAAATTTGGAAATTTGAACGGTAACATTTTATCTTGATAGGACTTTTAGATGATTTGCACCAAGTTGGAAACAACTTTCATCAGATATAAAGACATTATTAAAATTATCTTCTCGAAAACATTGAAAAAAATCTATTCTTCGTTGCCTTTGCAGAGGTGTCATTGTAGGGATTTTTTCTGGATTTTGTCCGAACCCTAGGTACGGATTTTGTCGTCCTAAAGCCACTAAAGCATTTAAAAAATTGTTTCCGCGAATTTTACGCGGTCTACCCGAAACTGGTGTATGTCTCATATCTATTCCATTTTTTATCCTCTTTATTGTCTCTTACACTGCACTTTTTCCGAGTTCAGTCAATTGCACAAATGTTTTAACGTTTCGGACACCCTTTCTATACAAATATTCCACCACTTTTCTTTTTTCTACTTGCGACATTATTTCACAAATCTTAAGTCTGTTTACAAACAACAATATTTGACAGATGGTTTTGTCATGCGATTTTGTCCATAACCTACTTGATGCATTACTTTTGTTTTAAAATGTTACAAAAAGAAAATCTATTAGAATTCCGAAAAATATAAAATTCTGGATACTTTCTAGATGGACTGTATTATGTTTCTATCGACTGCATGCAACTTTTCTAAAATCTCATGCAACTTATATTTTTGGGAGTGTATATTTTTCACTCTTTTGCATATTTGCCTGTCTATTCATCAGTATTTAACTACCGATATGAAGCAATAAAACAAAATAATTTAAATTAACAAAATTTTTGTTTTATGCTACCTACTTAGTTAAAACATAATCATCCGTTATGTGAAACACTGCTACAAGTTTACTGGCAATAATTATAACAAAAAATATTCAAGCAATGTTGTCAATGCTTCTTACGTATTGTGGCGCCAGTTTATATAGTCACACATTTCCTGACAATAACATTTTAAATGTTTTAATGCAAATAAATTGTTAAACAACACACCTGCCACACTTGTCAAAACAGAAACACACTCTCTATGTATTTTTGGAAAATCAGATTCGTGGAGTATTATATTTAAACAGTTCTTTTTTTTGTTAACAAGTGTTTCTAGAAAGTGGAAATATTTTCTAAATTTAGTTACCTACGTTCCAATCGTTTGATGTAAATAGTAGAACGGAATGTTGAATTTGCATTGAAAAATTGGAAATGTAAACAAAATATGTTTATGTCTATTTTGGTCTACCGTTTTTTTCGGATATTTCTTTTAATAAGTTACGGTTCTAGGAACACGTAGGATGTGCGAAAGATGGAATTATTACAAAGGATATGTTAATAAATGTAAACGTTTGTATTATATAATTGATGGATTCGATCCTTACTTGATGGAAATTCATTTTATGTACCAATAAAACACTGAAAACTTGTTTTCAAAACTTCCACAAAATTTATTATAAACTCTTATCACTACAGCAGTTTCGGCTCATTGCCTTTCTCAAGTGATCTATTTTTGGAATACTTTTATGTTCTGCTATTCGTTTATTAAAATTTCTATCAGTTTGACCGATGTAAGTTTTTAGGCAGTCGTCACATTTAAGTTTGTACACACCACTGTGTAAGTGTTTTTTATTTTGGCTCTTGTTGTTTTTAATATATTTGCCCAAGTTTTTATTTGTTCTGAAAGCTGGTGTTATTCCTTTCTTTTTTATATGTTTGGCTATTTTTGTTGATATTTTGCCTGTATATGTAATAGAGCAGAAGGTACTGGGTTTTTTCTCTGGTGGTGGAAATACTAATTTCAGGGCTTTCTTGTGTAGTTTTTGATTTAAAATTTTATTAATTGTTTGTTCGTTGTATCCATTGTTTATTGATATTCTATCTCAAAGTTGTATTTTGACATCGGAATTTCTGTTAATCTATGTAACATACTATGATAGGCTGCCAGTTTATGTTGTGTGAGATGGGATGATTAACTGTGTATAGTCGTGTCAGTATGGGTAGGTTTATGAAATATGGAGAAATCATGTGTGTTTTTAAGTCTAATAATTTTTAAATCTAAAAAATTTATGGATTGATTTTGTTTTGTTTCTATTGTAAATTCAATATGACTATGAAGTGAATTAATATATGATAAAATTGGTGAAGTTGCCTGTTAGTTCCTGTGAAACATACCAGTACTTCGTCTACATATCTCCACCAATATAAGAACTGTTTGAATATGGGATGTTTTGAAATCTTTGTCTCTTGATGATCCATAAAAATATCTGATAACAATGGGTAAAAGGATTGCCCATTATAAGTCCTGCACTGTTATTTGTATATATTTGATTATTAAATTCAATAGTCCTGGTTTATGCAAATTTCAAGAAGGTGTAAAATTTTAGATGTAATGAATGGATTGTACTATTTTGGTCTAAAAGGTTTTTTACTAGAAAAAAGGTTTCTGTAGGAGGAATACTAGAAAAAAGATTTTTTACGTCAAATGAAATTAATCTGGAGTTGCTAGGTAATTGAAAATGTTGTATTTTACTAGTTCTATTGTATTTTTATAGTAAATTTAGATGAAAAGTTAGCGTGTTCTAAAATATCTCTAACAGTTTTTTTTGAAAGTATATGACGGAGCTATATAAAAAGAAACTATAGGTCTTATTGGGTGATCCAGTTTGTGTAGTTTAATGAAAGAGTATAATTTAGGAGGGTGTGGGTTCACAGCCACAGTTTGTTTTTATTATAATAATAATGTCTGGTTACAATATGAACTACTTGTTGACTCGTTAACAGACTTTCATGCACACATAGTGCCAACCAGTATCACTAAAAAGATCCAATATGCAATTGAAGAGGTGGATTCCAAAAGGGCTAAGTCATTTTTTTTACATTTTGCGGTTTTAGTTGGATCTGATTCTAAAGCATTATTTCTAACATTAGAAAATAAATTCATGCCATAACCGCTTAAGGCAAGTATACTATACAGATAACAAATCAGTAATGTTTTCCAAAAGTGCTTTAGTCATGCCTTGTTCTTTTTTAAACAGGCTTAAGTAAGTTGTTGAGTGTTTGCGCATGCGTGATTCCGCTATCAGCATCTATTTGCTGTGAGTTTTTGGTTATGTTGACTGTTTGAGGTGAAACAATTGAGTAATCGAAAACGTTTGCATTAAGCATAAAATGAGTTTAGATTTTGTAACTTTTCAGTATCTATAAATGACATTAATAGTGCCAAGAAGAGACAAATCAAGACCTGCGAGACAAAAATCTTAAGAAATTCGCAAGAAATAGTCTTTTAGGTGGTACACTAAGGTGGTACAATATCCTTAGAATTATTCAAAAGCTGCTTAGAAATTCAGTGTTTGTCTTTCCTTTGTAAAACCAAAAATATAAGTGTTTACTTGACATCCATGTTATTTTTTTCCTGATTATAGCGCTTATTCAAAAAAAAAAATGCAAATATTTATCCTAGATAAAGGAGGTAAGTCCACATACCCCCTTCATTTTGGCATAGACATAATTTCTAACACAAAAAAGTTTTTGGATAAAAGAGGAGTACAAACATATATTTTTGAAATAAGTTTTTAAAAATCGGGGGATTTTTGAGAATAAAAAAAATCGGTTTAAAAAATCGATTAATAAAAAAGTTCCAGCAATAAAACTTTGAGTTAAATTTCTCAAAAACTTACTTTTGTTACTTACTCCCTTCATCCACTCACCCCTTCAATTGTAATACCAACAGTGGTACTCCGTGTTAGGAGTAACTAAAATTACAGGTGGGAAAGCAAAAAGGCACTACCCAACTAATTGTTCTTGCCCTGGTAATTGCTAATAGTATTTTATTATATCACGAAAAGATGAAAAATCGGATCTCAGTCCCTAGCTGTATAGCTAAACAAACTTTAAATTACAAAGTGGAAGGAAATAGAGCAGTAGGACACGTCCCCCTCAAATGAAGATTATTTATAACTTTGGCAAATTATGTTTAATTAGTTGTATAAATAAACATAACAGTTGAATGGATAATAAAATCGTTTTTTCTGCTCTCTACAGCCAATAAACGATCAAAAAAATTCACCGTAACTGTTCAAATACTAATTTAATGCGTGTTACATAGAAATACGAAGAACTTAACGCCCGTTGAAAGAAAAACAGCCATAACGATATGCACCAAATGAATTTTACGCCGATTGTGATGCAAGGCATCAAGTGTGCCGAGAAGCGAAACAAAACACAATCTTGATAGAGAAACGTGATAATAAAATCGCGTTGGTATGTCAGACCGTTTGATTAGTAGGTTATGGCAGGCACGGCAACGTCGCACACAGGTACGTTTTTTGCGTAATGAACATTCCTTTCATAACACCACAAGAATATATGCACGTCGAATCTAGAATAAACAATTATTTTATATAAGAGCAGTATAATGGGTATTATGATCTAGATTTTGAAATATATATTTGCTGCTTAGAGGATTGCGTGTAGTACGTACAAATGTACAAAAAAGATAGTTTTATGGAGGAAGATTTTCAAAATACAATATTAGGACCGCCTTACAATATTAGGACCGTTTATGTGCAGTACATTTTGAGACGGATATAGTGAAACACCTATATAGTACTTCATTATGTTCTCTTCGCTCCCTCATCCGCTCTCTATCGATCTACTGTTACACTCAAAACTACAACACTTTCGCTACGTTTTTCCGCTCCCTCGCCAGTCGATTCCATCTTGGCAATCATATCATTCACGAGAGCTTTGTCACTATGCAGTATCATACAATAGTGCACAGAGTACGAAATAAAAACACCGTAAAAGAAAGGAATGCTTTAAAACCAAAAATAGATCCAAGAAGGAAACGTCATCATCATGATCTTTGGCTCGATAGTTCTTTGTGGATTCTAGCCTGCTGCAAGTTGTCATTCTGTTCGGTTTCTGAAGAGCTGAATGAACCTTATTGAATGAACTTGATTAATTATTGATTTTCCTGTAGAGAATTTGGCCTGGTATTTTCCAATGCAGGGTAAAGTATTTGGCAGAAGAGGACCGGGACGCCGTCGTATCAGGTGGTTGAAAAATCTCCGACAGTAGTTTGGGATGACCTCAGCGGAGCTGTTTCGCAGAGCAGTCAACAAAACCATGATAGCCTTGATGATCGCCAACATCCGGACCGGATAAGGCACTAAAGAAGAAGAAGAATTTTCCAATTATGCCCACTGTGTAAACTTGTAGCCTTTCATAAAGAGTATTTGCTAGTTAACAGGGTTATACCTCTGTAATTGTCGCACTGGAGCTGATCGCCTTTTTTATGTAATGGGCATATCATACCTTAAGACCATTCACAGAGCATAGTCTCATTTTGCCAGATAATAGATACAAGTTTATGTAGTATCTGTAGCAAGGCGTTGCCACCATTCTTGCAAATTTGATCAGTTCTTGTTGGTTTATTATTCTTAAGCTTTTTAATGGCTTGGGAACACTCCTCAACGGTAGATGTTCTTTCGTTCGTTTGGGTTGAATAGATTTTGATCTACTAAAGTGATATCTGCTTCTTCGATATGATGGCCCTTGAATTTTGCGTCAAAAAAATTCAACCCATCGCATCGTTTTAAGGCTGAGGCCGTATCATTTAGACCGTTATCTTTTTCATCCATTTTTTAAAAAGAGACATTTTTATATCCAGTTTAGTCAGCTTTAATTCAAAAGCAAGACAGACAAAAAAAATATTTACGACGACGAAACCTTTTTGGTCACAACGTTGTTCAATATTCAAAAACTGATCCAGGTAACAAATCTTCAGAATAGGTACAGCGTCTTAGGTCTATTACCAACGAATAGCTCGAAGAGAAGACGAACGACTGTACTGAGAGCTGTTCCTTTCCGAAATTTTGTAGAAACGGACCTTTGCAGAGCTTCTCAAAGCAGATGGAACACGACTTCTACGGAACATAAAAAGAAATATGGAGAATGGTCAAAGGACAAAGAAAAAAGATGAACGAACTAATAAAGACGAAACACATTCAAAGAGAAACATGAGCACTACAGGTAACGATAATGAACCTCCAAGACTAGAAATGACGACAAACGAAGAAATAAATGTTGAGGAGGAAGAGGTAGAGGAAGCATTAAGGAAATTAAAAAATAGAATATCACCAGGAGAGGACATAATACCGAACGAACTCCAAAAGTACGGTAAGTAACCAAACAATTATTAAAACTAATCTAAAAAATAATAGAACAAAACATAATTCCTCAAGAAGGGATATCAAGCATCCTAATATTTTTCTTTCAAAAGGGAGACAAATCGGACCAGGAATATTACAGAGGAATTAATTTATTAAAAACAACACTAAAATTAACAACCATAGTAATAACAAATAAACTGAATGAAATTACAACACTAGCAGAAGAACACCTGTCTTGAGGAGATTTCCACGTGTACAGCTTGCGAGGTGGTAACTGGAAGAATGTGTTGGTGACAACTAAACTAAATTCATTTTCTCAAGTTATCAATGAAATAAACAGAAGTCACCGCGTGATATTCCAGTCTGAATGTGACGAACATCTTATCATTGGCCACACATTATCGAACTATTTTATAAAATATTAATCATGATAATAATATGAATATCTTGTAATATATATAGACAAAATGCATGGTTATACATTACAGCAAATTTACTACGATGTAAATTAGAGCTGGAAGATCAGATAACAGAACACCTGGGCCCTGATTCTAATTGAGATTTCGACTGAAAACATGTTGAAATCAATATGGCGACGTCGAAATGCGACTTTGCGAGCCTAGTGGATTTCAGCTGAACTAACCAAAGGACGTCACTAAATTTCGATTTATCGAAATTAATTTCAACTTCAAGAAAGTGGTTGAAATTTAATTTCGAGTCGAAATTAATCTGACATGACTAGCGGGACTGGGAGAAGCGAGGTTAGGTTCAGTTTAGGCGGTGTTGTTTTGTTTGATTGTTGCAGTGATATGTGATTGTTGCAACGAAAATTGAGGCAAAAAGTATTAATATGGCTGCGTTTTATCAGAAATTGTATGTGATTCGGCACATAATTGGTCGAAATTTTAACACCTATAAAAATAGAACTGCGGTACCTGGGGCCCCCAAGCCAGATGCTACTGATTATTTTTTAAAATATACTGTGGTGTAAAAATTAAAGAAACAAAATGTCCCAATATTAAAACTAAATTGGAAACCACAATTTTTGAATATATTCAACAGGCTGTAATGGAAGATAGAAATAATAAATAATTTGGTTGTAATAATTTATTTTAATTCTACACTCTTATTTGGATATATAAAATAATCTTTAACCTCATCAAGAATTTTTAGAGCGGTAATGTATTGTTTTTAGTAATACCAATACTATGCTGCAGTAAATTTAAAAATATAATATAACCACTAAGTCAAAAGCCATCATAATTTCTTTTTGGTCCACAGACAATTTAGTGCCACCAGCACCAACAGCCTCCATCCATTTTCTTTCAATTCAAAATATAATCATTGAGAATGGCCACTAAAAATTTAACAACTCAAACAAGAAACAAAAATCGTAAAATGTAAACAAAACAAACATTTAACAAGCGTGCAGCCAATAAACAAGACGGCCAACTCAAATTCTGAGCAGTGTCAAAATGATAAAGTAAATGTCCCCACTTTTAACTAAAATCGAAATGAATGAGAATCGCTAGCGATTGCGACTGTCATGGCGTAGTCGCTTTTAAATTTCGACATCGAAATGAAATAGAATCAGGGCCCTGATCGAGTTTAAATATCTAGGCATCACAATTACGGAAAGCTCAAAGCGATCAAGTGAATAGAGCAATCAGAGCCGCAGTTTGCCTGAATGAAACAATATGGACAAATAAAAATATCGGGAAAAATGAAAGACAGAATTTACAAAACAGTCACCACACCAATAATAACATACGCGGCAGAAACGTGACCTGACACAGAGAGAACAAAAACGATGTTAGAAACAGCAGACATGAAAACAACATGACCTGACACAGAGAGAACAAAAAGTATGTTAGAAACAGCAGAGATGAAAACACTATGGGACAGAGCTAGAAATACAGATATACAACATAGATGCAAGGTGGAGAACATCAAAAACTGGGTAAGAAATAGAAGATTAGAATGGAACAATCACATAAGCCGTCAAAGTAGTAAAGACGTCAAGAAACGGTTATGTCTATATGAAGAAGACGAAACTACAACAGTTGTTTCGACTTGTGTGTTTCACCTGCGTAGGAGATTCCTGGGTATTTAATTAGGAATAACCTGATCCGCAAGACGATAGACTCAAACTGGGCAGTTAGTCTGTCTGTGCCACTTGTTTTAGAACAGTTCACGAAAAACATGTTGCCGTCGCTATTAATGAGACCATAAGAAGCCTGCGTTTGTTCTAGTAATTCTAGATATTAAAAAACCATGAGAACAATATATTTTCGATGACAAACAAATTTCAGTAGCATAAAATAGCAAAGAGACACGTTTTTCATACGAAGCACAATTATTATATTTTACCTTCGCCTGTGAACCTTTCTGCCACCGTGCCACCTGTGCCCATTACATGGAAGTAAGAGTTTTGTTTTTATTATTTATAAACGTGCATATGTCCGAACACTTGTTTGAAAACGCAGATATAGGAAGTTGTCCCTGACCGAGGTCTCTGTTACAACTTACTTTTGTGTCCTACTAAATAAATAAATACCTACCTTTCGAGTCGAACGGTGACTGGTGGGAAAATTTTAGCAGCTTCGCTCCGGCTTGGAAATAATAATAAAATATGAATTGTCGCATCCGCGTGTTTGGCTTCGTACCATGACCGGATTTTTTACGAGGGTTGGTGGATAAATATACGTCCTAACAAAGAATTCCCGTTCTACTATAAAATGAGGCTATGAGAGCAAGAGTGGGTTAACCACAAATATTGAATAATGGATTTACATGAACCAAGAATATATGTGTTTTTTTTGAAATTTTATAAAATTAAAATATGATACCAAAAGGTAGTCATTGTTTACAAATCATTAACTAATAACAAAAAACTCGAAGATCTTGCAGTATATTTAACAAAAATATAAAAATTTAAGCTTTTTTTGTGGATTAGACCGTTTTTGCATCAGTGTGCCCTTAAAATTTTTAATAGGAATGTGAATTAGACCTAGAGTACAATACAATTAAATAATATCAATGTTGAAAATATGCTTTATTAAAAAACAAAGTAACAAAAATACTTAATCTTCATCGTTAATGAATCTTCTTCTTGATATATAGTGGATCTTATTGTTCTGGTAGTTGTATAAAATCCATGATGTATTGGAGGTATAAATGAAAATATTCCAAAAAATATTATTTTTCGCTTTGGTTATTGGACGTTCATCGGGATAAAGATAATCTAGCTGAAGTATTTCCCTGGATGTCTTCTTTTTGACATCTAGTAAGTAAAAGAGAACATCTGCATTATTTCTGTATTAGTAGTAAATTGTAAATGGATTTGTTTTCTTGTATTGCAACCACTGAATATGTAACCGTTGGACTTTTGATTTTTGTGTATTAAGTTTGCGATTTGTTATATTTCTAACTTCTTAGTAAAATAAAAATCGTTTTCTGTTATCTTTATTACTGTAAAATGTGCTTTCTTTCGTGCATGTGCTATTTATTACCTTTCTTTATCCAGTCGTCAGGTAGGTAGATATCTTTAAAAAAAAATTTTGCTTACTTATTACTTCGAAATCTTGGTCACAGGCAAGGTAAGAATGTCCGCTGACGAGAAACTTATGATCAATATTTTCACCATAATATCAGGATACGACACAATAAAATCGCAAAGAACAGCTATTTTAGTGTTACAGTTCTGCCCTTCGCATTGATCGGTATATCATCATCATCATTGGCTTTTACAACTCTTCGTGAGTTTTTGCCGCGTTTACTATTGCCTTCCTTTGATTCCGATCCTGTGCTATTATTTCCCATGGCCTTACTTCCATCTTCTCCAGGTCTTCCCTGACTGCGTCTTTCCACCTTTTTCTAGGCCTTCCTGTCGATCTTCTACCATCTGGTCTTTCCCAAAACACATTGCTAATCAGTCTGTCGTCATCACTCCGTACCACGTGGCCTGCCCATCTTAATCTATTGGCTTTTATGTCGGCTATCGGTATATAGTATTACATTTTTTGTTGTAACAACATTTTTAAAATAATGCAGTAAACAGGATCCTATTTCTTGAGGTCCTCGTGATGCTTGTGTCTCGTTCCAAACATACATATGAACATTATTAGTAGCCAAATTATGCACTCCTAGAATTTCTCTGTGTTGTTGTACGGGGCGGAGGCATGGACGCTTACAGACACCACTATTAAAAAACTTGAAGCATTTGAGATGTGGCTTTATAGAAGAATGCTGAGAATATCATGGACAGTAAGGATCACGAACAAGGAAGTTCTAGGAAAAATGAAGAAGGAACCAGAGATTGTGTTTACAATCAAACGCATAAAATTGCAATATCTGGGACACGTTATGAGAAATGAGCACCGTTACTCCCTGCTACAGTCTATATTGCGAGGTAAAGTCAAAGGTAAGCGAGGACCCGGTAGAAGGAAAATATCATGGCTGTGGAATTTAAGAAAATGGTTTAAAAAAACCTCAACGGAGCTGTTTCGAGCCGCAGCGAGCAAGGTTATGATTGCCAATATGATTTCCAACATCCGAAACGGATAGGAACCAGAAGAAGAACAAGAACCTACTCCTTATTTATAAAGGGTGTTTTCTTTTAGAGGTATCGAACTTTGATATGAAATAAAACAAAGATGATTTTTATAAATTGACATGAAATTGACTTTATTGTCTGCCAGTGGTTGATTGTTTTCATTTGTGGAAACAAAACATAGGTCTGGGATGTATTCTTGCCTCCAGGCTGCAGATCGAGTTCCCCGATCTTTAGCGTCAAAGACTAAATAAGTGTCAGCCTCTTCGCTCCAGTTTAGCAGAGTCTCGCCGTTTTGATCACTGTGTCTATACTTCCAGAGATGATGACTGTTGAAGTATCCAACATAAACTGAGGGGTGTGAGTGGGCGTGAATAACATGCGGATGCCACAGGACTGCCAGGGGTTATAAATGTTGTTGACAGTAATTTCGCCAATTTGTATAGTAACCGTATGAATGTTATTTATGTCTGATGTAGAACATATGTGTGCATTTTCTATTTTGTTTCGAACATAGGTAGAACTCCATAAGCTAGATGGTAAGTTGCACCCAATAAATCATAGCCATGAATTCGCCCCCCAGGGAGAATTTGTTCTTCGTTTTCTACACGGGTTTTCTGAATTGTGACCACGTCGATATTATTTTCAACGAGTACTTTATGTAGGAGAAACCTCAATACTACTAAGTGTCAGGATAAATGAGCATCAATCATACTTCAAAAACAGAGACTTTGGTAGATCCCAAATATGTAAACATGTCTAGGACAATGAACACAAAGTATTACAATGGAAATATTTACAGTTATGAGAAAAACACACAGTAAAACAGAAAAATCAAGTAAGCAGCTCTTATCTTATATAATGAAGAAAAATGTGTAGAGCAAACCAATTAGATCAACTGTCAAATTGAAATGCTACAAAGCCAATTATTAAACATCTATAAGTTAAAATAATTTCTATTTATAATAATTTTTTAAAAACAATTTTTCGGATTGAAAATCGAAACATCAAAACAAAGTTACTTAAATATATTTTTATTACAATCAATTTGTGGTTCATCTTATATAAATACACTATTTAATTTCAACTTCTACGTCTTAAAACACTGTCTTAAAAAATTAAATATTATTTTATTAAATTAAAATAATATACCACGACAATTTTCATAGAACTATTTATTGCTTACTATACATGTTTACAGAACTGAGTTTCGTTCGATACTACTAAACATACATTACAAAATGCCTAAGAGAATTCCCTAGTAGCGGGGAGGAAGTTAAGAACTATATAATTTTACATTGGGGAAAAAACGTAAATTACAAAGTCATTCATATTGTTCTTATCAAAACAATCTACAGACACAGTGGACGCGACAAAAATAGCCGACGGATTTGCCGGGTACATACTTTTTAAAGGGAGGGATTATAATGGACAAATTTTCTCCAGAAATATGTAAAAATAATAAATATTTTAATCTTATAATAGATTTCTGGAAACTAAAATTTACTAAAAACTTAAAAATTACAACTATGAATCTAAATAAAATAATGTCGAAAAATAGTATGAACTAAATTATAATGAGACGGAACAAACACTATTGACTGCTTCTACTCTTAGCCAATTTTTTGTATAGCACTTCCACAAAACCGAATTTAAAAATATAAGCCAACGATAAAAAGAACATAAAGTCGATTTCACAACAAGTTAGTAAACAGAAAGAAACCATTGGCAACTTTTCAAATTTCCACAAGCTTATTCATTGCGGTGTATTTCCTCAAAAGATATTTGTGGAATCTTTCTCGTATTTAATAATGTGTTAACGACATAACGTTATGTATTAATAATAAAATTCTACGCTTCTGTTTCAGTCTTATTTATCAGTCGCCACCATAAACTATGCCATAAAATTAATTGCAGCATAATTCAGAATGGAGGAAATTACATTGGTAGTAGCCTCATAATTGGTGGATAACAATTTATGGAATAATTTTCTTTTCGACTTAATAAAATAAATTGTTTTGCAACTGTACACGCCAAAACAGAAATGCCAGCTGTAGCAACGTCGTCTATGGGCTTTTTTTTCTCTTGGCAATCGGGCTAAATGCCCATAGAGCCAGCAGGTAATGTGTAATAACGTTCACTTAAATTAACCTATTCTAACTAAACTAAATACAGTACAATTCTGGAAATTCAAAAGAAAAACTACGATGGGAGAGGAACTAGGATTACTTTTCGCACCTAGGGGTCATTCAAGGTGACTCACAGACAGAAAGCGTAGACCACGGAAAATATAGGTAAAATATTTGGAGATTAAACGGAGGTAACGAGCTTAACATTACACTAAAGTTTTAAGTTACACATTTTAATAAACTTAAGAATATTTTATACACCTTGTACATATTTTATGATATCAAATAAAGTAGATTGAAAGGGGGGTATAATTTTTGCAATAATAAACTATTAATTAAAGTTCCTGTCTTTGTATTTCAAATTTAATACAAGCATAAAAACGTCGCAAACCACATTGCAAGTTTCACAAAGTTCGGTGTTGACTACACCGATTTTATATAAGTGTTGAGGGAAGCTTGCATGTCCGAATTTCAGCCTACAAATGGTCAAATATCATTTCTTCTAAAATCATAATCTTGGTGTCACAAATCTGTCGGAATACTTGGATGTAATAGTGTGTATCGTGTGAGGTTATTAGAGCAATAGTTTTTCAATGCAATTCCCTTTTTGTCTTAATATTACTCTTAAATATCATTAAATATTCTTGAGCGCCTAAATTGCTGTTGATATGCTTCTCCAGTTGTAACGATTTCTTTGGCTAAGGAGTCTGCAACTTCATTGCGACGAAGTCCTATATGAGCTTTTACCCAAGTGAATTTTAATTCGTATTTACTTTTTTTTAATTTATGAATTCTTACTTTTAATTCTCTGATAAAAGGATTTGTATCAGTAGCCATCACATTAATTGGGTTAGCGATGCATTTAAGAACAGATAATTACTCACTCAAAAAATGTATTTTTTTTAACTTGTTTTTTTCGAGATAATCGCAGGCTTTAATAATACCAATCGCTTCTGCAGTAAAAATGGAAGTATTATTATTCAAAAAGAGGTTAATCTTTGTAAATGGGTATATTTATTTAAAAAACCCTTAAAAGGGCCACATCAATAGAACAAACGTTTTCGGACTACACAGTCCATCATCAGGTTATTAAAATCTGAAATGCCTAAAAATAAGTATAAACCATTTAGTTAAAACAAACGAGATTTTGAAATTTTGACTAAGGTTGAAAAGCAAAAGATGGTTATACTTACTAGGTCATAATGCCTGAGCCACCAAAATATTAGGGTAAAAACCCTTTAAATTACATTTAGTTATGAAATGTTGTACATTGTGTTATAAAATAACTGTGATGTTATATATTAAATTAAATTTGACCAAAGGTAACACATGGCTCAAATGGGTTCCAGAGCCGGGCGAGAGACAACCTCTGCACTCGGATAGAGTGTAAGTGTAACTTCCGAGTGCAGAGGTTGTCTCTCGCCCGGCTCTGGAACCCATTTGAGCCATGTGTTACCTTTGGTCAAATTTAATTTAATATATAACATCACAGTTATTTTATAACACAATGTACAACATTTCATAACTAAATGTAATTTAAAGGGTTTTTACCCTAATATTTTGGTGGCTCAGGCATTATGACCTAGTAAGTATAACCATCTTTTGCTTTTCAACCTTAGTTAAAATTTCAAAATCTCGTTTGTTTTAACTAAATGGTTTATACTTATTTTTAGGCATTTCAGATTTTAATAACCTGATGATGGACTGTGTAGTCCGAAAACGTTTGTTCTATTGATGTGGCCCTTTTAAGGGTTTTTTAAATAAATATACCCATTTACAAAGATTAACCTCTTTTTGTTATACGTGGTATACAGCCAGCTACAGGAATTTTTTCCTTGTGGATTTTATTATTATTCAGTTTAAATTTTTCTTGAACGTTTATTGATGGTATATAGAATGCACATCACGTACCATTATTTTGTTTTGATGCATCGGTATATATTTCCAAAAAATCTGACAGATTTGAAAGCAGGCGCTTAATATATTTTTACTTATCAACAAATTTTCATTGTATACTGGAATATTAATTTCTAGTGGTTCCAACATGTCAAAGAATTCAGATTTTTCGACTGAAATAGTTCCTTTTTAAATCACTATAATAACTATTTGTATTTCTAAAAACCATACAAAATGGAGGGTTTTTTTTACCAGTACGTGTTAGTTAAATCGTGGTTTTTTAATAAGGCTATTTTGTCTAACAGAGCACGGTTTTTAAAAAAAGACTTAATAATAAATTTTTCTGCTCACCATTCACTCAGTAAAAATAATGGTGGTTCTAATGCTTCAATCCGAAATGGTTCCACAGACGTTGAACACATTGCACCCAAACAGAGTCTTAGGGAAATATTTTGAATTATTTCCAGTCGTTTTAGAATGTAAGGACTGGCTGATACATATAACGTACATCCGTAATCCAAGATGGTCATAATAGGCTTTATAAAAAGTTAAACACGATTGTGCATCTGCTCCCCACCAGGTTCTCCTTACGAATTTAAAAAAATGTATGTCTTTTAAGTGTCTGTTTCAGACACTTAAAAGTGTCAGACAGACACTTACAAATATCTGGGACACGAAATCAAAATAAGCAGAGACAATCAAACACATGAAATACAGAGGCGAATAGGTCTAACATGGGCAGCATTTGGCAAATTAAGCCATATTCTAAAAAGTTCAATTCCCATGTGTCTCAAGCGAAAGGTTTATAACCAATGTGTATTACCTGTACAAACTTATGGAGCAGAGACATTAACACTCACGCAAAAATCTGCGAATAAACTTAGAGTTACACAACGAGCCATGGAACGTGCAATGCTGAACGTGAGCCTTCGAGACCACATAACAAACCAACAAATTAGGCGAAGATCAGGAGTTCAAGACGTCATCGAAAGAACCACGACGCTTAAGTGGAACTGGGCAGGGCACTTAGCCAGAACACAAGATGGACGGTGGACAAGACGTATTATGGAATGGAGGCCCAGAAATTATAAAAGAAGCCGAGGACGACCACCGACTAGATGGACCGATGACATTAAACGTGTAGCGGGAAACTGGCTACAAGCGGCCCAGTGTAGAGAACACTGGAAAGAACTGAGGGAGGCCTATGTCCAGCAGTGGACGCGATTGGCTGATTGATGATGATGATGTCTTTTAAACATTTTGATTATATACTTTGTATAAATGGTTTCCAGATAAGCTTCTTGTCAAGAATAATTCCAAGATAATTTACCTTATTTGCTACTGGATATAAGCTAGCATTTACGTTTATGTTATCAATATTGGATAGATTATGTCTTGTAAAGATGGTAAGACTAGATTTTTGAGGGGTTAAAGAAACACAGCTAACAGAGCTAAAGAAGTATATACCTATTAGCTTGTTATCTCACGTTTATAAGTTGTTTATGAAGATAATAACTAATAGGTTGACATCAAAACTAGACTTCTATCAACCTTGCGATCAAGCAGAATTTAGAGCTGGATACGGAACAAATGATCATTTGCAAACCATTAAGTCGTTAATTGAAAAAACCATTGAATATAATAGACCCCTGATACTTGTCTTTGGTCAATCAAAGTGAAATGCTCCAAGCTCTAACACAATGTAGAATAGATCACCGATACATATCCCTCATCAGATACATCTATCAGCATGCTACAGCCTGTGTAAGACCTAATGAAGATACCTTTCGTATTGAAAGAGGCGTTTATGAAATTTATGACAAATTTAATCCACAACAAAAACATCTCAGTAGAAGACAACGATATTGAGCCAGTTGATTCCTATAAATACTTGGGCCATGAGATCAGAATAAGTCGAGATAACCAAACAATCGAGCTGAAAAAAAAGAATAAACCTCGCTTGGACTGCATTTGGAAAGATGAAGGATATTTTTAGGTCTAAGATTCCAATGTGTATGAAAAGAAAAGTATTTAATCAGTGTACTTTGCCAGTGGTGACCTATGGCGCAGAAACCCTAACAACAGTGAGTAAACTACAAGTTGCGGAAGGGGCAAAGGAGAGAATAATGTTAGGGATTTCTCTACGTGATAAAATACTCAATGCTACTCTACGTAGAAGATCAGGACTAGCATAAGTTATTGAAAGGATAACAACACTAAAGTGGAACTGGGCAGGTCATGTAGCAAGATCAGTTGATCCGGTGGACAAAAAGAATTTTGGAATGGAGACCCCGAATACAAGCTAACAGAAATAGAGGTCGACCCCCAACGAGATGGACAGATGACTTAAAAAGAATGACTACAAATTAGATTCAGATGGCGCAAAACCGGACTAAGTGGAAAAGCATGCGAGAGGCCTATGTTCAGCAGTGGACGTTAGAGGCTAGTTGATGATGATGAAAGAAACACCTAACGATTCAAATTTCAAAGTAGTTAGTTGTATATGTGACGTGAGCTCAGTAATGCCTACTTCTATTTTTTTATTGGTGCTATAAACGACAAAACCATCAGCACACTGTATAATATTATAATTATTTTTTCCTCGTGTATTTCTTTTGTAAAAACATTACAAACAAAAGGGGAGAGATAACGGAGCCTTGTGGTAAACCTGTAGATGATCGTCTGGTACCTATTACAGAATTGTTATTTGACCTTACATAAACTATTCTTTGTGTTAAAAGATTGCACAAGACATTACACTCTCGCAGGGACATCTGCCTGAAGCAATTTTTCCCTTAACATAATGATATTAACTGCATCGTAGGCACCTTTTATATCGAGAAATGCAGCACCTAAGTAATAGTTAGTTGAAAGACATAACTGAATGACTGTTGTTAAATAAGAAACTGCGTCAATTGTACTAAACCCTTTTTTAAAACCAGTCTTGGGCTTGTAATTAATAATTTTGAATCTTATCCTCGTAAAATGTCATGGGAAAAGTACGAATTTAAATAATCCGATCACTCTGTACATTCCGAACTCACACTTACGATATCTAAAATTTCTATTTTGTATATATTTAATTGAATGTTTCAAGGACACCACATTCTTTATAGGACGGAGAAAATTATATGTTATTCTTAATGCAGAAATATCTTTGGTATTATCGAAATTCGAAAGCTAATAGAACATGTACATATTTGTCGAGCATATATATACACGGTGCGACATTGTGTACGTACGTTATGGGACAAAAATCGGTTAAACCAGTTTTGGAAACATAAAAGTTGGTAATACGATTGTCGCCTTATTTACATTTTGTGAAAGAATGTCGTTTGACGGTGTCTTTGTCAAGTTAGTTATAAGCAAAAGCTTTCAGAACAGACCTTGTCTACGTTTGTAAATATTCCATCGAGTATAAAACATAAAAATCAGGTTTTTCTCAGAAGGGATATGTTTCTAGCAAATATTTTGCATACTTCGTAAATATAGCGAAGATACGTTCATCAATCCGAGTTTATAGATGGTTCAAAAGTTTACATTGGTCAAATACGAAGATACTTCAGAAACGCATGAAAGAGCATATAAGATTTAGTTCAAATATACAAAACTTTCCGCTTCACTACAACCACGAAAAATTATGACTTGAAGATTGAAGAGGAAATAATTAGAAAACAAGACACCTGAAGAATTCTGAGAAGAAAAAGTATTACAGATTATTGACGTCGAAACAATGTATATGACATGGACATGTAAAAAGAATGGCTAAAGACGGAATAATGAACTGGATCCAAAGGAAGAAAAAGATAGACTTAATAACAACGGATAATCAAAACTATGAGTGGAAGAGATCTGGGACAAAGCCTAATTGGTGTATAACTATGGACATAGAGGGACAAAAAACTATGAAAACTGTGAATTGAAAGACTATTTAATTGGCTAAGAATGAGGATTGTATATTTATATATAAACTAGAACAAAATCTAGGAACGAAATCAAAGTATTGAAATTTTTTATGCATTTTTTAAATAAAAATAATAATTTTTCCATTATTAGATTGTAACCTGTCAAAATGCTTCCGAATCAATTTATTTATTTTCTCTTTATTTTTCTTATTTCCCGTCTAATTACTTATTTTTCTGCTGTCATTTCCCAAAAAAATAATTTAAACCAGTCTATAACAGCTCAGAAGTGTTAAAAAGAGTTCAAAACAGTTAATGACATACAGAACAAATTAGATGAATTTATAAATGTGAGCGAAACAGAGAAGATACCATGGCGTTTCGACCCATCAAACCAACTTATTTTCCAGGAGGAGACACTCTACCAACACATCTGGATATAGTCGTAACAAACAACCTAGAACTACAGACAAAAAACCAAATCTTAAAAGAAGGATCAGAAGATGAAAACCCCATAGCCCTAGAAATAGGTCCATGGGAAGAAGACCACATTACAACAAAGAAAAGAAAGAAAACAAAGTGGACAAATTTAAAAAATTAGTAAGCATAGAAATTAGATCATTACAACATCAAAATACCCACTACGATGTAAATCGAAATTGATGGGAAAATATTAAAGCAGGAAGCAAGGTTTAGATATTTGGGAATAGATATAACTAATTACGGAGATTTTAAAGAAAAAGTACGACAACAAAGCTTTTAAAGCAAGAAAAGCGGCAGGATCCGCTGGGTGAGAAATGGAAACAGGAGTGGAAAGAACACATTAGTAGAATGCAGAGGATAGGATAGTAAGAATAGCAAGAGATGTCACCAAATGGACAAAGAAGTATTGGCAGATCAAGAAAAAGATGGTGCGATAATTTAAACAATTTAGGAGGCTAATACTGAAGAAGAAACAGACTTTAAAGCCTACATACAAGAAGGAAGAAGAAGAAGGAATTAGTAATAACCCAACCATAGACAACCCACAAGAATTAGAAGAAAAAGTCATAAAATTCGAAAGCATTATAAAAGAAGTTCTAAGAAAAATATACACTACACATGCGAAGGTTTAGAAATATTAACTAGGAATTAAGAGAAATTATAAAAGAAAAGAACAGAGCCAAAAAGAGAACCAGAAATCCAAGAAACCAGGGACACAAAAATAGATCAAACCCACTCAATCGAATAGTCAAACGGGCACTATTAGAAGATAAGAGCCAAACGTGGAACAATAATGTAAAAGAAATGGAAGAATGGGGACAAAATATGCAAGCAATGTGGAAGCTCCAAAGAAAAATAAGAAAGGACAAAAAACCCACTCCCACACTACATGGAGAAAACGGAATCATTTAGTCCGTAGAAGAAAAAGTTTAGGTGATAAGGAGGACTTTCGAGAGAGGGACTGTACATTGAATTATCACCAAGAAGATACAGACTTTATCCAGAAACACCCAAACGCCCAAATATCAAGATGAAATAACCACTTCCACAGCACGTAGCTAAAGGAATAAGTGAGTTGATCGGGAAGAGCTCGCCAAGAAAGGCACTTGGTCCAAATGAAATAACAAACAAGACTCTGAAGTATCTTCTTATAAGACACAGGCTCTTCCCCAACCGATGGAAGGAAATTCACAAAATTATGATACCACAACATTGAAAAAATAGCATATTTCCGCACAACTACAGGCCGATTAGCTTATTTCCAGCAATCAGCAAGATAGCAGCGGGTGTCCTTGTACTTGCAACTTTTCCAATTGACAAAAATGTTGATAACTTAATGACTGCATTTTACCGGAATGTCATTTTAGGGATGTGCAAATCTCATCAGGCTGAGTTCATTTCTATTGCTTGCTTGCTTGCTTGCACGTTGATAGTTGATAGCAGTTGATAAGAGTTCACGACGGCTTAAGAGGTGTTTAGCATGGATCATATTAAATGGAAACCATATTTAAACACTTATTTATTGAGGGTTGTTTAGAACAGTTCGAAATCGTTCATAGCAGTTTAATGCATTTCAGAACAGTTTAAAATAATTCACCGAGGTTCAGATCAATTCAGGACGATTGACACAAGTTCTTGATTGTTCAGGTTATTTCGTAACACCTCATGGCAGTTTTGGACTGTTTAGTGAATTTAAGACAGTTTATACAACTTCAGAAAAATTTGTAACAATTTAGCACTATTCAAAACAATTTAGACTAGTCTCTAAGACCTCCTAGCAGGTGAAGCTAGGTCGAGCTCCTCATCGAAAGTATTTACCTGATGGTCTTAATATTAAGAAGCTCTATACTCTCTAAAAAAATTGGCTTGAAGAAAATTACCTTGGCTAGCCCGTAGATGGTGTTGCTATAAATGAAATTACTGTTTTGTTAATGTATGGATATGCCCATTATTTATCACCATATGGGGGTAAGGGCTCCACTTAACCCTTACGGTGCGTTACAAAGTGACTTCGACCAGCCAATTCTATGTCCACACTGCGTATCTTCCATCCTTGGTGAATAATCAACATTTCTCAGATATAGATAGAGATAAAACACAGTTATTGAAACGAATTAAAAAAAAATTAAATAAATCTACATTTTGAATCTAATAAATTATTTGCACTAAACCAGTATGGATTACGAAAAAATAAAACAACAACCTTAGCTATTGATCATTTCACTAGCCATATTTTGGAAAGGTTTGAAAAATATCTTAACACTTTTGCATCGCTTTTAGATTCCAGCGAGTAAGCATTTTTATCTTGATACATTCAATCAATTGGCTTTAAGCCTTCACCAAGCCACACAAGTAATTACTGTGCAGCTGGACAATTCTGAAAAAGGTAATTTTAAGAAATTAAAACAGAAGACGGAAATACAGTGATTCTCTAAGATTTGAAAAATAACACTGTCATCTCTCTTCTGGTCACAGCTGTAGATTTACAGCAGGATCAGCAGAAAGCTATGGGCTAGAAGAGATATATTCACAATATAAATTGTTATCGTTAGTTGTGTCTTTGAAATTTTGTATTCAAAGTGATCAAGTTGGTATCAAGAAAGTGATCTAATTTAGTGATAACTGTTCTGGGCAGTTAAACAGTTCAACAAAACCTGAGAGTAGGCTTTTGTTGAGTTAGTCCTTCCTATAGATAAAGATTAAAGATTAGATAAAGAAGTTTTAGAACGATATTATAAATAAAATTAAGCCTTGTTTTACATCTACAAAAAGATGATTTTTTTTATTTTGCAAAAATGTTTACGATTTTTAGTCAAATATTCAATTGGTGGAATTATCAGGCCAAACGTTCAAGATCCTCTTAATGGTTTAACGTTTGCCTATAAGAACGGATAAATCTAAATTTACAGATTACCAGGGCCAGGGTCAACAGACTATGTATATTTATTATCATTTATATTCTGTAAAAATGTGTGGGAGATTACAAGTTCAAATCAGACTTTCATTTTTTTATTCAATCTGATAAAATACTAGATCTATGTGAATTTGTGGATTTTAGAAAAAGAGTTATGCACTAAAACCACGTGGAGAATTTAGGGGCTGGCTCGTAGATGGTATTCTTCTGGTAATTTTGGCAATTTGATTTTCTTTGGTAACTTTCATTATCTGCCCCAGGTTTTCCCTGGGCGTGCCTAGCATCTACTGAAAATGCTCTTTCCATCTCTGTACTTGGTCATTTGTTGTAGTAAGTAATTCGCCTGTCTTGGATCTTGCAATGTTTGAACAGTTGGGCCCATCTTTTGTTAGTAGTCTAGTAATTTGGTATAGCTCTCTAGTTCTGTTGAGTTGTGCAGCTGTTTCAACTAGTTTTGCCAGTTCTTCAGCCCACCTTCTTTTGTCTCTTCTTTCATTTCTTTTTACTGCTTTATTTATTGTTTCTTATTCCTGTTGTCCGTTTGCTCTTTCTTTTACAGTTCTTGCTTGCAAAATATCTTTTTTTACTGTTTTCTTTCCTCGATAAGTTTCCAAGCTTTATCTGAAATCCATTATTTTCTGTTTCTCTTTTTCACCCAGTTTATCTTCAGCTATTTCTGTCAAAACATCTACCAAATATTCTTACTTCACGTTCCCTTGTTTTGAGTTGGAGTTCCTCCCTAAACATCTGTCGTCCTGGAGGAGATGATCTCCATCTTTTTGATATGGCGATGTGGTATATTTGTTTTTCTCTTATATGACCTGGTGCAGTCCATGTAACATCGTGGATATTTTTATGTGGGAAGATGGTTCTACCAATAAATGTAATTACTGTTTTATTAATGTATGGGTATGTCCGTATTCCTCTTTCTCTTATGTGTGGCATAGGTCACCTTTTTGTTGCTTTATATCAGATTCAGGATACAGTTCTTCTAAAAATATGTATTAGAAAAAGATTTTTCTTCTATACATTTTTCTTGTCTATTTACGTAACGAGGAATGACCTTTATACAACATGTAAACTTTATCAATTTTACTGAAATATATAAAAATAATTTTTAAATATTATTTCAATTTAAAAAATAAAGACTATGAAGCTTCGCACTAGCCTATAGTACCGCCTACTGTACCACTTTTTTTATGAACAAAAACTTGTACTTGTTGCTGTACATTAGTTTATTTGAAAAGTTCTTCAACGTTTTTGTAAGAACTCTTTAACAAGTATTCTTAATTCCAGGAATAGGTATTTGTTAGTCTATTAAGCACCAAATTTGCTTTTTGATACTGTATATCCGTGTATCCATCTTTAGACGTAATAAGTTAGCTATATTTTTTTAATTGAACAAACCTTTTAAAACCAATAAATGAAAAATAAAAAGAAACTATCCCAAAAATACTTAGTATTTAAATAAAGTTCTTTAATATTCAAATAAATGCTTGAAGAATAATTAGCGGAGGGAGAATTCAAAACTGTACCAATATTCTAATCGGTTGTTTTTCTTTACATCCAACACAACATAAATTGATGCTAATGGAACACTTTATCTACTCTACTGTCTAGCCCAGATGGTGAATTCAATTCGAGCACAAGTCTAGTAGAGATGTGGGGCATATTAAAAAACTGTTCTATGGAAATGATATCGAGAATATTTACAAGCAAAATCCGAGAATGTTTAAAGGTGTTATTATTGTGTCATTTTTATTGGACGAGTTCACTTAATATTACTTTTTAAAATATCAAGAAATATATACAATTTAGAAATATTTTAAATATAAATATTGCCAATATTTTTATATTTAAAATATTAAATAAAACAGTAAAAATCATTGGTTTGACGATGAATGCAAGAATGAAACAAAAGAAAATACTGAAGCCTATAGAAAGATGCTTACCCGAGGAACTAGAAAAACTGTAGAGAATTACCAAACAAAGAGAAGAAGAAAAGAGGATACACAAAAGAAAAAAAGGACTTAAATAAGGAACTTAAATATATAGAAAATCTAAACAGAGAGAAAGAATTCAGAGCATTCTAAAAGAAAGTTAATATCAACATAAAAGCATTTAAGACAACCACAAGACAATGCAGAAGTCAGAATGGCCATATTATTAACAAAAAGGAAAGATGTATTGAATAGATGAGTGGAATATTTTAACCAGGCACTTAATATAGAAGAATAAGAAGAAAATATGAAAGGCGAATGAGATGAGGTAAGGGGAACAGAAGAGAGGGAAAAGGAACCACCAAAGATTCTTGAAGTTAAAGATGCAGTTAAAAAACTAGCCAGAAACAAATCAATATAAGGTTGAATGTTCGAATAATTAAACTTTGAGGGTATACAAGGCAACTATCGAACACGGTGATTAATTTAATCTTGCCCAAGTACTTTCGATAAATCGATTAAATAATAAATCGAAAGTACTTGGGCAAGATTAAATTAATCACCGTGTTCGATAGTTGCCTTGTATACCCTCAAAGAAACAAATCACCCAGAATAGATAATCTCCCTGCAGAACTACATACAGAAGGTGGCCATGATACCATAATGGCATTACAGCAGCTTATAAAACAAATATCGATACAAAAATCCCTTCCCAATGATTGGAATATTGGAATACTTTGCACCCTATACAAAAAAGGAGATATCTTTGAATGCTCTAACCACAGAGGCATAGGCTTCTAAATGCAGCGTGTAAAATATTTTCCATAGTATTATGTCACCGTATTGGGAGACCAAGAAAAAGATAATGCGATAATTTAAACAATTTAGGTGGCTAATATTGATGGTTTTTAAGTCTACATACAAGAACGAAGAAAAAGAAGAAGAAGACAATGAAGCTGTAAGACAAGAAATGAATATCTACGCATTCAATGAGCAAATTAAAGAATACAGAACAAATGAAAACAATATATGTTTCAGTGTTAATTTGTATTTTAGATTTTGAGAAACGATTGTAAATAAATGTTTTAAACAGTATTTACTACTACTTACTTTATTAAAGCTAATCATTGTAATCTCACTGACAATTAAAGAAGTTGCTCAACATAACAACGTTAATACAATGTTAGTGCCTCTTCATCTTCTCTAAGATTAAGAATTTTATTATAGAGTACGAAACACTCTCATTGGTAAACTAATAAGAAGGAAGATGAACAGTAAGTGGTTAATATAAGTCTGTATGAATTAAGGAGGTCAAGGAATCTGGGATATTCATTAGTCTCAAGATAACCAACGCAGCTTCATTATTAATCCTTACGAGAAATAATTTAAGGTTCTATGTTGGTCTAGGAACGTGATATTGCTTTTGAGGTACCACTGTGAAAACAAGTAGTTGACGAAAATGGGTGCCTTAGTATCAAAGGAAAAAAACATACTAAGCAAAGTATATAAATAAACGAGAAATAGAGTACAGTAGCAAACAACATATGAATACAATAGCAATTAAAAAATGTTTTTCATACTAGTTACTTTGGAACCGACTGCCGCAAATTGAGACAATTCGAAAAACATTCCCATCGCAGTCATTCCAACAATAATGTAACAAGAATGAATATGAATCATCTTCATAATTGACATCTTGAATGGAGATATTAAACTCTACGAATTTTCTCAAGATATCCTCGTAATAAAATAGTAAGAGTTGTTTGTTTTACTTTGAATATGACATTCACTATTAATATTTTAAAAGAATTTCTTATTTTAAATATGAATTTTAATGGGTAATATTTACATTCCATTCAGAAATACTGTTAAATAATGAGTAATAATATTATAGAATATCAAGCATGGCTGTATGAATGGATAGCATGATTTAAAAGTTTCGTAATGGCAAAGACATACCAAACAAAGCTCTAAAGTATCTCCCAATCAAAGCCATAGCTTATTTAACAAATACTACAAATGCAATATTGAGATACAGGCTCTTCCCAAATCAATGGAAAGAAGTCCGTGTGATAATGATTCACAAACCAGGAAAGAACAGCATTTTTCTGTAAAATTACAGGCCGATTAGCTTACTTACAGCAGCAAGATAGCAGCGGGAGTCCTTGTACCCGGAACTTCCAAATGAGCAAAATAGTAGAAAGAGTCACACAAACCAAACTCCAAACAGAGACAGACCAGCTTGAGATAATTCCTGAAGCACAGGAACTGTCTTCCTGTATGTAAGCAAAGCTTTTGACATAGTATGGCATCAAGGGCTACTATTTAAAATGAGATGATATGAATACAGCGGGGCTATGACAAGACTAGTGACCTCGTATCTTGACGACCCGATGCTCAGGGTCCGAATAGAAAAAGTCTTATCTGAACAAGGAGCACCGCAAGCCGGAGTATCATAGGAGGCAGTATTATAACCCATACCCATACGGAACAGCATTTATACAGCTGACGTTCCAAGAACACCCGGAACTTCACTCAGCCTATATGCAGACGACACTGCTACGGCGCGGCGGCGAGGGATAGAAACCTAGATGTAGCCGTGAGAAACCTACAGGCGACAATGGATACAATAGAAGACTGATATGTCCAATTGGAAATAGTAATAAATCCAGAGAATACCCTTTCGGTTATCTTTCAAAAGAGAAGGGATAACCCAGGAGAACAACTAATAGTACAAGATAGAACCATTGAATGAAAAAACCAAGCCAAGTACCTAATGGAAGAAAAAACCAGGGAAAAATTCGTTGAGCGTAAAAATTACCCAAACCAGATCTTGCTAAAATCAACAAATAATAGAAAATGCTTAAACAAATAATAACCACGTAGATGTATCTGAAGAATAGATGAAATTCAAATTGCAAGAAGATAAACACTTAAACCAGAGTCAGAGATCAGGAAGATAAATAGGTTTAGACACTCCCCTTCAAAAAAAGAGGCCTTGTACCCAGTACTTGCATGTGACAAGAATTTGGCCGAGTTTTAGCCTCTCTCTATTGCGCAATAGCGTTGGTGGTTGATGGTCTGGAGGATAGTGGCGGGGTGGAGTGATTCGTTATCTACTAGGATCAACCCCTCTGACCCCAATGAATTATAACACCTACAGGGGTGTGCATGTCTCACAGACTGGGTTAGATTCTATTGCCTGCTTGCTTTGAGCTCAAATCATAGCCAAATTGAAGTATATCGTTTATAGAATCTGGAGAAGCACGAAAGAAGCCTCTAAGCAAGCGATATTATAGGAGCAAAATAAAATATCAAACGTTTTGAAAAACTTTGAAATTATTTTGACTATTTTCATAATTAATTTAATACACCAATCTATAAACTAGACCTTAGAAATAAAAATTGAAACTTTTTTAAACGACTGTATACAATATTATTTATTCTAATACATCCTGTACAGTAACCTCTGTGATCGAATGGAAATAAAAATAACAGAGCAGCGATTATAAAGTAAGGTTGTTTACGTCTAAACTCGACATTGAACACCAACAACTACTATTGGGATCACGAAAGATGACCTAATCAGTAATCACAGTGTAGCAACTAGAACAACAGCCATCACACAGAAAAAACTTCATCGTAAATGTATACTAATAGCAAGTGATATGGAGATGATTTATTAATACCATTATTCATAATAAATCTGTTTTCAATTATGAAGTGAACTCTCAGATAAATATGTTCTTTTTATATATTACACAGTTCGTTAAAAAGCTCGAACTCGACGATGTTTTTGGCGTTTGTTTAAAAACAAAACATCGATTTGTTCACGTGGTTTTAATAAAAACTAACGAATTTTTTTTATTAAATAAATATTTTCGGTTTCTATACAAGTTGCTGTTAATTTTGTCTTTATCACACAGCAAATCTGTCCACTATCGGATATAGACCTCGTCCAAAAGTCTCCCTCTATTTGTCTTGTACAGCAGTAATCCATTATCTTCAGGAGATGATCTGTCCACCGAGTATGATATCTTCTACAACTTCGTCGTGCCCGTCTCCTCTTGGTCGCCACTTTACAATCTTTTTCGTCCATTTTCTGTTCTTTTGTCCGTAGCCAACGTAACGTTTCAGCTACATAATATGTAATTACTAGCATATACATTGATTAGAAGCTTTCCATTTTAAAGACAAGCTTCTATACTGACGTTGTATTACTTTTTTCTCTACAATAAAATGCTGAAGTGGAACTAACGTCACAATATGGCGTCGTCACAGGCAGGGTCATAGAATATCGGTTCTTGACATCGATTCACTACTCTCGACAATTCGTTTCTAGTCATCATATATTTATTCTAAGCAGGTTTAAATTAAAAACTGCCTGAAAAATAACTAACAAAATACAGACCCACCGACCAAAATATTGCTATCATAAATCAAATGCCTTGGACTGATCACAAAATAAATATCAAAGCCCACATGTACAGAGCTTGCTACTTGGGATCACACTGCCAACAAACTCAAAGAATGTCTAAGTCAAGTAGGAACCAAACTCATCTTACCAAGTAATAGAACAGACCAAGTCATCACCAACCGACTCCGAATAAGACATACTTAACTTACCCACAAGCATATCTTCAACCAGGAGGCTGCTCCGATGTGTACCAAGTGCACACTCAGTTGTCAGTGAAACATATATAATTGTTGAGTGTCCAGTGTACCAGAACGAAAGTGTACTAACGTCAAATTTACAGTCTTTATTAAGTTATCTTAAAATGACTAAACTATGTACCACATTGTAAAAAATATTTTTTTATGTAACAATATGTATCTTACTGTTTGTGTATGTCCTCCCGCTAATAACCCTTAGTGGTTGATGTGGATATATTTGTTTAAATAAAAAAAAATACAGACAACAAATGAGAAGTAAAAAAGTAAAAGAATAATTGTCAATAAAAGATTCGATTCGCAACAGTTATAAATGCCATACAATTAGTAACAATATTGAATCATCTGTTTTAATTTTTATGACATTTTCAAATAAAAACAGGGTTACGTAATTGGACTGTTACCAACTTCACATCGATATATCTATAAAGTTGGCGTAATAACACTTCAGTATATTGTTTATAAGCCGTCAAAAGCATTTGCATTTACAACAAAAGTTATTCGGAATGGAATTTAAACTTAATAGTGTGATTGCGTTACATTTGGCTGGAAAATCACAACCAGTTATTGTTCGTCAGCTCAAACACCTCAAAGTGAATAAAATGTTTATGTATCGCACCATAGTTCGTTATAATGATACTGGTAGCATTGCCAAACGCTATGATGGTGGACGTAAAAAAAATAGCAGCATCACCTGAAATGGTTCGGAAAATGAAGGCTCGACTTGAGCGAAATCCACGTCGTAGTGGTAATCAAATGGCCAAAGAACTGAAAATATCCCAGCGAATATCTGTACAGACGCAAAGTGTGCTCTATCTCGTGATACCAGTGTTAGTACCGTGAAACACGTGTTAAGAAACCGGTGCCAGGACAGATTCTGCATAAGAAAAAAAACCGCGAGTGTGTGGAGCAGGAAAAATATTGGTAAGACTTGGAGGAAGCACTGCAAATAGTTTATGAAGAAGACCTGGACGTTCACGAAATATTCATCGAGCATCCTGATGCTACCGTTCTGACCGATGAGGATTCTGGCGTTGAAGATGGTGGCGGATTTCTGGATAATTTAAGCGGTCGACAGTTGACACCAGCAGCTGAATTAGTCGCTTCTCGTGCTGTCAGAGCTTTTATCGATGTACCTGAATCATAGCCAGTTTAAAATATCCTCAGCCCTGGGTCAGAAAAAATATCCTGGATTGAAGTTGACTTTGAAAGTGTGAGCAGGGATTTTCCTAAACCAGATTATAGCAAATATAGTGATATAGACTATATATATATATATATATATATATATATATATATTATATAATATATATATATATATATATATATATAGTCTATATCACTATATTTGCTATATCTGTTTAGGAAATCCTGCTTACACTTTCAAAGTCAACTTACATATATATAGAGAAATAATTGAACTACTTGTGGACGAATTTGCAATAAACCGTATCCAAAAATTTGTCCACAGTTACAATTTGATTATCCAATAATTTTTTGTATACCATACCCGGCTAGCGTAGCGGCATTTTTTGAAAAAAGTACATACTTATATTTTGAAAAAAACACTTGTAGCAATATGTTTAATAAAGTGTTTTGACCATGGTCTCTGATGTCGTTTACTTTTTTCCAAAAAAAATTCCACCGTTAAAGGGTTAAAAGTAGTTAGTTAAAATGATTACATCTTTATTATCTTATATTATCTTAAAGTCGATATCGATTGACGTACTCAGATTAATGTAAATTAAAAACGAATTTGCATTAATCATTACAAACTCGAAAATAATTCGCTACTTTATGGAATCTTTCCGTAAAAGTATACCTTTGTCCTTCTCCGCTATACGGTAAACATACTCGAACATAAACAGAAAGATTAGCATTAACATTGCCACTAATTTGTGTACTATCGTGGAGCCGAGAACAGGCGTGGTATAACATGAACGTTGACCCCTGAGAAAATGCACTCTAGCCTAGCAGACTAGCTCTGTTCACGAACGCAAACTTTACATCCACAACACAAACTACGAATTACACGCACTAACGACCCATACGAAAAACGTTAAACAAGGAAAATTCATTTAGAGGCTTGTGTCACAACGCAAACAAGACGTATTCATTTAGTTTTTCACTTTAGGGGACCGCTAGGAGTTTGGAATCAAGTTATTTCCTTGGGAGTTTAAAATACAAGTTTGTGTTAAAAATGTTCCCGAGACTAGGAAACACTTGCTCTAAAAACGCTCTGATTTAAAAAAGCTGTGATTATAAAGAACTTTTAGCACTACCTGTTTTCAAAAGGACGTATGGTAAAGTCCAATAAATCAAAAATTAATAGAGATTCGATAAAAGAAGCTGAAACTAAACTCCTGGACAAATGAATGCACCACTTTAATTAATCTAAATATTTACAATATGAACACAAAATATAACTAAGTTACATTGAAATAATAATAAACACCTACAAATAAGTCCAACATGACTTTATCATGACTTTAATTTGTCTGATTGTTTCTTTAAAGAATTGTTTTTGTCGGAAATGCGTAAATAAGCTAGCATAACTCCAAATTGCAAAAAGAAAAAAATCAGTAAAGTAACACTCTATTTCTTATGACTGCATTTATGCGTCGAGGCATGCTTAATATAAAATGTTCAACAAAAGCTTGCGGAATATTCTCCCATTCTTCAATAACGGCCTCTTGGTTGTGGTTGGCAATAGGGGTGTACGACTTCGAATCTTTTTTTTTTGTTTTGAGATAGTCCCATAGATGCTCTATAAGATTCATGTCCGGACTGTTAGGTGGCCACTCTAATAATGGAATATCAACATCATTTAGATAGCCAATAACCTGTCGAGCCACAAGCGTTGTCTTGCATGAATAAAAAATTAGGTCTAAGAAACGGAGCAAAAGGCATTACATGTTCGGCAATAATGTTATCAATGGACATTCATAGACCTCGTACGTATGGGGACCAGCTCCGTTCGAGCTTCAAAACAAATTCCCCCCCCCCCCCCAAAACATTTTAGAGCCACCACCAAAAGGTACCTTAGGAGAGATATTGCAGCTGGCATTTGACCATTTGGAGTTTTTTTAGGCTTACTCTAGTCTCATCGGAGAAAAGAACTCGTTTTCAATCATCGATGGTCCAATTTTGATGCAATATTGCAAAATTCAATCTCTGAACTCTCTGTTCTCTGGTAAGCAAGGGTTTTTTGACCGGTTTCCTGTTGCTCAATTATGTTTCATGTAAACGTCTTCTAACTATTCGAGACGATGTCGCGACGTTTCGAACATCTGCTAGTTTATTTTTTAGCCAAATTTCTTGTGACTCTCCTATCTCTATCGTTCATCTCATCGTCCTTCCGACCGCTCCAACAAAAATTGTGATCGCCCAGTGACGGTTTCGTGACGATAATTTCAGTAATCTAGTAATCTGGCAAATGCATGTACTGGTTGGGATAACTTGCGCACTAGGATTTTATTCTATTTCTTTAAATTTGTTGGGCCTATATTAACTTAGATTTTATATTAAAACTGTAAATTTGTTCAGAAAAAAGAAGAAGTTAGGTTAATGATTTTATCAGGTGCTTATGATAGACTTGTTATTTATTTATATATTTGTTTTTCGTTATTTATAACGTTATAAATATGACTGACGACGAAAGAATTAGTGATTTTTCTGATTATTACAGTAGTGAGGATGATTTGGAGCTATTAGCCGAATCTAGGGTGAAAAACCAGAATTATTTAGATAGATTGTCACCAAATTAAGTCAGTTGTCAGAAATTCGTTCCAACATCAGTTTCCGAATTAGCCGTCATCAGACGATAGAAATGATGAACAGGCGCATTAAAAACGGTACAAGAAGTTTCGTGACGGTTTCCGGACCGTACAAAAATTGCGTGTTGGAACAAACCTTATATCGCCTCACCTTGGACCTTGCGACTGATGCTGGGATGATGTCTTCCTAACAAACCTACAACGTATCGCATTGACTATCCTTCACCTAGGAGAGTCGATGCTCGCACTGCCTCCTCCATTGACAAATTTCTTTGGAGTTTCATTTTTTATTTGATTTTTATGCAAATGAACTTCCAAACAGGCATGTGATGAAAAATATCACAATAAAAAGCTTGTTTCTCACAAGCACTTTGCTTCAATCGGCACTTTTTATGAAAAGTTTAACTCACTTTTAGTTAAAAACGAAGTTTAATACAAATTATTGTTAAAACAAGACTATTATTAGCTTACATAACAACTGTCACTGTCAAACAAGGTCCATAGGCAACTTGTCGTACAGTAAATTATCAATAAATAAAGATTATTGAGAAAAATATGAGTGGTGCGTTAATTTTGTATATAAACATTCGTATCGATAAGAATTCAAACTGAGACTTACAAAATGTCGAATTAAATAGTCATGTCACAATCGAGATCTATTTACCTTAGCCTCGTATTAGGATTATAACCGTAGCATTATAGTAATTTTTGTGGTTCCCTGCGTGATTTAACCTAGTTGTTAGGTTGACCGTTTAAGTGGTTTCATTTTAAAAGGAAATAATAAATAAATTTACCTGACTATGTGTTACAAACTCAAAACGATTATATATGTCTGCAAGGTGTGGCCTCATATTCACACTTGCCTCGTTAAAAAATGCCGCGGTGAAAGTTTAAAAAGAAATATGTCCAAATTATGACGTTTAAGTCGACAATATAAAAACGAAGTAAATAAATATGTCACATAATGTAAAATCGTTTGTGGTGTTGGGGTGTGGCGGTCAAAAGAAGTAAAAAATAGTAGTTGAAAAAATCTTTACAAGAGGTACCAAGAAAATCAACAAAAAGAAAACCGAAACAATGGTATTTCACAAAAAAAAAGAGAATGGACTAAAACAAGTCAAATTGGACAGGATTACGATTCGAAGAATGAAACAAAACATCTAAAAATAGGTAGCATATTGGTAGTACATGATTGGGAAACCTAGTGGGAGCGAATCTTCGGAGCCTACAAAATAGCTGAAATATGATGAAAAACTCATACAGAAATCGTATCGCGACGCTTTATACTATGTTTCTTATATTTTTAAAATTTAAATATTTTTAAAATTAAATAAGTCATTTTATTATTTATATTTTAAACAAATTATTATATTAAAATAATTCAATGAATTATTATGTTTGCTCCTAACGCCACCTGTTGGCGTATTAACAAAGCATACGCTGTTTACTTATGACATACCTGTCAAATTCAAAAGAAATAATATTAAATTAGAATAAGATGTAAATAAATATAATTTAATAGTAAATTTAATTATTATATAAACTAAATAATATGCTTAAAAATATTAATTATTGTACAGGGTTACGCAATTGAACTGTTACCTATTCAAACGACCATAATTTTTTTGTGTGAAATTATTTTTTATTGATTCAAATGACAAAAATGTGTGAAATAATCAAAATTTCAGAAACCACTCACTTTAGCTAGATGTGGCCACCTTTTGCCTTGACTATGGCCTTAAAACGATCAAAAAACGAGTTGCATGCTGCACGAATGCGATCTTCCGGTATTTTGGCCATTCACGTATAATTGCTTTCTTCAGCGCATCCATACTGGCATATTTTTTAGTCGTCACCTTTAAAATAGTATTTGCGGTATTTTTCGTGTAACTAAAAGCGGGAGAGAGATAGTTAGCGGCAGTTAACAGTATAGAGCGCCTCTTTAGTGATAGAAAACAGCCAAGAGAGATGCTGTTCTTCTCGATAAGCGAATAGAGAGAGAGAGAGAGAGAGAGAGAGAGAGAGAGAGAGAGAGAGAGTTGACTGTCCTCAACGACAGTCAAACGACAAGAGAGATACGTCTGTACCAAGCGATAGGTAACAGGCAAAAGAGAACGACTGTCCCTAGCGGCAGTCGACAATCAAGAGGGAGTCTTTCTTATTTGCTATTTTAAAACTGTCTGTACTTGTAATGGAGTGGGGGTAAAATGTGAGTAGGAAGGGTTATCAAGGGTTGGACTAAGATAATGATTGTAAAATTGTGATGGAAGGATAGTTAATAATACAGCAAAAAAATGACATGATTTTTCGCATGCGAAAAAATTGAACAAACGGCATTAATGAGCCTTGTTTGGCTATTTTATCTAAACGTATGAACATTGCCACTTTTATGAACATGACGAACAACACCAGTACTTCTGTTACAAAAGTTACTTCAGAAAGCTCGAATCACGTAATAAAAATATCACGTTCTTACTTAAAACTTTGATTGCTAAAGTGGTCCCTCTTAGTTCAATAGATTTACCCAATATCCTGATACTCTTAACAATTTGCATATCACCTGTCTACCATTGTACATAAATTATAATGGAAAAACTATGATTTACTGGTTTTAATGCAAAAATATTATATAATTAGCATAAAAACGTTTAAAACATTTAATGTTCTCAATAATAATAAAAAAAGTGTGTGATTCTATGAAAAATATGAGTCACGTACAAAAATTTCTCACTGCTTACTTTTCTCAACGGTTTTTAGTATAAACTGTTTACCGTAAGTCTCCGCAAAACGCAAATAGATTTGTTTATTGTTTTTAAAACTGTGCAAATATTGCAAAAACATAATATCATTAATCCGGGTAGATTATGATGGTCTTGTAGTTACGGATATGAAATCAGACGCTATTTCAATTGGGTTTTTGTCTCTGTGACTTTGCGTTATACAACAATGTCTTGCAGTTAGGAATGCGTGTGGTACAGAATAAAATGTTGATTAGGCTAAAAAATGATTCGATTCTTTTACCACAAGAGAACGACCGCATACAGTTCGCAATTCAGTTTGAAATTAAGGACATAAACTTCTCGAAAAATATTACAAATCTGTGGGAGAAATATAAGTACAGTAGAGACTTTAGATGTTTACCTGTCGTTATTCATGCCTGACGAGATGCAATATATACGAGAATTAAAAACCACAATTCGATTTATATAAAGTAATAATTTTTGATGATATGTTCGAGATATTTGGGCCCATGTTTTCAGCGGTACAGAAAGTAGTTATCTTTGTCAATATATTCTTTATTGTACTTGCAAGGTTTAAAGATTATAGAATTTTTTGTAAAATTGAAATTCATTTAGTTTTTTCGGAAAAAGAATTCCAAAAATCATTAATTACCTATTTTTGCAAAAGACAATGTTCTATCCAAAATCACTTCCACTTATTTTGGTTCAAAGAATTGTACCAGTAACTCACATCTTCAAGGTATTAAGTTTTCTTCGTTCCTGTATGTTATTAAGATGATATTAAGGCATGCCAGACGTGAGCCTTTGTAGAATTCGTCCAGGTCTTGTACTTACTTTACTTTATCGTGTCCGGACATGTCATTCATAAAATTTCGGCCCAGTATCGGGCTACTTCGGTTCCATCTTTGTTGGCGAGCCACAAATCTTCAAGGGTACATCGATGAGGACAGGTTCTGCATGTAAGAAGATGATCCATATTCTGTGTTTCTCCACAGTCAGAGTTCACATCATCTTGGTCTATTTTTCCCATTTTGCCATGTTTGATTTTACTGTAGCAACCCCGTTCTTATCCTATTCAAGGTTTTCCACGTTTTAAAGTCTAGTGTCTGGCCGGTCCATTGAACCTGGGGAAGTGGAAAATACTCAGGCGGTTCATCCTGCACTGTTCCAAGGAAGCTTTTCCTAGATTTTAGTCGCTTTCGTGGTGTTCGAGCTTTGTATAGGGCATGCCGATCGTCCGCGATCTGTTTAATTTTCTCTATGTGTTCTGCAGCGCCTCTGCGTGTTGAGGGTTCTGCAAAACCCGCTGCTCTATATAGATTTGAAAATGGCGTTGGTTTCATGCACCCGTTACTATCCTGCAGTCTCATTAGCGCAGTATCAACTTGTTTGGTGTGGGCAGATCTGCTCCAAACGGGGCACGCATATTCAGCAGTGAGAAACACAGTCCCTCTGCCGTTGTTCTTAAAACGCCAGGACGTGCGCCCCATTTACTTCCCGTTAGCTTTCTGAGTATGCTGTTCCTAGTTGTTACTTTCCCTCTTGTTTTTATGCAATGTTGTCTGTAGGTGAGGGACCGGTCCAGAGTTACTCCAAGATATAAAGGTTGGTTTGTGTGTTCTAATGTATTACCATTCCACACAATTTGGAGTTTTCGCTTGGCTTCCTTTGTGCGAAGGTGGAAAGCGCAGACTTGGGTTTTAGAGGGATTGGGTCTCAGAGAATTCTGCAGGTAGTACGCTGTCATTGTTTTTAAGGCAGTTTCGAGTTTCTCCTCCACTTCTTCAAAACTATTTTCTTGAGCACATATTGCAAGATCGTCAGCATAGAGGAAGTGCTTGGTTTCGGTCGGAGTAGGTTGGTCGTTTGTGTATATATTGAAGAGCATTGGTGCTAAAACACTTCCCTGTGGGAGGCCTTTTTTTGAACTCTCCACTACTTACTTTACCCTCAGCTAACGAAAAAAGTTATTTTGCAGTAAGTAATATACGACCTTTCCCAGATGGTGGTCATTGAGAGTGTCGTATAATTCTTGTAAATACAGGTCTTGTAAAGTATCAAAGTTTCCCCTTTCCTCTTCAAAGCTAATTGTGTGTAAATGTAGTATCTTCATCCCCATATTATATACAATATTTCATGTCTGCGTTACGTGATATATCTTTGTTATAAGGTAACATCTCTGACTAATTCAGGACCTTTCTTGTTACCATTCAATAAACGTTTCCCATTCAATAGTTAATTAGTCCGATCATTGCTGAGTTTATTCAAGAATTTATTGTACTTTACCAATGCAATTTCTCAATTATTGATTTATATACTGTTCTTAAAATTCTATAAAATTCAGTGTACCTTTTACCAAACTTTATAAATATTGAAACCGTCTTAAAAATATTCAATACCATATTTGATAGATAATATTGATCATTCTAAACAAACACAAATTTTCATCTTATTTTTGGCTGTCTTGCTGCATCTCGTGTTCAAAATTTACACGTTTGTTTCAGTTGTTACGTGCAACCAGTCTCGTCAAACGTAAAATATGACTCAACTATTTCAGAAGACATACATCAAATGCTTTTTGCAGTCGTGAAAACTGTTTTTAGCAGTTGCAGCTCTTTTATTCTTTTTGTCTTTGCTTTTCTATAACAGAATAAAAGACAAAGGCACGTCGACGGGTTTGTGATGGATTTTATCGTGCGCCTTTCTTAAATATTTTACTATGTATTATGTAGATATGCCTTTTTATATACGGGAGGAAAAATAAATGGATTTTTACAAACACTTACAAGGAAGTTTTTTCGTTGACTCCTACTTTTATTGTACCTTCCATTATGTTTGTAGCGGCAAATATTTAGGCCCTCCATGGACGTATTAATACAGATTGACTCAGTTATTTACATAAAATTGTGTAGTCAAAATTATTTGAATAGTTCACATTCTCAGCACCTGTTGTCACGTTTTGTTTTAAAATTTCTTATTCGCGAGTCGCTAAAAATATTACTCCGTATTTTATACTCTACAGGTGCTATCAAACCAAAATAATAATTTATTGGTTAGATTAATATATTTAATTGTAATCAAAATATCAAGTGTGCACATAGTGTGCATTATCATTTAATAATAGCGTATAATAGATATCAATCAATTATTTTATATGTAGAAGCACTGAAAACTATTTATAAATGGCAACGGTTGTTTACATTTCTCTGTCTTATGGATCTACGTCAAATTTCAAATGCTGTTCCATGTTTGTTTACCTTTTACAGTAGATGAGGAAAAGTTATTTTTCGATATTTTGGTTGTATTTTGAGTGATATTTGTGAAAAGTGAAATAAAATAAACGAAATATTTACATCCCGATCTCTCATTTCATTGGTAAGTACAGACAATTTACATTATTTAAAATGAGGAAATGAGGAAGCGTGTTTGTTTATATTTTAATAGGCGTACCATTGGGTTTATTCAGTTCATTAATGTATTGAATAAGATATGAGTTCATGAAATTAGTAGACATTTATAAATTGTAAGTAGACATCATCTGATTTAAAAAGATGTGTTTAGCACATTTTTAATTTAATATTTCTCATGGATACAAATAAAGTAGTGAAATGAATAAAACTCATTTATTTTTCTATGTAGGTTTCCAAATAATATTGACGATCGAACTATTTGGGTAGCAAATTTAGGAGAAAACATAAAGATTTTTTATTTTAGCATTATTTTGATACTATTGAAAAATTAACTTGAATTCAACTATATTTAATTGTATTAATTTTAAAGCAAATAAAATTGTATTTTTCCCATCGTACTTGTTCTTCTAGCAATGTGTCCAAAATACTGCAGATATCTCTGTTGTATTTGTTTAAGCAATATGTCCTTTACTTTAAGTTGTTCTAATATCGATAAATGAAATGATCGGAATGGGTGTTGTTTATTTTTACTGTGCACTTTTTATTTTCAAATAGACTTCTAATTAGTTTAATTAAGTGGTGGGGTGTTCCCATTTCAGCTAGTATGGACCATAGCTGCTGCCATTTGACTTAATCGAAGACCTTTGTGTAATCCACAAAGCACATTACTCAGCCACTGTAAGTTACGACAGATTCTTTCTGAAAGTGAAGATTCGGAACTATGTGATGAAGATAACTTAACTTTGTGTTAGCTGCACAAACCACCCGGACCAACGTAATTATTGTCAGTTAAGAAGACTCTAATTAAATTAAACTAATATAAATTTCGGGAGAGTCATACATCTACTTATTCCTAGAAGCTTCACCGAACATTTCCGCTCCTTTTGAATTTCGCAAAAACCTGTCCAACTTATAGTATTTATATGTTTCATTTTGTTTGTATATTGGGCATGGTCACCGACAGCGGGGTGCGAGGGAATGCAGTTGTCTCCACCTGTCCAGAAAGAAAATATTCCGGTTTCTAGTCAAATTGGATCTCTTTTTCAAACTATAACTAAAATAATGTGAAATAACGTATAGAAGTGTTTCGAGATGAGTTCAATGTTATTCGAAAGTATAGGAAGTTGTCGAAGATGTTTCTATTGTTAATTGTTATATTCGAAGACAGTAACCGGTAGTTTCGAGTTACATAATAATGGTCTGTACCATTTTCTAATGTACCCTCTCGCGGGAATTCATATACAGTACATAGAATCATCGAATCCACCAGAGAGTACCAATTCACGAAGATTTCCTATACGAGATGTTGCAAGTTTATCACGTCCGCAGGTCACCTGCCTTCACGGCGAATTATACATGGGAAATCTTTTTTAATTGCAACGTTCATTACATAATAATCTGAGATCACTAATAAATTTATTATACAGGGATGAGTGAAAAATAACCTAAATAACCGTCTTATGTTACGAAAAAACGTTCAGTCTGTATAGTTACAAATATATTACTGTCTAATTGATATTTTTGCACGTTTAACGTATTGTCAAACATTAAAAAATGCAGTATACATGCTTTATATTTATAAACTTTCTTCTCTACCTTTCTAGAACCTGCCAGGTTTTTTCTTCACTTGATGTTTCCTAAATAAGTATCTTTAATAGAAACCAGACAAGAATCGAGACAATCTATATTAGTATAGGACTGATAAGTGTATATTATCGGGTGCAACGATCTCAAATATTAAGTTGTATTTGTAATAGGAAGTAAGTGTTGATAAAATTTATCGTGTAAATATAAAAGGTCACCATATAAGTAACCACAGAAAGTCGAATTGAACAATCCAAACAAAACTATAAGTGATAAAAAAATCTTTCCTAGGCGCTAGCTCTTAATCACTATTATACGAGTGTAGACTTTTCGGCCAAAATTTCTAGTCGCAGCATTAAAAAACTTAAAACCCTATCAGGAGGAATTTGATGACCTTAGACATTTCTTTTAAGGATGTTACTAATATAATTTGGCTTTAATCTTTAAGCAGAATTTAATCATAAACTGTGCCTGCCTAGGATTGTGTTAGAGGAAGCTCTGAACTGAGCAGAATTTCCTACTCCTGGCCAACTCCTACTAGGAGTAGACCATGTGTGAATAAGGTATAACCAAATAATAACCAGTAGATCAACTAAGAACATGACATAGTTAATAAACTACATAATTACCTAACATAATTAAAAATTGCGTCACTATCTGCCTTGCATAAATCCAAACTGATTATCGGATATTTCGGTTTCTTCACGTATCCATCTATCAACTACTCTCTCCCATATTTTCATTGTTTAACCAAGTAGTTTTGAACCTGTTGTTTGTACGATAATACGATATATCCTTTTCAACAGCCTTTTGACGCTTTGACATTTTTCTAGTTTTTGAACCTGTTGTTTATACGATAATAGGATATTTCCTTTTCAACAGCTCTTTGACACTATCGCCTATTAAGTTGTTCGAAGCTTGTAACTGCATTAGATGGCCTTAGTGTCCCAATTTTCTTTTTTTTTTTTGAAAGTATGACTTCAAGCCCTTTGTCCATTCGCCGTAATACTTCTTCATTTATGACACGGTCAATCCAACTTATTCTTAATACTCGTCGATAGCACCACATCTCGAGTGTCAATGCTTTTTATATTATTCTGTTTGAAAGTCCATGCTTTTCTCCCAAAATATGATTCTCCCCAACATAACTTATCTTCCTCTTCTTTTGGCATCAATATGCTGGATGGGTCTATGCCTGTCTGCCTATGTCCTTCCATTCAGATCTCTCTTGGGCCCTTCTTATCCATTGTCTTATATTCATGATTTTCAGGTCGTATTCCAAGTCATCCAACTATCTCGTCCTGGGCCTTCCTTTTTTCCACCTTCCTACCGGCTTCCACTGTAACATCTTCTTTGTCGTTTTGTCCGAGCGACATGTCGCTGAACATGTCCCAGCCATGACACTCTTTAACTTTTCACAAATCTTACAATGTCATACTCTTCATTCAGTTCATTAACCTCGTCGTTTCTCCTGATTCTCCATGTGCCGTCTTCCTCTTGCACCAGGACATATACTGTTCTCAGTAGCTTTCTATCGAATGTCCTGAGTTGGGCTTCCCCTTTTTTGGTCATTTCCCAGGTTTCACAACCATAGGTTACTAAGGGTCTAATCAAAGTTCTGTAGATAGTCATTTTGGTTCTTTTGGCTAATAATTTCGATGTCATCAATCTTTTATTAGTATAGTATGTACGATTTCCACTGGAAATACGTGCATTAATTTCGCTTCTTCTTCTTACGGTGCCTTATCCTTAAGGACGTTGGCCATTACATTTGCCCATTTATCTTATTTGTAGCAGCCTGAATAGTTCTATGGAGGTCATGTTCGTTCATTGCCGTAGGTTTTTAAGCCAAGAGTTGCGTCTTCTTCCTGGTCCTCTTTTGCTATTGACTTTGCCTTCGATTATAAGTTGGAGCAGTTCATACTTTTGATTTATTATGATGTGACCAAAATATTGTGTTTTCCGTTCTTTTACTATAAGCATAAGCTCTTTTTCCTTATTCATCCTCCGCAAGACTTGCGCATTTGTCGTATGGCCCATTTAGGATATTCTGAGCATTTTTACGGTAACACCAGAGTTCGCATGCTTGGATTCTTTTTGTGTTGCTTCTTAATTTCGCTACTTACGGAATTCTTAGTAGCGTCTATTGCTATATTATTTTAATTCTCAGGTATTCTTTTGATGGTCATGTACTTAGTTTTTGTTTCTTTAATTTTAAGCCATCTTTTTTGTGCTTCAGGATCAATTTCCTTGAACGTTCCTAGACTGACTACATGTCCATTTTGACTGGTTTCATTATGCAAACTATGTTTCCCAAATATATTTACGAAAGTTTCTTCTTTCCCCAGCTTAGCATTAAAGTCGCCTAATGTTATAACAGCATCGTGTCTGTGGATTTTATCACATTCTTCCTGAAGTTCTCCATAGAATCTTTCAACCTCATCTTCATCAGCATCTTCCGTCGATGCATATACATTAACCATTGTCACGTTATGCAGTTTACCTTTGAGTCGTATGGTCCAAATTCTGTCTGATATTGGTGTAAATGCGACAATAGCTTTTCGCAGTCTTTTGGTTACTATAAATCCTACTCCTCCTTCACCTTGTCTCATTTCATTTCCGGAGTAGTACAGTAAGAACTTATTTTACGAATTTCTCCATAACTCTTCCATTGATTTCCTGCAGGGGCAATATTTCAACCCGTATTTTTCAATTTCTGCCATACTTATTATAGCTCCTGCCTTAAGAGGGTTCGCACATTCCCGGTTCCAAATTTTAAATACATAAACATGTCCATTTTTCTTTGCTGAATTCATCGTTGTGAGATCCATCCGTTTGTTTCATTAGCGATTGAATTCGCAACAATTGAGTTTTACAGGGAAGGGTTGTTAGCTCTTCGCTCAACTCCCTATCCATCGGAGGACCAAGGCTCCTTCTTCGTCAGCCTTGACCCCACCTTCCACTGGAGTTGGTTACCCAATCTCCAGTGGGGTTGCTCAGGTTACCGGTGTGTACCAACTTGGAGGTGAAGTGAGGAATTGAGTAGGAGAGGCTGAGTGACAAATATTGCTGAACTGTTTGAATTCCATCAATCAAACAAGCGTAACATTTTTTGTACAATATTTTGTTAATATTTTAACCATAGTTCACTCGAAATTACTTTGATTTACCAAATGTTAGCGCCCTCTATAAGCAATACTAAATTAGAGTCTAAATTAACAATCGTCACGCCAATAAATGTAAAATTGTTAATTTTTAAATAGAAATTGTGAAAATATACAAAATTATTGCGAAAATTGAAATCCATATCTCGGAAATAAACACTTGGTATCTGGAAAACTAGCAATATTTGTATAAGGATGTTGGTCACAATTATCATATTTGGAATTTACAATCTACAAATTGTACGTTGAAATACTAGAATAATTTTATTTTGTACCAGAAAAAAAAATTTATGCGTTGTACAAATAATTTCTTAAGGCCCCTAAATTTCCTTGAACGCACGCCCGTGCTTGCCTTTGTTATTGAGCGTAAGAACGAGGTTCTTGACTTTTGTCTTAAGACATTCACTAATTATTATATTCATCACATAAATAACTGTATTTTCTACAGTTTATGCTAAAATGCTTGAAATATTTTAGAAAAATGAAAACTAATTTCACAATGCAATGAACAGAAATGGGTTAAGAAGTTGAACATGTTTTTTATTCCAATCAATTATAGATATCTCCAATAAGGTTTACTACAAATTTTTGACTGGAGTTTTGATTAAATGGAAGTATTTCTATTATACAATTATCTATAATGCGTCTTATGACAAATTGGAGATCAGATCAGTAGATATATGATTAGTATTATTGGGGATACCATTGTAATATTTGGAAACATTCAAGAAAATATAAAGGAGAGGAAACTATATGAACAGGGGCAAGAATATAGGTCGGACAACTATACGGTCTTCAAAAAGGAGACGAAAATAACAATAGCAAAAGCTAAAGCATATGAGAATCTATCCGATCAACTTGATAACAGGGACAGCGAAAAGAAGATTTCAGAAAATAAAAAAAGGTAAAGTATTTGGACCAGATGATAACCAGAGACGATTAGGCATATCTGTGTAGGGACGTATCTGTGAAGAAGATTGATATTGGTATACCTAATGCTTGAATTGAAGTTGATCTCTGAGTTACTATCAATTTCTCCGCTGTCTTCTTTGTCAGAGCCAAGGTTTCTGTTTCATATGTAGCTGCTGGTAATTGCAATCACAGGCATAGAAAGTAACCTACTCTTTCATAAACATTTTTCTTCAAAGAAAATAATCATAAATCAATCAATCAAAAACAATTACTAAAGAAAGCCATCACTAAGCTTACATACCTATTTAATGCATCAATTAGACTAAAGTATGATCCTAAAATGTGGAAAGTGGCAGAAGTCATAATGATTAAAAACCCAGGAAAGCCGCCAAATTAGGTTTAATGTTACAGGTATATTTCATTATTACCTGTACTTCCAAAATTATATGACAAGATCCTAATGAAAAGACTAAAGATCATCATCGAAGCAAAGAAATTAATCCACACATCAGTTTGGCTTTAGAGAGAGTCATTCAATGATAGATTAGGTACATAGAATCACCAACATCATTAAAAAGTTGCTAGAGGGAAAACAAATTTGTTCAGCTATCTTCCTGAATGGGGCCTTCGACAAGGTGTGGCATGAAAGCCTCATCCACAAATTGAATAGAACACTACCGAGGCAGTATTCACAATTATTATAGTCTGAAAGACACTTCAGAATAAAGCAGGAGATACCTACATGGCCTTAAAGGAAATAAAAGGCAGGAGAGCCGAAGAGAAGTGTGCTCGGACCAGTTCTACTTGTTATACACTAGCGATATCCCTGAACTGGAAAATGAATAATCGCAACATTTGCGGACGACAAAGCTGTTCTGGCAGTGGAAATAATCATGAAGAAGCTGCAAAAAATCTACAATCTTCAGTAAACAAGATCGATGATTGGAGCAAAAAATGGAGGAGAAAATTGAATGAGACGAAATCAGTGCATATGAATTTCATTAATAAGAAAAAGCAATATGTACCAATTAGAATACATGATACCAGATCCCTTGTTGCTAAATACTGGCGAATGTACCAGGATATGCCATCTTTTGCATGCAAGACTTTGTTGAGAAGAGTTGATCCATATAAAGAAAAAACGAGAGGAACTTGAATTGAAATACCAAAAATTGTACTGGTTGCTTGGAAGAAACTTAAAGCTCTCCATAGATAACAAACTTTTGATCTATAAACAAATAATCAAGCCGGTATGGCCTACGATGCTCAGCTCTGGGTTGTACCAGCAAGAACAATATTTTAAAGATACAACGCTTTCAGAACAAAGTATTAAGGAATATCATCGATGCCCCCTAGTACGTTAAAAACAGTTGCATTCAGCGAGAGTTGAGGATGGAGACTGCTGAAGAGATATTAAGGAATTGTGCCAACAATCATGAGCACAGATTGCATCAATATGTGAATATTGAGACTCTCTAACTCCTGGATAATGCAGAATTAGCAAAAAGACTGAAGAGGGTGAAGCCCTTCGGTTAGTGTAGTGATTAGTTTAAAAGCAGAGTATTTAGTATACACGAGTGCTTGTGTAAATTATTACTCTAAGTAAGACCCTGTAGAAACATCATTGATTGTAATTATAGTTTTAGGTATTTATTAGTATTACTTTAGGATGGAACAGAACTGCTCATTGAGCTTTCTCATCAGATTGCAGTGTAAAGGCACCTCTTTATTAATAAATAAAAAAACTGCGTCTTTTCTCACCAAAATTCTTTTAAATAACTGTTCTTAGTATATGGATGGCGTCTGTTTGATGGACACTAAAAGCACATACAATAGTTACGTTCGTATTAACGTGATATTGGATGACAGAGCTAACAGAATTTAGAGTATTTCAATTATCATAACAAACTATTAAGTGTTTTCCAAAAATGTCCACATTTTGCATTACACAAATAAACAAAAATACAGATATTTGAATTGAATATGAGTAAAATGAAAGGGAAACGAGTAAGTGAAGGCCATGTATCTATTTCTGCTCTTTTATCAGCGAAGAATACACTGTTCCTTTTATAAATATATAGTTTATCTAAGGATATGCCTCTGACTAGTTAATGTGGGCTGTTTTGTATATTTTTCATTGCGCCGATAACAAACAAACTTACAGGGTTTGAGGAAATCTGGTATGGGAACGTTTCGTTGAGTATAGCAACGCGGTTTATGTAAGTATCGTAACTAAAATATATACAGTGAGTCTACAAAAACAATTAACTTAATAAGGAAAACAATTTTACCTAATCATTTTAACGAAAACTCTGTTTTATAACAACATAAGTATCTGGTGTATAATAAAAAAAGACAAAAATTGTGAATATGGTTAATATGTTAAGTTTCGGGCGTCACCTGTCACACGATTCGTGCCGAAGAGATGCGTAGTACAGGGGTCAAAAGTGATGCTAAAACGAAAACGAGAGAGATATAGCCTAAAAAAGATTCCGAAAACTGCTTTATCGAACAAAAAATTCGGTCCAACTCGTAAGAATAACATGGAAATGCATAGATGATTCAATGAATGCAATTCAATTCGGATTCAAAAATGAATAGTTTATTTGGAACGAAACCATTTAATGTTCACAAAAAGAGATTAAATCAAATGACATAATACAGGGTTGATCAACACTGTGAATGAAAACTGAAACTTATCTCAGGAAATGCAAGCCAGAGCATCATTTGAAGATGCAAAAAGTATTAACCACCAGAGCGCTAGAAATTCCCTTAAGAATACGGTTTTTTGCGTTGCTATGTCTTCAGCATTCTGCTATGTGAAATGGAAACATGAACTCTCACTTAAACAATGTGTAAAAGAATTGAGGCTTTAGAGATGTGGGCATACCGCCGAATATTGAGAATATCGTGATGGATGAGTGACGAATGAAGCAGTTTACAGCGTCTAAACAAAGAAACAGAGATAAATTGCGTAGGCTTTCACGGTCATCGTCTAGCTTATAAATTGTTTGTTCGGGCTGTTAGGCCGTTGTCTTCTGGGATAGTTCTCGACGTTTCGCAACACTAGGGGTTGGCATCGTCTGAAATCCCGAAGACATGATGGAAAAGTTGGCCGTTCAAACGTTTATAGATGGTCTTCGTGATCATGAAATGCAGAGAACACTGCGATTAACTCGTCACAAGACGTGGTTGATGTCTTATCCGCCGCCCTCGAATACGAGTCAGCTACGTAAGCCTCTGGCGGGTATAGTAAAGTTAGGACTGTAAAAGAGGAAGAAGATGAAGATAAACTTGGCCAGCTCGTTAATAAGATGAAAAAGTATTACCTACAAGAAAACGAAGACCATGTTTTCTGTACTATTTGTGATAAAAATGTAGAGTCCACTTACATTTTAACGATTCAAAAATTTAATCTAAAATTTCATTTTTGCAACAAAATCGGTTAAACCTATACTACACATGTAAGAGTTTGACTATTGGCGGTAGTTTTAGTTTCGAGAAAAATAATATAAGTCATCTTAAAAAATTTGAACGTCCATACTATTGCATTAGACTCTTATTTACTAAACCGTTTTATTACAGATTCTATGTTTTGATGATTCCATGATTTCCAAAAAAAAATCCAAATTTCCCAACACCTGAAAACGGCTCTCCACCAATCTTATATACTAAAAGGCTAAGCCCTTTTCTTGTACGCAATACTCCTCCTAAAACGTGATAGATAGGAGAATAATTTTTTTCGAATAATTAAACAGATTGTTGAGTAGATTCCCCCTAAGCTTTCAAATTTAAAAAATTCGAACCGGTTTAAAAATGGCGGCCATAAAAATGAATTTTTTCTATAGTAAAGTATAGGATTTTATTTATTTAGCGTATGGCAATTTGATACACAACATTATCACATATATGTTACAATTAACATCTAATGTATTAATATATTCAATCGACGCTGGTGTTGCAGAGGCGAAGTCTAGAGGATCTCCATAATACTTCCTCCGGGGCATTCGGCAATCATATGCTGGATGGTCTGTTTCTCGGCGCCGCAGTCGCACTCAGCAGAGGTTCTCATCCTCCATTTATAAAGGGAATCTGCGCAGACTCCATGACCCGTTCTTATCCTGTTAAGAGTTGACCATGATTTTCGGGGGAGGTCAAAACCTGGTGGAGTTTCTGTGATGCATGGTGTGTTTCTCATTATTAGGTTCGGTCTGTCGCTCTGCATGTTCTTCCACTGGGAGTTCATTTGGAAATTGTTGGAACTCAAGTTTATTGCATCTCTAGTCGGAGGTTTTCTGGAGCGCAATCGATGTGAATTAGCGTCGGCGACATATGTGTGTATAGGTAATTGCGGGTTGTTAAGCAGCTTTTGGAATTCTCTAAGCAGAGCATGCTGAGGACGAAGATTAGGTGGAGGTATATATCTCAGTAGTGGAAGCCACTCCACAGGTGTAGACTTGATCGTTCCAGATATGAGACGCATGGCTACATTGAGCTGGGTATCTATAATTTTTGTGTGAACGCTATTCAGCCAAACAGGAGAGCAGTATTCAGCTGCGGAGTATACGAGTCCAAAGGCTGAACAACGAAGTGTACCTGCTGATGAGCCCCATGTAGTCCCGCAAAGCTTCTGTATGATGTTGTTACGGGTTATCAGCTTTGCTGCGGTGTTCTCAAGATGTTTCTTAAAGGAGAGTGTTCTGTCCAGGGTGACGCCGAGGTACTTGGGATTATAGTTGTGCGTGAGCAGTTGGTTATCAATGTATACTTTAAGTTTTGTGTGGGCCATTTTGTTGTTCAGGTGAAAACAGCTAACCTCGGTTTTTTTTTGGGGTTAGGTTTAAGTCTCCATTGTTTAAAGTACTTAACCAGGCGTTCCAGATCTTCCGTTAGGATTGCCTCGGAGTTTTGTATTAAGGAGCTTTGAGTTGCAAGTGCCCAGTCGTCTGCATATCCAAATTTTTTAGATCTGGTAGGGGGCATATCAGCTATATACATACCAATAGCAGCGATGCAAGTACGGAGCCCTGGGAAGGCCATTATTAAGCGTTCTCTGTTGCTCACTGTAGTTCCCATGGTTACACGGATGTTTCTACTGCTCAGCATAGTATTTATGAGTCGGGCGGTTGCTTTGCAGGGGATTATTTTAAGGAGCTTATAGATGAGGCCATCTTTCCAAACCGTGTCATAGGCAGCCGATAAATCGATGAATGCCACAGACGTCTTCAGTTTTCTTTGGTAACCTGCCTCTATGTAGGTAGTTATAGAGAGCACTTGGTCTAAAGTATAGGAATTTTACAGGTTTCATTCTTCAAAATTTAAAGTCCTCATTTTCAATGTATTTTAAAATATGCCCGCGTCTACTTTTTTCTTATACTTACTGATTGAATTCAGAATTATGAAACCGGAAGTATTTACTTCCGGTAAGATAGTCCAGCCTAACCTAACCTAACCTAAACTAAACTAACCAAATTGAAAACAAAAAAAACCAACTTCGAATTTCAAGTACAAAATATTTATTAATTCATTTAAGTTCAAAAATTAAAGTCAATCAAAGTTAGTTCAATACAATCACAATCAATCACATAAGAATAAGAAAATCACTAAATATCACGGAATATTTCGTCAAATACGACGTTTTTAGTCCAGATGGATCCATCTTCGTCGAATTTTTGCTTGGAATTCGGGGTGATGTAAACTTTGACGCCATCAAATAATCGAGATCGAGACATTGCAACGTACAGTTGTCCATGAGAGAAGACCGGATTCGGAAGATAGATCCCAACTTTCTTGAGACTTTGTCCTTGAGCACGGTTGATGGTCATTGCAAAGGCCAACTGAACAAGAAACTGGAGCCGCGTAATTGAAAAACTGAATGTTCCTTCAGCCGCGGAAAGTTTGATGCGAGGTAACAGAATCACTGTCAGCTGACTGTCCTGTAAAAACTTCAGATTCCAAACAATTGGGGTGAAGTGATTTGATTTTGAGTCGAGTGCCATTTATGAGACCTTTTGCTGTGTTCATATTTCTCATAAGTCAAATGACAGCATTTACTTTGAGAGGAAGATGGTGTCGTCTCAAGCCTGAACCTTCTATTTTATTCAAGAATTCCGTAGGAAGTAGGAGATGTTCATTGATGTCATCAATGACTACTTTATCAATGCTCAAGTACACGCGTTCTTCGCCGTCCAGATAATCAAGAACTTGCTGATTAAGCTGTGCACAGTCCTCATTAGTTGGAGCGAGAATTGCAAGCTCTGTTAGCAGTAATTCTGCAGTTGAATTTTGAATATTTCCATAAACAAATTCTACAAGTCTAACAATCATATTGTTTTCGTTTCCTAATGTAAATCTTCCTGAAAATCCTAAAAAACTACTGTATCGATTTTCAATTAAAAAAAATTGGCGTCGATACAGTTTATTTTTAGGATTTTTGGAACATTTACACCAGGCAACGGAAACGATGGATCGTTATACTCCGCCCCTCTTAAATATCAGCAAAACTTACATCAAAACTTGATGTCGAGTTGGTCCGCTAGTATAAACTATCTATGGACTTCAAGAAACCACGCCAGCAGCTTCTGCAGAACAACATTATTCAGAATCGTCCACACATCGACGGGGCAAGAAATGTTTGCAAAAGATGTATGCATTTTTTTTGTAAGTTGCAATATCCCACTGTATAAATTGGATAGCAAGGTGTGTCAAAATTTTTTGAAAACATATTGTAAAGTTGAAAATAAGTCAGTACAGGTACCAAGTTCTGCAACTCTTCGCAAGAAATATGTGAGGGCATCTTACAAAGACGTTATTGAAGGTATTAAAAGCCGGGTAAGAGATGAATATCTGTGGATATCTGTCGACAAGACTACTGACGCCAAGGGTCGGCATCGCGAATTTAATTATTGGAGTTTGAAACAGTTCAGCTGATGACTCCAACAAGTCGTATTTAATCAGCGTAAAATGTTTAGAAAAAACCAACTATGCAACAATTGCTCGATTTGTTAATGAATCTTTGACAAATTTCTTTTTACCGAATCAAGTACCTTCTGAAAAAATTTTGCTACTAATTAGCGATGCCGCTTCTTACATGGTTAAAGCTGTTACTAGTCTTAAGATTTTTTTCCGAATTTGATTCATTGTACATGCTTAGCGCATGGTTTAAACAGGGTGACAGAGAAAGTTAGACTCGAGTTTCCAAATGTAAACACTTTAATCAACAATGTAAAGAAAGTATTTTTAAAAGCACCATTGCGAGTAGAAGTATATAGGGAGATGCTTCCCGATATCCTTTGCCACCGGAACCAGTGTTGACTAGATGGGGGACGTGGTTGAATAGTGCCATATTTCTTGCAAATAATTATATTGATATCAAAAATGTTATATCAAATTTTGATCCTTCTTGTTGTATTGCTGTTCAGAAATGTCAAAATATTTTTAGTGAGAATTCTGTTCAGAATGAACTGTCCTATATAAAAGCAAATTTTGACATATTTGTAACTCTATTACAAAACTAGAGAGTCAAATTGAACATTTATAGTAATAAATAAACACTCTCTATAATTTTATCTCTCACCAAATCTCAAGCCCTAAAAATTAAAAAATATTTTTTTTAAAGTGCATATATAAATGCATATTGCAAAGGCATATTTGGTTACTTTTTAAGTGCATGTTGCATGCATATTTTAACCATTTTTTAAAGCATATAATCCAGTCTATAATTATCATATATAGCTTCTCAAATTTTTTGAATGTTAAATTTTTTTGGGGGTGCAGATCAACCTCAGCTGGATCAACTTCAAATTACTGGCCTGCTTTAGTTGTTTTTTTTTTGTTGATGGCTCGTTATGACTATTGAACATTTAATGATTTTTTAAGAGATTAAAGTGTGACATAAAATTAATGTCACGCGGTTGTAGCTTTATATTTCTTGGTGATTGTGTTTATAGACATCATAAAGAATTTTGAGGACTTACTAAATATTGTACTATATCTGTGATAATTAAACAACGTTATTGCTATCAGTAACCTGTGGTCTGAGTAAATTTGATATTAGATTTTTTAATATATATTTTCGATATGAGTATCATTTCACTAACCGCGGAAGCGTTTCCATATATCGTTATTTTGTTTATTGCTATAAAAACATTCGTATTATACATATCACTAGTTGTGTTGCATGTTTAAATATATAACAAACTTACAATGTTGACAAAATACAAACAAAAGCAAACAGTAAATTGAGATAAGATAACAAATATTATATACCTAAAATTTCCAGTCAAGTACACTAAAATATACCTCCGTAACCGTAGTCCGTAGCACTCATAATAACCGCGCATTTTTTTAGGTTGTGGTTTTTCTATAGTAAATTCTATTGAATGAACTTACATAGGTTTGGGATTAAGTAATTGTATTTGGATTAAGTATTGCAGCAGAAGCCGAAGATGAAAATACGAATAAAAACTTGTATGTCCGAAAATTCGTATAATGATATTTGCAAGAATCTCAAGTACGGAAAAAGATAAATACACAAAATACAGACTAAACAAACTATAACCCAAAATAGAACTTGAGCGAAGATGCAGGTGTGTTTGTCCTTACACCTTGTCCTGATGCCTTTGTTTCGCGCACTAGTCATAGGTCGCTGGTTTTTTCCTTAGGGAAATAGGTTCACTTTGTATACTTCTTTGAAGAACTACCCAGAAAACTGGGACAAATGAAAGATTCGAAAAGAACGTTTTAACAAGGCTATTTAAACAATTACAACGTATTTTGACACGACCTGAATGAACTTATTAATATACCGACTGTATTAAACCTTCTGAGGTGCAACTAGCGCGAAGAGGAGCCTAGCGATCATCCAATGCTGGATTCGAATTGATCTCTACTCTCCCCTTGAATCACCACGCTCGTAATGGTTTCTTAACATTCAGAAATCTCGCCCTGACCTCCTCGACGTATATAAAGGATATGTTTCGAATACCTTCGACTTTCCTTTCATTGGTAAAAACTACCCGAGAAGGATATATTTCAATTTTCCTTAATGTTGGGAATTTTCGAATGACTCAAACCGATAATTTGGAATTACTAATCCTTTCATTCTTGGACGATTTTAGAAGCTTATGTCTAGAAAGTTATTTGAAAGAATTTTATAAATCTTAAAATAATATACAGTGTGATATGATATGAAAAAATTAATAAAATATTAAATATTGTTGTCACGCAACAGAAACTGTCAGACAAAGAGAAGAAGAGAATATTAAATAAGGTACACAAAAACAGGAAACGAAACCACCTAAATAAGGGACCCAGTATCAAATTCTCAAAACCATAACAGATTTCTCAAATTTAAATAAAACAACTGCCAAAGAAACACTTATCTTTGTATCGTATGGTACACACCGGCGTACCGCCAAAATCAGAATTCGACCTGATCCCCTCACGATGTAAATAAAAATTGTGATAATACTGGTATAATCCCAGCACTATCCAGGCTGACAGTGTAAATGGGACTTCGTGAGATTAACAGAGAAAACGATTTAAAAAGAATGATTCGATTTACTTAAGGCAATTTGGGCTGTATAAATAAACATTTATATTTTGTTTATTCTCGTTCAAAATATTCTCAAACGCAAATCACTAAGTGATTTTTTTTTATTTAATTAATGGCTTTGGATAACTTGATCCATTCAGCCACGATAATGTATTTGACTACTTGAATTTGTTAATGATGTATTGACCTATTGCATTTGTTAACAAAATAGTACTTCGCATAGAGGTAAATTAAAAATATAATGTAAACATCAGTATCACAAGAATCAGTAGCTTGATAAAAAAACATACATTCATTCGTTCCATTCAATGCCCTAACCAACAATATTTAGGACCCACAAGGGATTACATAATATAGGGATACTTTTCACGCTAAGGTGCCTTTCATAGCGACTTTATTACAACACAAGACAGGCAACGGTTAGAAGGTAACTATATAACATAAGGATAGACAGAGGGAACAAAGCTAGATTTACACATTCACATTACACATTCAATCCTAAATTTTTCTTTTAGTCCTTTTTAAATATTCCCAAAAAATTTGGTTAAACCTAATATTATGACGAGAGATATATAAAATGGAAGATTGACACTGAGGAAGAGGTATTTGTTCTTTTATCAGTTTTTCCAATAGATACTTAATAGCAGCTTCATTATATATGCACCCGAACATCCAATGATTGATATCGTCAGTGTTACCATTACAATCACAAAGTTCGGTTTCACTTAAATTAAATCTATGAAGATAGGCTTTCACAGTAGCATGATTAACAAGGCATCTAACAAACATTGAATATACTCTTCTATTGGGATGACTTCTTGCAGCAAAAGGCGCAGTAGGTAAAACAGGGTGAATTTTTGTGTAAAGGTTGTTACTTCTGTTACAAAAAGCATTCCATTCAATTTCCCAGTTTTCTTTTAATTCTTGTTTACGCAGCGAGACTAAATCACTTCTATTGAGCCAGCTAATTTCTAATCCGTTTGAAGCCGCTTCTTTAGCAAAATAATCTGCTTTGGTGTTACCCGAGATACCAGCATGTCCTTTTACCCAAATGAAAGAGACTGAATTATTTCTTTCAAGTAGCTTTAGTTGATTTTCTAATATTTTGACGATAATACTGTTTTTGTATAAATGCTTATGCGAATTATCTAAAGCAGACAGCGCAGATTTTGAATCCGACATGATTACTATTTGTTGATCAGACATTCTTTTCTCAATAGTCCATTCCAGAGCTTGATATATTGCAAACAGTTCTGCGGAATAAATGGAACATTGTTGGTTTAATTTAAACTTAATGTGTTCTTGATTGTTTTGGATATATACCGCACAACCAACTCCCAAAATGGATTTTGACCCATCTGTGAAAATCCTATATGGCTTATCAAATTTGGCAAGTTGTTTCTGAAGTTGAATGGCGTTGTTATCATCAAAAGTAGGAAATAAACTTTGGTTTGGGAATAAAGAATATTGAAATTAGATTGGAAAAAATTAGTTTCAGCTGGGATTTCTAAATAGGAAGAAACATTAGAAATGCTATAGCTAAAGTTGGAGATTTTTGTTATGCACCATTTGTCACAATTAACTTCAATCAACGGTTAGACACAGATATGTCGGATATTTTTTGCAATAGGTAGGATTGGTTATTACTTTGACATTTAAGAATAAACTTTTCAGCTAAAAAAAGACGTCTTAATGTAGTTCCATACATTCGGCTAATAGAGTTTCAGTAGGTGTAGATTTAAGTGCAACCTAAAACCAAACATAGAGCTTTGTACTGGCTTCGGTCTAGTTTTTTAAGTCTAGTATTTGTAGCAGACCCATATAAAAAGCAACCATAGTCAAGAACGAACTGACCTGGTATATGCCCTATAAAACATTAGGTTAACCTTAGGATCAGCGCCCCATTGGTGACGGTTAACTACTTTTAAAACATTTAGGCATTTTTCGCATTTAATTAAACAGTTATGTTCTTCCCATGTTAATTTAGTATCAAGTGTGACGCCAAGATAAGTATAGTGTTTTTGGGCAGGTATACTTATATTATCAATTCTAATGCTGGATATATTAGGTAAGCGATGACGAGTAAACAACACCACAGCGGATTTATTCGAAGTAAGTTCCAATCCTTGGTTAATAAAGTATTCTCTTACACTGTACATCATTCGTTTCATTCATTCAATACATTCCTGATAAGTATTTTAAAAAAATATATTACAATTAACTCCCATACCATGTAGATCCATAGTATACAGATTAAACAAGAGAGGACTAAGCACAGATCCCTGCGGCAGACCTTGATAAACTAACCTTGGACCAATTAATTTATTATTGCACCGAATGAATACTTGTCTATTTACAAATAGATTAACCAGTACCTGTACACATCTAGTTGGGACTCCTATATGTCTTAGTTTCTCGAAAAGTAAGTTTATTATCATATGCTCCCGAAATATCACTAAGTGATTCTATCGAAGAATGTGTAATACGCAAATTTATAAACTCATACAATGTGCAAAATAAAAATGATACATTATTATTATAGCTACCTATACATTTTATGAAGCTCTTGAAGTTCAAAAAACATTAAGAACAATAGTAGAAGCAGTGATACATACCTGAAAAAAAAACAGCAGTTAAATATTTGTACAAAAATTAAGTAAAAAAAAACTAAGTAACACGAAACAACAAATTATTTTTAAAATGACTAGAAATGTATTTTTAAACGTTTGTTCTATCCTCAGGCTAAAGCCTGGTTAACGGCTTTTTCCGTCTTAAAAAGAATAAAAAAAATATGTATAGATCGACGATGATTGATGAAAAAATTGTCTTCTTTATCAAGACTTTAAGGCGGGTTGACACGATATAAGTGTACTTGGTTAAAGTCCTTCTAAAGAATGCTAGAAGGGTGGCATTTTTTTATTCTTTTTTTCTGGATTTCAAGCTCATGTATCAACATATCAGCAATCACTAGAACACCTTACACAATCACTTCTGCCATCTTTACAATGGTTATTTGACATCCAAGTGATTTAACCGTGGCAACCAACTTGGTACAAGTACACTTGTTCTAAGTTGGAATCCAAGCATTCTTGAATCTTGTCAACCCGCCTTTAGCAGGGAAAGATATTTCTCAGCAGAAGTTATTTACTATAGTCATAGCTCGGCTGTTGAAACTATTAAAAACAATAGGCCAGATGTACCTTAAAATTTGCCATTGGCTTCTTGAGCTTATTCAAATAAAGAGGGTTTGCTCGTTGACCGGCCACAAAACTATCCAGTAAAGCAACTATGCGAATGCTTCTCTTACCTAAACTTGAGGCAATCAAATTAAATACCAAATCAACAAAAAGTATTTTTGGATCTCGTTTTCCACAGTATTCAAGATTATCAAAAACTGTCAATTTACGAGGCATTTGACAATTTACTTCTCAATAACTTTCATCATGTGGCAATTACTTGTGATGTTAGTTGTAATGGTAATGTTAAACAATTAGATTACGGTACTACATATTTTGATTATTGTAATGCAAATTTTATAGGTCTAAACAGTTAGTTTTCTTCAGTTGACTGGAATAATATTTTTGATGACTCGAATATTAATATCTCAGTAAAATAATTTCTATGAAGTAGTCTCTAAAACAATATCATTTTATGTTCCGAAAAATAAATATAATCCTTCAAAATTTCCTCGTTGGTTTTCTCTAGATTTAAAAAACTTGTTATTTCAAAAAAGTTTGCTCATGCTAGATTCAAACATACTCATTCAACAGCTGATTATACTTTATTTTCAGATCGTAGAAAACAATGCAAAGTATTATTAACTGAGATTCAAAATAATTTTGGAATCACGTAAAATTCTTGAATAAAAGCCACGGAATTCCAAATGTTATGCATTTTAATGATTTGTCAGCTGAATCAAGTGACGAAATAGTAAACTTGTTTGCGAGCTAAAAAATGCGAACATTCCCATTCTTAGCATTCACGTCCCCGATTATTATTTTTATTACATTTTATGCTAACTGATTTCATGCAGCTTCTAGACCTTGATAAAATTATTCATCGACGATTAGATGACTCCTTTCTGCTTTAAACAGTCCGATATAACCACAGTAATCTTCTACAATAAAAACTATTCTATCATGCATTTCCAAATCAAGTATAGCTACGATATTGAAAGAAATAAAAATAGATTAGCGCTAAAACTTTTGTAAAATAAGTGTTTGTAAAATAGATGTAAAAGCTTGCTCTGATGAAACGAAAACCATATATTATGGCATTGGATCACAAATTAGTCAAACTTTTCACGTCTGAATCGGAATGCATCGTCATCATTCAGCCCATACTCGTCCACTGCTGAACATAGGCCTCCCGTAGTTCACCCCACAAATTTCTGTCCTGAGCCGCCTGCATCCAATTTTGATGTGTCCGTTTCAGGTCATCCGTCCATCTTGTTAGTGGTCGTCCTCTATTCCTAAAGGCATCTTGTCTGGGTCTCCACTCAAGTATGCGTTTTGTCCATCTGCCGTCCTTCGTTCTCGCGACGTGCCCTGCCCAGTTCCATTTTAAGGTTGATATTCTTTTGATTGCGTCGGTTACTCCCGATCTACGGCGCAATTCTGTGTTGGGTATTCGGTCTCTCAGGGTTAATCCCAACATGGACCGTTCCATTGCCCTCTGTGTTGTTCGAATTTTGTTTGCGGACGTCTTAGTAAGTGTTAGCGTCTCCGCACCATAGGTTAGAACCGGCAGCACACATTGATCGAAGACTTTTCTCTTCAAGCAGATGGGAAGAGCTGATTGGAAAACATCTCGTAGCTTTCCATAAGCTGCCCATGTCAACCCTATTCTACGTATTAGTTCATTGGTCTGGTTATCTATACTTAAGCGAATTTCGTGTCCCAGATATTTGTATGCTGATGTTTGTTCTATACTTGTTCCAGCTATGTTGGTGTTCTCACTCAGAACAAGGTTTGTCATCACTTGTGTTTTTGAGTTATTGATCTTTAAACCCACTTGTGTAGAGGCATGGTAGAGTCTTTCGCACATTTCGATGGCATGATCTATGCGATCTGTTATCGGTCTATGCGACTATATCGTCCGCGAACCTGAGGTGACTAAGCTGGTCTCCATTTATGTTTATGCCCTTTTCGTCTAGGTTTGCACGCTTACACATGTATTCCAATAATGTTGTAAACAGTTTTGGTGAAATGGTGTCGCCCTGGCGAACTCCACGATGAATGTTGAACTTGTGTGTATCTTCATGGAGTCTGACGCATGCCGTGGCATTATCATAGATATTTTTGATGACAGTGGTGTAGCGGTGATATTTCGGCACTCTTTTAAAGCTTCTAGCATTTTCTGGTGGTTTACTGTGTGGAATGCTTTCTCATAATCCACAAATATTAGGACGAGGGGTTTATTGTACTCTATACATTTTTCGATGAGGCTTTTAATAACTTGTAGATGGTCGTTTGTGCCGAAGCCTGACCTGAATCCTGCCTGTTCGCATGATTGGTAAAAGTCTATTTTGTTCGAAAGTCTGTTTGTTATGACTTTTGTAAAAGCTTGTATATGTGTGAGATGAGGCTGATTGGTCTATAGTTTACGAGATTTGTTAAATCTCCTTTCTTAAACATTAGAATGATCACTGCATTTTGCCATTGTGATGGTGTTATTCCTCTTTCAAGGCATTCTGTGAAAAGTATGGAAAGCATTTGTATCAGTTTCTCGCCTCCTAATTTTATGGCTTCGGCAACGACCCCGTCGTCGCCAGGTGACTTATTATTTTTCATTTGTAGGAGAGCTTTTTTGATTTCGGAATCGGAATTAATACAACGATATAACTGTTATTTCGGTATCTCTACCTTATCAGCGCTAAAACTTTTGTAAAATAAATGTCCAGAAAGAACAAATGTAGGCCGTCCAAGAAAACAATAGGTACCGTAACCGACAACTGTCTAATACATGAGCGAAGAAGGATATCAAACTTTATTGCACGTTTATCCAGTAATCCTCAGTCATAGTTTCGGTCACAGTATTTTCTCCTCCCATTTACTGCTAAAGTTCATAACGCCCTGTACATATCCCCGCAAAATACATTCGAGTAATAAAACAAAGAGATTATTGTGAATAAAAATGATAAAACCCACGCCAAATGTGGGTTGTTGTTCGCTATTGTCACTGGCCGCGGAGAGCCTACTCGGTCGGTTGTCGTTCAAAATAATTCAACCATGAATCAAACATTGTGCATCGTGAATATTTCTGTATTAAGTGAAAAACGTCCGTTGAAGATATATACCGAGGCAGTTAAAATTTACTATAATGGGTTCAAAAGATTATCGTCCATTTATTTACACATTTATTTGGGATTGAGAGATATTATAGTCTACATGTAACAATAAATCATCACACAAGATGCAGAATTCAGAGAAACAGGCGGAACAAACAGAACAACTAGATATACAAAAATCGAGACAAAAATTATTTAATATTACCACGCCACTACATAGCTGTTTCTACTCTTCTCCTTCTTCATGTACCATGTCCTTTCAGAACCTTGGTTACCATCATAGCTATCTTAATTTTATTCACTGCCACCCTAAATAGCATGCTTGTATCAACACCATACCAATCTCGCAAGTTCTTCAACGATGAGATTCTTTTTCGTCCTGGGGTCGTATTTTTGAATGTGTTCGAATTTGCTCGCATGCGATTAGTTCGAACGAAAAAAAATCGTGCACGAACGTAAAAGCGTATTTTCGAACGCAATTCGAAAGTTTAATTCGCATACGAGAATCCGTTAACCCAAATTCACCGGCAACGCCGCAAATTCGCACAAAATTAAGAAAAAAAGAGGTAGAGGTGACAGGCGACATTTATTTGACTGACAAGTTTATTTTACTTGTTGCAGCAGACTTGAAGTTTTTTAGTTTTTTGTGATTTACTTAATTTTCTACACAGTGTTAACGTGTTTTGGCTTGTATTTTCGTACTTATCTGTTTTCTCTGTTTCCAATATGGACAAAGAAAATAAAAATTCCATATTCGGAGGAATTTGTATCTTTCGAACAAAAAAAAAGAACTGATAGATTTTATGGAAGAAAATCCCGATTTAAAAAGTGGGAAATTTACAAACAATTTTACATATAAAACTGCCCAAACAATGTGGCAGAAATTAGGCCAAATGTTAAATGCTTTGCCAGGAGCAAAGAAAGAGTGGAAACAATGGCGTAAGGTAAGTAATGAAAGCAAAATGTAGATAAGTATAACTTGATACCTATTGTAACATGCATAAAAAGTAACATTCGCTAACATTTCTGCATCTTCTAAGGCATTTAAAACATTTCTTTCAATTAAAAAATTTAAACCGGCCATCTCACTTATGTAAACAATTAAAAACCAAACTAAATGCAAAAGTCAGAAATGTCAAACTCCGTGTGTTTACCGCTATTCGAATGGTGAATACCCACTCGAGCAGTCGTGTACGAAAATAGTCGTACACGATGCGTTCGAAAATCAACTCGAAAATACGAATCATCCATTTTCGTTCGAAATTCATCATCTTCCAGGTGTAGAATCTTCTCGGTGGTAGTTTAAAGTGAATATTCGATATAATGAAATCGTGTTCTTGACAGAACTGGACAAGTTGATCTCCACGTCGTTTCTGTTTCCCAAGCCATAATCCCCCACAATGTTTCAAACAGCGTCCTTTGCCGACTTTAGCGTTAAAATCTTAGAGGACTATGGTATTTTCTGCTGTTTTGACAAGATCTAGAGCATCAATAAGATCTTTGTAGAATGCTTCTAATTTATCTTCATCACTGGATGATGTTGGGGCATAGACCTGAATACATTGGTAATGAACGGCTTTGAACTAAATTGATATCCATCTACTCCTGATCCCGGCCACCGCATTTCACTTATTCCGAGGATACTGATTTGCATTCTTTTCATTTCTTTTATGGCATTATATATTTTACCTAACTCAAACATGCTTCTGACGTTCCATGTGGCTATTTTGCAAGGATTTCGCATATTAACGACCTGAGAGGCCCTGCAGTCTTGAGATTGTCCTCTCTTGCCGGATCTTTGGTTCTCAGATCCATGATCATTAATCTTTCTGCATCCTTATGCCGTTGACTAATTTATAGTTTTATAATTCTTCCGCCTTCGGAATGAATTTCTCAATTCCAGAACAAAAGAGTGCCCTACCACTTACCAACTCGTCCTCCCGAAGCCCTTGGTCAGTAAGTGGGGGTTGCTTATACCGGCAATCACTCTGGCAATCATACTGTTTGTATTGTCCAAATAAAATAAAATATTTTGTGGAACTTTTCGCAACTGCATTTGAAAAAAAGAGGTAATTATGTATGAAACAAAAAATTAAGTTAACGCAGAAGTAACTTACCAATATAATAAGATCTTTGGAAAACGTTTAAAGATAAATTCGAAGTCAATTCACCGTATAGTCTCAAAAAACATAAATTACCTTAAAGTAAGTATATAAAATTTTAATTACTATAATAAAAAACCTCGAAATACTCTTTCGAGATCAAAAAGAAACCTTTTACTACGCACCGTATACTCAAGTCTTAAAAAATTCGGATATAAAACCGAGGAAGACATCTGGAGTTTTTCAAAAAGCTTTTTGAGGAGGCACTCGAGTCAAAATAACAAATACACCTTGTGTTACTTGTGGTAAACAACTCTACAAAACCATGTCGAGTACATAAAAACGGAACGGAACATAAATGAAGCTGTTGTTGAGGTTCTTTCCTTGATTGTTAAAAGAAAAGACATGGGTGTCCGGAGATATATATGAAACTGTATATAATACAAGAAATAAAACATTCACGGTTCAATACTAATTACCTTAAGGTTGGCTGAAGTCTGTATTTATAACCACATTTAAAACATCTACAAAATTGCGCTAGTACTGTACAACGTGTATGATAATATCCCTATGAATCATAAAGTTAAAAAATTAATGAAACGACAAATAATCATCTAAAATCAGCATCCCGTCTGCAAATAACAGATTCAAAAAACCCATGACGGCAAATTTAGTAAAACAAAAAAGACTCTTCCGAATGTTATGACTAAAACATTCAAGAAATATTGTCAAAAAAAAACAGTCATTGCATCCTTTCCTATCGAATGGTGCACGTGCCAGTGCATTTTAGGACGCAGATGGCGCATTATATGAGGTATAAAAGTAGGTGTAGAGATGGCAATTATAACGGGTGGAGAAGAATCTGACGAAGTATTAGGTTAGTTTTGTTTGTCCTTAGTTTTCTGGTCTTTGCACTATCTCTAATTGAAAAATAATAAGAATAATTCAAGATAAATTAACACGTCTAGATTTAATTTTCAAATAAAAAATTAATCTTTTGTAAGTTTTTTTTTATTTGAAACTGCTTCAACCACAAGGGTTATTAGCAATGGCCGATTTTACAGATAACACACATATAAAAGAAAACAAAGAATACAATTAGATTTTGTTGATTAGCCCTGAGGAAACCCCAAAAAAAGCATGGTAAGATTGTGGTCACTATGTTCACTTCGAATGTCTTTTATGGTTGTAGGTAATTGTTCATGTTGTTTTTCTTGTACTGTTCGATCACTACCACAAGCGTAATACAAAGACTTGGGTTGCTTCTGTAGTAGAAAATCATGAGTGATCTTGGTGTGTCCAAATCATAGTCTGGAGATGACAACTTGATCTGTTCTTTTCATAGGTAGCCTCCATAATAGGACAGTTTGTTTTATGGATCAAGGTTAGAATTTGAGACATCCCAAGTGATGTCTATTCGAACTTGCAAATGTCGCTTCAGCAGAAAGTTTCGGATAAAATGCAAGATGTTTCCTTGAATTAACCAGCTTGACAAGGTATTTAAAATATCTTATCTCCAAATTGTGTCACAGGCGTGACTTATATCGAAGAAAACAGCTAAATAGTCCTAATCACAGTCAAATGATTCATGTACTACAGACTCTATGTCTAGTATGTTATCAGTAGTAGACCTAGATTTTCTAAAGCCGCTTTGAATTGAGCTAAGAAGTTTATTTTCCTCTAGATGCCACAGTAATCTATTACTGACCCTTAAATTTATATTGTTATTGTTAAAAAATATTATTTGTAACTACAATACATAAATATTCAAGTTTTTTTCCATTAACGTCCATGCATGTCCATTTCCTTTTTATCGGTGTTGATATTTTCGTGTAGATAATTCATTAAGATAATTCCTTTATCATTTGTTTCGCCAGAACTTCCTATTTTGTATTCTTTCTAGTTTAGTTTTTTACCCAGGTTTGCGTCAAAGTTTCCTGCAATTACAGTTAAGGAAGCCACAAATTTTATATCGAGTTTAATACTTACATGAATAATAGATATATTTCCACCGCCGGTAAATATGGTGATTTACTTTGTCAATGGCGGTAAATGACAATACTAGTGTTGCATGTCAAGGAAAACACAAGGAATTAACGATATGATTCATGTACAGTACGCTAATGTGGTTATTATCAATGAAATTAAAATGGAAATTAACAAAAACCTAATATAGTGATTATACGAATAAAAATGGTATCATTATTAAAATTATAAGAATTCAGTACGATAAGGAAAACAAACAAAAGAATTTAACTAGCCAGAGCTTAATGAAAATGAGCAGATCAATTTTTGAAACAAAACACAGTTTTTTTCTTCAAAAATTAAATCGATCCAGAGTACAACAAATTATAGTAAACAGGAGGAGACTTTACCAAGTCAGGTATGTATTATTTATTGGTGTATTTAGTCATAACTTTCTATATAAAACTGAATCAACTTTAGAATTAATACTTTAATCCCATAGATGGCGTTAGTAATTTCCTGGCGGATCTACATCTATTAAATAGTTTCTATAATAATATGAATAAATCACTTTCATAGTGAAATAAACCATGTTGTGCTAACTATCTGTAATATGTACAATCTTTATATATAGAAAATGAGAGAAAGAACAGGAACATCACCAAGTTTATTTTTATTTAAAATCTACAGGTTAAAAAAGCCGCAAATAAATTCACTTCGAAATTAATATGGTGACGTCAAAATGCAACTTTGCGAGCTTTGTTTGATTTCAGTTGAACTAACATTTCAACTAACAGTTGAACTAACAGTGTAAGAAAGCGATTGAAATTTCATTTATGTCAAAATTAATGTGACATACTGGCTGGACTGAGAGAAGCGATTTTAGATCTACAACTAATTTCTCTGTGGGTTAGTTAACATCCTCGCTATCCAGAGAATCTTTTTTTGAACTTTCTAACCCATATACTGCAGCCTCTCCAATTATCATTATAATTTTCAGCTCAAGGTCACTTAAAACCCCTTTTCAAAGTGGGCCTCCTCCTTATTTTTCAAGTTAATCCATAACTATCAACAAAAAAATAAATATATGAAATAGGTATTTTGTCTTGTGATGTTTCAAATTAAATATTTGAACAGAAAAAGGTCTACGCATTTTAAAGTATCTAAACCATTTATGCTCAACTCAGTATGCACTTACTGTTTGCCATTTTTGGCTAATTTTTTTGGGTTTATTTACTCTCACTCTAAATCTCCCTTTTTTTCTTGCCATCATGGCCAAGGAGTTTGTCCTTGACAAAATCAGCATGGTCCTCCAAAAAAATCCAACATAATTTCTTTCTGGTCCACAGACAATTTAGTTCCACCATCACCGACAGCCTCTCCATCCATTTTTTTTTTCAATTCGAAATATAATAATTGAGAATGTCCACAATGTGTCCACAACTCAAACGAAAGATTTTAAAACGACATTCACCACACGTTGCACAGCCAATAAACAAGATGTCCAACCCAAATTTTGAGCAGTGTTAAATACTTAATGAAGAAGAAATATATCGAAATGTGTTTTGAAGCAATCCTGTCTTGTATATAAGAAATTCTGTTACTGACAAAGGTTTTCCATTTATATGGCTGTGAATTAATCCAATGAAGAACAACAGTCGAATCTGACCATGCGTAAGTTCTACTAAACAGTTTAGTGAGAGTCTGCAGTATATAAGATAATAATTTACTGAGAATTACTGCTGCATTGAGCTCAAGACGAGAATAGTTTGTTCCCTGGTAGGAGTTTGTTTGAGCTACAAGAAAATAAGTTTTGATGACTCCTGTATCATAACAAACACGAAGATATGTAACAGCAGAAGATCCACGTAAAGAGGCGTCACAAAACTCATGAAGCTTACAGAAAATAATTCTATTTGAAGAAATATGACGAGGTATAGAAAACTTACACTGTATAGGCAGTTCAATTTTAAATTGTTCGCCTTGAAGTAATTCCTAAAGGTGGGTTGCATGCCAATCTAAATCAAGTAGCCAAAGACGCTGAATAATAGTCTTCACTATTAAAGTGACAGGATTAAGGATCGAATATGCGAACTATTTGGCTTAAGAGATTTCGCTTTGTACAGGAAGCTTGGAGAGGTAGAATTGTGTAAAAGAAATCATCAAATGATGGATTCCATCCAATTTCTAATACCTTCAACGAAGATTGATCTAAGTCAAATGAAAAAGATTGTTGCAAAATATGATCCAAAGGAATATTAGCGAGAGAGAATAATTGAGGGGCATTACTTGCCAATTGCCAATTTTGGTAACTCAAATCCACCACATTTCAATAAAGATATTAATTCTCTTATAGCAAGAACACTATTTTGTAAATAATCCTTTCCTGTTATCACATCATCTCCGTAAGTATCTATTAGGAGTATAGATGAGGCCATAGGTAAGTCCGGTTCGTCGAGTGCTAGCTGCTGTACTTAGAGTACGAATAGCGAGATATGGTGAGCTAGACACACCGAAAGTAACCCGAGTAAGTTCGTATTCAGCAATAGATTGCTGTTCCGAAAAACGCCATAGTATTCCTTGAAATCTTCGTTGCTCAGGAGCGATAAGAATTTGTGTAAACATGGATTTAATATCTGTAGTGAAGACATATTTATGAAACCTAAATTTAAACAATAAATTACAAGATCATTTTGTAATCTTGGAACTGAATATAAGGTATCGCTTAAAGACGGAAAGAATATCGTACTAAAATAATTTTTAAATAGACTTGAGCGCATCAAAGAAATTGCGAAAAATTCGACATTAGAGGGTTATGGAAACCAAAAAAATCAGTAGATGGTCTATAGGTGAAAAATATTAGGGAAACACTGTTCTAAGTCCTCTTCTAAGTATGACTGCTACAGTCATACCACAAATTCTCATAGTGTTGCATACATTTTTGTTCGTTTTTGACTTATAAGTGGCAGTATCTATTTGTGGTAAACAAATATTGATTTAAAAACCATAGTTCCACTTATAATATACTAAAACCATATATATTTCGATTCTTGCAATGGATAAAAGAGAATAATGAAGAAAAAGGTTTCTCTTTTGGAATATTAAAAGTATAGACCAAAAGTTCTTGGTAACAGAACATTATTTTTTCCCAACGATGAGGAATTTGAAAGAAACACGACCACTAGTGTCAACCACGGACAAATGCATGAAAAAGTTGACGTATAAAACTTCAGAAGGCACTTTATGAATTGTCCATGTATATAGTACAGTGTAATAATTGTGTTAGTACTACGATCTTCTCTTCTTAGAGTGCCATATCCCTACGGAACGTCGGCGACTATCATGCTTATAATATTATTATACTGATCTCGGTCTTGGGCTATGTGTAGCAATTGGTCCGCTGTCAAACCTGTCCACTGCCGCAAATTCCTCAACTAAGAGAGTTTCTTCCGTCCTGTCCATTTATTTCCTTCGATTTTACCGTTGAGAATTAGCCGAAGGAACTCATATATTGGTCCTGTGATTATATGTCCAAGATATTCTAGTTTACGCCTCTTAATAATATTTAATAGAGTTCGTTGATGTCCGATGTTGATGTACGATGTACGAGTACTACGATGATCAACACCAAATTCCTGGAAATTTCAACCGTTATAAATATGAGATAAAACAATGACAATGACAAACGTCTGACGTCGATGAATTAACCCTTGTATATATCACCATCATAATTACAACAAAAATTCTCATGCAGTGATTCACGTATAAACAATAAATGCACATCACAATGAAACAATTGAATAATTGGTTAAAATGCAGCTAGCAACAGATTTAAACGAGAAATTATCAATAAGTTCCAAGCACGAAGCGAATAATAAATATATTTCTAGGATTTTCCATGCATTCACGTCTCCTTCAGTTATAAACATAGAAAACATACTGACTCGTCCATCTCTAACAACTAAGAAATTCAAGATGAGTACGTGGAATCGCCAGACAGAGGCTAAGGAACATCCCTACCTCAACAATAGTTTATGGGCCTTATACAGAAGCAACGCTGTTGCCAAGTTTACAATAATCAAGAAGTCTGATGGTACCAGCAGGTAATAAGATGAGTTTGAATTATTTTATAGTTTTCTTGCAAACTTCATAAAAGATTGGTGTACAAACTCACGCCTGTGAGAAGATATATGTGCCAGGTATCAGATGAGAGTTTTGTTTTCGCGAAAACAGCAAAAATAAAAATATCTACACATTATATGTTTATGTTCCTGTTTCTATTCAAAACTATTCTGTATCTATTCAAAATTTGTTTCAACTGAGGTAACTGAATAGAGTAATCTATCACAGCCTATACAGATGAGTCCTATCTCGATAAAAAAAACACAAATGGCATTAAAGCGTCCAATACGTCTGCAATTACAATAGTGAAAGGGAAACAAACTAGCGCAATATAAGATACTCATTACAGCCATGGCCATAGCGCTTCTTCTTCTTATGGTGCCCTATCCAATTAGTGTATGTTGGCGACAATTCTGGCATACTCCTCTCGATCTTGTGTGGCTCTAAAGAGTGCATGGGCATCGAGGTTTGTCCAATCCCTTATGTTTTTAAGCCATGAGTATTTCTTTCTTCCGATGTCCCGTTTTCCTTCTATCTTCTCCTCCGTAATAAGCTTTAAGAACTGGTACTTGGAATTTCAAAATATATGACCCAGATAAGCAGTTTTTCTTCTTTTTATTATTGGCAGCAATTCTCGTTTTCTACCCATTCGATTTAAAACTTCGACATGTGTTGTGTGATCTGTCCAGGGAATTTTAAGTAGTCTTCTAAATATCCACATTTCAAAGACCTCCAATCGGTTCATCACATTGGCCTTTATGGTCCAGGTTTCTACACCATATAGCAGTATGGAGTAAATGTAACATGATACCGAAGCGTTAAGTTTAGGCTGCTGTTGCTTAGCAAGGTTCTCATATTAGTAAATGCTGTTCTGGCTTGTTCAATCCTGCTACGTATCTCTATGTCTGGATCTAGATCTTCAGTTATCCAACTACTGAGATATCTGAACTTGGGGACCTTTTGGATGTTCTTATTGTTTACTCTTATAAGCAGCAAAGACATATAAGACAGTTTTATATATTTCAACAGATGAACTTGACTGTGTATTAATACCAGAGTGGCAACACCGATTTTCAAGCATAAGAATACTTGAAATACCTTAGAAATTGCTAAATGTGTACATTAATTATATATTAACTGATCTACAAATGTTCTCTACGACATATTTAACTCACATAATATCGTTATTCCAACCGTTGTCAAGAAAAAACCTAACTACCGTAATCTAAGTAAAAACATGTCAATCATTGCATTGCGAATATATCAATTCAGTTGACATTACACCATGTAATTCCTTTATAATTACAATGGTGAAAGGAATGAAATAAAACGACCAGAAAAGAAGTGAACGTTTCAGAAATATTCGTTAGCTTGGCATCGTTGTACCGTTGTGTGAAGAGCTGCGGTTTTGTAATTCTCTGTGAGTGTGGACTAGCTATACCTTTATAGTCGAAGGACATTTTTTGTTGTTTATGAATGTAGACCCTACTTTACATTGGGGTAGGCTCGATCTATTGTGTGTTAATAAAGGAAATACTCAAAAATGTTTGGAATCGATGAAATAAATAAACATTGAATATAAGCCATTGTTGGGTGTTATCGGTAATGTTATCAAGAAGTTTACTAGATAAAAAAAATTTATCAGAATTGTTTTGTCATAATGATTAAGGTAGCTTCATAGTTTCACGTATTTTCTTCACACAAAATTGTGAATTTTCAAACCGTAAACGTTATCAGACTTTTTTATGTATTTCGCAACAATCGTGAAAATGTAACGTATGTATTGATTATTATTTGATTCTATTTCGTACAGATAATATCCTAAAGATGTTTTCCTTCATTAAAGCACACCTTCCGTCTTCATAAACATTCAAATAAAAGAAGAACTGCGAAACTATGGAAATATTAGCTAAAGTGACAATCCAAGCAATTCTGTTCGATCCATATTCATAGATGTCAGGATTATTTCACAAAGTACCCAAGTTTAGCGATAATTACAATATCATATTTATTTTGTACCAAATACAGTGATTTTCTTATTTCGTTGACAATACATGTTTTTGTTTTAAATTTGTATTTATTTTCTGCACATTCACATCCATTGCACATTCCTAAACTTAAGTCTATGATAATTCCTCCCTTTGCGTTCTAATCCACCTCAGAGAAGTCTCAAATCTCTATTTAATCTGTTTTTTTTTTTGTTTTGTGAGTAAAACTGGGAAGAGAACTGTAATATTTTTTATCTGGATGAAAAATAGATTAATGAGATTTTGTAAAAATAGTTTGGCAAGATAAATAGTTAACAAAAGCTCGTCAAGCGTTTACTTAAAGTAGGTCTACTGGATTATAATACTGGTCTACTTAAAATTTCCAACTGGTAAAGGTTGTTTGATTATAACTCATGTTAGAGGAGAGAAATGATTTATCAATCAAGGTTGTTAGAATTTGTTTCAAACTTTACGAAAAAAACTACTATGGATCTTCTGGAAATAAAACTTCTAATGTTTTCGAAGATTATTTTGGTCAAATTCTTTTTCTTCTTTTTATATAGACATGACTCTGTCTGTTTTTCAATGTGCCTCCAGTAAGTTGTCATTCCATCGTTTTCGTGGTCATCCTACTGATCGTCTTCCTATTGGTGAACCGTCTCTTGCCTTTGTCTTTACTACTCTATTTGTTGTCATTCGGCTTATATGATCGCTCCATTCTACTCTTCTATTTCTTACCCAGATCTTAATGTACTCCACCTTGCACCTACGTCGTCTACCTGTACTTCTAACTCTGTCCCATGGTGTCTTACCATCAATTTTTCATCTCTGCTGTTTCTAACATCATTTTTGTCTTCTCTGTGTAAGGGCTTGTTTCTGCCGCGTATGCCTTTCGTTTCTTTCCCGATATTTTTATTGCTCCATATTGTGTCATTCAGGCACCCTGCGCTCTGTTTGCTCTATTCATTTGATTTTCCAGTTCAGTTTCGAGCTTTCTGTAGCTAGATAATGTGTTGCCTAGATATTTAAACTCCATCACTTGTTCTGTACTGTAAACAGGCTTTCTTCTTTTCTTCACATTTTGTCTTCACTTCCTCTCTAAACCATGGTGTTTTTCTTTTTTGATATGTTCGTATTCGTTACTTTCCTCTCTCCAAGGGATTCTGTTGCTGCGACGACCAAAAATTTCTCAGATTTGGCTTCTAGTGATGATCATTGTATCTATAGTCTATTTCCGTCATATTGATAGCACATTATGTAAAAAAATCCCTAAACTGTTGATACGGGTGACTCAGTGAAAAATAGATATTTGTCAACAAGTTTACAGAAGTATATAGGAAAACAATTTTAAATTGAGTATGAACACCAGTTATAAAGGTTGAAGCAGAATAGAATACCATAGTTTTGAGGGTTACTAATCCCTAAATAAAGTTGCCAGTGTCGGAGTGATTATACTTGAGACAGTACAGTACTTGAGACCATATATTTTCTATCGGATTCAGATCACAGTGGTATGGGGGTAAACGTAAAATAATTACATCACGTTTTAATGCCATTTCATCAATTATATATTATTTATAAGCTGCTTTATGTTGCCTTACAATAGGTAATAATTCCCTTTTTGTCGAATTCTCCTTGTACTCAATTGCGTGTATATCCAACCATTCGATTATCTCTCCTTTTTTCCATGCCGTTGTTGGCCATTTTTCTGCTAGTCTTGAATGGTAAACTAGCATTATCCATGACTATGACAGAATTTTTTGGAATTAAATTCAACATTTGCTCAAAATATTCTTTAAAAAACGTCAGCAGTCATTTCCTCGTGGTAATATTTGGTTGATTTTGAGGCAAAACTTAATAATCCACCATTGACAAAACCGTATTCGTTTCCAATATGGGTTATTATGAGTCTGCGTCCTTTTCCAACGGGAATATTGTTTATTCCAGTAGATACACCAACCAGTAGATTTCCAACCCATAGATATGGTACAGTATGACCTTCATTTGGCCAAGTTTCGTCCAAATAAAAAATGGTTATCCCTTCTTCTCGGTACTTTTTAATAGTTCTTAGATAATCTCGTCTCCAACATACAATGTAATCTTTTTCAATTAAAACGGATTTTCTTCTATTCTTTTGCCAACGAAATCCCATCTCTCTCAATAGTCCCCATAATTTCTTGTTGCTTATGATTGGTAACTCTTCGTTTTCTTTAATTAATGTTTGGATTTTGTCCAATGTTGGAAATTCGTTGTTAAAAAAAAATGAGTGGACGCTGCGTCTTATCATGTTTTTATGTATTTCTTCAATTTCCAAGGGTTTACTCCCTCCACTCTTCTTGGGGATAAAACAGTTCCTCCTTTTCTTTCTTTTAGGAATCTATAAATTGTTGCTTCTGCAACCCCTGTCATATCTCAACACATGTTAACGATTTCACGAACATTACTTAAAGGGCGTTGATGTACAAGTGCATCGTGTACATTTAATATTATATTTTCTCTCTTAGACTGAAGGCACCTTTAAAACTACACTTAACCAGGATAAAACCTGTTGTTGACGTCATTTTTAAATGTAAATAACAAAATATCGACACCAAAAACGTAGGTAGGTAAGACATGAACAATGTACATCTACAAACTAAATGGAAGATGCAAACAATTTCTAATTTATATTATTGGCATAAGCTGTAATGTGGCATAAAAACTACTTAAACTATCATTAGTGAAGCCTTATCAGTAATTCCAGGTAATCGTTCAAAGAAGGCAGTTTTTTTGTGTCAGGCGATAACTTATACATAGAAAACAATAATCACCTTTTTTCAACAATAATCACCTACTTTTTACATTAATTTATTTCGTGAAATATTGAATTATCTCATTAATCACCCGTGTATAATTAACAATAATCGTGTGGCATATATACAGACGTTTTTTACGCAAAAAAAAGGTATAGTGAGATTAGTGGACACTTATTTTACAGAAGATTTTTTAAAAGATAATGAATTGTTGACGGCATCTCAAAATATTAATTTTTTTTTATTGATTTCAAAACAAGTATAGGGTGACGCCTATGGTTTTTTGACCTGTTGAGGATTTGCACACATAATGTGTGCAAATCAATATGATGGAAAAGGACTATAAACTTAAAAAATGTTACTCATAAGAAATTAAGTATTCCGAACTGATCGAAGACATATATATTCTAATATATAATTGGAAATTGAATTGAGCAAGTATGCGAGAAAACATATTGGAAAAGAAAGATTGTGTAGTGGATTCTTCCATATTTTAAATCCAGGACCTTGTTTTCTTTTTTTCTAAATGTAAATAGTGTTAGAAACTTTTTTATAACAAGCCTGACCTGCCTGGTCACAATAGAAAATGTTTGAATTCTCCATCCTCAATTTTCTTGAAACCAATCTAAATCAGCTTTTTAATGGGTATCTGTTCCAGAACCTAAGCAACGACGTTAGGTTCGGAATAAAATATGGTCGATTTCTCTTCTTTATTCACAAACTTCACACTTTTTTGTCGTAACATATTTCCATCAATCGATATTATCGATTGATGATATGTATCTTCCAGATATTCAAGCTGCAGTTATCACACTGTAGCCATATTTTTGGGAAATACTTAGTATCATTTAAGGTGATTTAAATGCTACAATTGGAAACATATCTATTCGCCAAGTAGTGGGAAAATCAAAGAACAGTACTTAATTAGAAAATAGTCTAATAAATCGCGAGAGTTCACTAAATAACACAAAAACAGGTTTTGCATACTTTACAAAGTTTAAGCCAACTGTGTTTTTCGTGTTTCTCATGGAATTACCTTGTCGACCACTTAGAAAGTCAAAGAGAAGCTTTTTCCACCAATCAAGACTTACGACCAAAAATTTCCCAGATTTGGCTCCTAGTGATGATCACTGTATCTAAACTTAAAAAATACCACTGATAATAAATTTTTGTATTATTCCAAACTAATCAAAGACATCTATAATCTAATATATGATTGGAACTTGAATTGATCAAGTAGGCGAAAAAACGTATTGGATTTTCTGTGTTAGGCTACGAAATCATCGAACAATTTCTCCCCTTTACAACAAGCCAATTAAAAATTCTCACGTGCAATCAAATTTATCGATAATCCTCTCACAATTGCCCCCGTATATAGACGAAACACACACTCTTCAAATATCATTCCATCCCATTAGCAAGGGGTTTCCTAGAGGAAGCGATGACTCACCCAAGAAAAGATTTTATTGATCTAGATATAACGTTCTCCCTGTTCTCTCCGGCAACCTGTTGTATTATTTCCGAGTAAAGCAATACTAATGTACATACTTCTATTGACTAATATTGTTTTATCATTTAAAACGCTACCTAGTTTCACTTATAGTTCGTTTACTTGTTGACCCACAATTGGGTTATATAAATAAGATATTACATGTTACATGATGGTAAAAAAATATGCTTGCCGAAGGAAATGTGATATGCGTATGAATAATTTATGTAAATGTGGAAACAATATATGAAAATTTAAATAACTTTATATTTTTTCATTAAATTGTATAAAAATAAATCGGTACAAAAATCAACGTTTTGCACTGACGAGATATCATGAATTTTTCTCTATCAAAAAAAAAAAAAAATTAACCATTTATGTTTCCCTTGAGTTGTTCCCTCTCCACTTTGTAACTTTAAACTTACACAATATAAAAAAATAACGCGATACCCCATTTTTTTTAAAACTCACTTTCTCCATGTCCTCACACAGTACAAACATTACCATCTTATATACACGAACGCATCTAAGACCATTAATGGAGTAGGAGCATGCTTTGTAATATCACATCAACATTCCATCTATACGCCAGTATATATTCCATCTATACACCTATAGTACCTTCCAAAGGAGACGGCGCCATGAGAAGAAGAAGATTCCATCTATAAATTGTCTCCTGAGACAAGTATTTTTATAGCAGAACTATTTGTCGTAATTAAGGCCCTAACCTTTATTCTAGAAAAAACTTCCCAAATCTCTTATACCTAATATCTGATTCATTTTACAACAGATTGACTTTACTCAATATTATAGCAGATTAAATTAATTTTTTACCGTATATACAAAAACAATTTGACAGTAGAGTTCCTCTGGGTACCGTTACACGTTGGAATAGATGGTAACGAAGAGACAGATAGTCTAGCTAGGTCCGCAGTAACCAGTTCAGCAGCATCAGTGACAAATTTGCATGATGTTTGGCAAAACCAATGGAATAGAAGCACCACTAAATTGATAGACATAAAATCTTCCGTCCTTCCATGGAAGTTCTGACCTTCAAAGCGACATCAAGTTCTAATAACACATCTCACTATACCGTTGAGTGTGTCTTTCGTCACCCGGAAGACGAAAGCTGTGAGGTAAGCGGAGCAGACGAGAGGGAGGAGGATCCACCAACGATCCTGGAAGTTAAAGACGCTGTAAACAAGCTAGCCAGAAACAAATCACCCGGAATAGATAATCTCCCAGCGGAATTATATAAAGAAGGTGGCCAGGATATCATAATAGCGGTACATCAGCTTATAAAAAGAAATATGGATACAGAAGTCCCTCACCTGTGATTGGAATATTGGAATACTTTGCACCATACACAAAAAGGGAGATATTTTTGAATGCTCTAACCATCGAGGAATTATGCTCCTAAATGCAGCGTATAAAATATTCTCCAATATACTATGCCATCGTATGGCACCATATGCAGAGCGAATAATAGGACAATACCATGATGGTTTCAAAGGTGGTAAATCAACAATTCATCAGATTTCAACCCTCAGACAAATTCTAGAGAAAACACTGGAATACGGTGTAGACACGCACCACATATTTATAGACTGCAAGGCAGCCTACGACTCTGTAAACAGAAGAGAATTGTTTAGAGCAATGATAGACCTAGGAGTACCAAATCAGTTGGTAAGTCTAACTAAAACTAACCCTTGAAAAAGTTGAATGCAGAGTACGAATCCAGGGGGAACTCTCTGAACCTTTTAATACAAATAACGGGCTACGTCAGGGAGACCCACTCTCCTGTATACTAGCTCTGGAAAAAGTAATACGTAAGTCACAAATCACAACTACCGGTTCAATATATAACAAATATGTGCAAATCCTAGCATATGCTGATGATATCAATATGGTTTGGAGAACGCAAAACTCATCACAAGAGGCGTACGTAGCACTAAAGGAAGCGGCTATAAAAATGGGTTTAATAATAAACACCAATAAAACGAAATACATGAAAAACCACAAATGCTACGGCCACTTGTTATAGAAAACGACGTCATCGAAGCAGTTAACGAATTTGTATACTTGTAAATCTCCTTTTTAAATCTACGGTTATATCAAGATATACAAAAATAAAACTCTGCAAAACAATAATACGCCCAGTCCTAACATATGGCTCAGAAACCTCGACTTTAACAAAAAGCAATGAAAACATGTTAGGATGTTTCGAAAGAAAAATACTAAGGCGAATCTAGGGAGCGGTAAATGAAAATGGTGTCTGGAGAAGACGATACAACTTCGAACTCTATAGAATATACCAGGGACCAGATATCGTAAAACACATTAATATAAGAAGTCTTAGGTGGGTAGGCCATGTAATGCGGATGGAGCAACCCGACCCAGCTAGACAAACGTTCCTTGATAGACCTATTGGTCAAAGAAGAAGAGAAAGACCCAGAACAAGATTCCTAGATAACATAGATCAAGATATGAGAAAATATGTGCTTGGAGGAGGAAGGCGATGGATAGGGACGACTGAAAAAAAATTCTTGGGGAGGCTAGGACCCACACAGGGTTGTTAAGACAAAATGATGATGATTCTCTAAAATTTAATTTTCTTATTAATCTAACGTTGAGCCAACTGATATGGGAAGGGGCTCGTATATACAGTGTGTTTAATTCATGGCGGTTTCCAAATAAAGAGGACCATAACTCGTTAAATACCCTGCATAGTAGTCCCAAACCCCATATTGTAAGAACAAAGATTATGAGAGGAATCTAAATATAAAAAATATACAGGGTGTCCTATTTAAAAAAATGTATGTTTTCTTTAATACATAGTTTATACCCTGTATATAATAAATGATATATCTGCTGTATGTGTTTTCCTTATATTATAACCTGTTAAAATTGCTGTTTTCTTGTATTTCCAAGAATAAATTGTGGTGTTAACTTTCCTTGAAACTTGAAGAAACAATTTGTGGCTTTGACAGTATTTTGCCACTTAACATTTGTGTTTTACTTAAGTATCTATCTCAAATTGATGTATCCATAATCGCAATTCTTTTAAAACTATTATATTAATTCTATATAAGAAAATTGAAAAAATATTTCCTATAATTATCCAACAATACCTAATAATTATACTACTTAATAACAAAATAATAAAACGCAATTATGCAAATAAATGATAGTTCAAACAAGGGTTTCTCTATGAACTTTCCTTTTCCAGCATTACAGAAGAAAATACTTTCACTTGCACAGAAAAAATAAAAATAATGGATACTAAGAGTTTTTCCCTTCATTAATTCATTAGAAATTAATTATATGTGATAAATCAAATATTTTCAACCGGTTTTTGTACATATAAGCTTGAAAAATTAAAGAAAATAGTAAGTACAGTGGCATAAAAGATGTTTCAAGATAAACACAGTCAAAATATAAAAGAAAGGTACTTGTATCAGATCAGGATTATCATGTGGCCACATATGACTGGATATTAAATGACTGCTATAATTTTGTATATGAAGAACTAGGAATCTACTAGTTAGCAAAAGATTTACAAACAGCTTAAAGGCAACTAAAACTCATCATCTATTATATACCATAAGTATATATTTTATTGAATTTAACAGTTAGCAATGAATTATTGCTATCCCCTTCAATATCAAATAAAGTTTAGTGACATTAAAAATGATTGTCACAAACAAAAGACTGTACTACAATAACTTAAGCAAATTACTTCCTAAAAACTGGAAGTTTACCCTTGGAATCCTACTTTTGGACATCACCACCCACTGAAGTAACAAAAAATTTTGTTACCAATATTTTTATAAACAGTAACAACTAAGTAAATAATTGATTCAAATAATAGTTCAAAATCTAATCTTCTTCTTAAGATGCCTTCTCCATTACTGAAGGTTGGCTATAACTACAGCAAATTACTCTCTATCTTGAGCTGTTCTTAGTATCGAATGTGTTCTTTTCTTCTTGCTGGACCGATACCACTTCCACTTTCCCTTCCATTATATGTAAGTTGTAGGAAATTGTATTTTTCTCCTCTGTAAATATGTTCAAGATAACTCGTTTTTTCTGTTTTTTAGAATATTTAGGAGTTCTCTATCAGTACCCATTCTTCTTAGCCCCTCATTGTTGGTCACATGCTCTGTCCAAGAGATCTTCAGCATCTTTCGAAAAACCCACATCTCAAAGGTTCTATACGCCTCATACTTGTAATTCCGAGAGTCCATATTTCCACTCCGTATAGCAATATGGAATAAATAAACGTTTTTATAAAACGGTATCGGATATCCAACGATAACGTAGAATTTATTAGGAATATTTTCATTCGTTGAAATGCGGACCTAGCATGGCATATTCTATACAAGCACATATTTCGTCGTCAAGATCGTTTGTTATCCAGCAGCCAAGATACTGGAATCTTTGTACTGGTTCTATATGTTTGTTATAGATACGAATATTAATGTCGACATTTGGTGCACGTGTAACAGCCATTACTTTTGTTTTATTTGTGTTTAGATTTAGTCCCAAGCTATCTCCCTCTCTGGTTATGACATTCAAAAGTCCTTCAGCACTGTCCGCAATAATGACGGTGTCGTCTGCGTATCTTAAGTTGTTTACATATTCTCCGTTGATTTTTATTCCTTCTTCAATATTTTCGAGGGCATTTTGAAAGATCCTTTCGGAATATATATTAAATAACAGTGGAGAAAGTACACAGCCTTGACGAACTTCTCTTTTTATAGGCAATTCTCAGAAATATTCAGAAAATGGCTCATCAGGTTAAGTAATCTGAACTGTGAGCATCTATTTGCTTTATTTTTCTTGGTATAGGTATAAATGTCGATCTAAGCCAGTCTTCTGGGAAGATTCCAGTGGTATATACATATTTTGTTAAATAATATTGTTAACGTCTGAAGATTTTCTTCATTGATAAGCTTTATCATCTCTATGTATATTTCATCTGGACCTGAGGCTTTTCGTGGCGTTGCCGTATTGATTGTTTTTGTAACTTCCAATGTTAATATATCAAGTATTGGTTCTTGTACTATATTCATTTGTGGTTCTGTTCTCTCATCATCAAACAGATATTTGATGTATTTTTCCCACATATCTCCTACATTTTCTGGCCTAGATAGTATTTGGTTGTTACAAAATGTAATAAATCATAAATAATGATCTGATCGTGTCATTTAATCAAGAATAAGTAGACCTACGGCTACCTACTGAGAATTAAAATACTCAATTCCTGTAAAAGGCTTATTTATAATATTTTTATCACTTTTCAGTATCTCGATAATACTAAAATAAATATACAAGTGCTATATTCTTTGGAAGAATCATCACATTATCAGTGTACTTAAACGATAACTGACATTTCTACAATAATTGTTTAAAATTTTTACCTTAATGTACTCCAGCGAAGGTAAAATTAGTTAATAAATAAATAAACAAACAACTAAGTAAACAAATACGAGATACCATGTAATTAATATAATGAAAAGACTATGAATATATGTAAACAATGTAAGACTAGCTTGATTTAATCTATTATCTTATTGTTTGTAAGTGTCCATAATAGAGAAAATATTGTCACATCACATGACAATATTGTAAATACAAAACTACAGTATTTATTTCGCATTATCAATGTAGTAGTACTAGCTAGAGGCAACTAAGATGTTAAATCCTGCAAAGAGATACAGCGAATTCAAAAAACACCTGCAGGCAGTGTAACTGGTACCTGACAGTCTTTTTTAGCCAGCAACCAGGTCTCGAGATCCTATCGCGTATCTTGTTGCAGAAAAAAAAATCTACCCACATCTGCAAGTTCTCAGATACTTTAATAAGCACACACCACATTTACGTGATGTTTTCATTGAAAAATCAAGCGTCGACTGTGCAAAAAACTGTCTACAACTATAGAAACAATTCAATTATTATTGTTTTTTTTACTTACCCAGAGCTCGGTGCCCCAGTTCAGGTTCTCCGCGATGGCGGTCATAATCCAAATTATGTCAAACACTTAACAAATTGCACAACACAAGCACAAATATCTGCGAGTTTTTCTCTACGAACATACACTTTTTTCACCGACACTACCCAACATGGCTGTTCTTCGACTTTTGTCTGATCGTTCTACAACGAAATCAACTTCAGGAATGAAACGAGAAGATTGTAAAAAGAAACAAAAGATAACCGATGATTCATTCGGCTATCTGGCGGGAACTCAGTAAGTGATCTTGTCCAATGCAGAAATCGTACTACTAAAAACCGGATTTTCTGCTAAAGCGTCATCTAGTGTAAAATAGCGTAACTCAAAATGGTATGAACAACGTTCATAGATGGCCAAAACCTTATTTATAAAACAATATTATAGTTTTAAAATTTGATTTGATTATATGGTTGAATTAAAGTGATTTTATTTGCTCAATTAGATTTTAATTGTTTATTATGTTTCAAATTATCATTCCTAGAAAAAAATATTCTCAAATTTACTATTTATTAATAAAAAAAATGAATTGTGTTGTGAACATACCTATATGATGAAAAGAATTATCGAAAACACATTTGGTATTTTATCTAGGTTTTTTAGATTGCTAAGAAAACATGCTGTTGAATTAGATAGTAGAATATTACATGGAGCATGGCGAAAAGAGTATCAAGACACAATAAAAAAAAATTTTTTAATAAAAAAAATAAAAATTTTTTGGAAAAAATCATCAAAGGGAGTACACTTTGATTTTTTCAAATTTGGTTATTCGACTATATTGGCGTCAATTTTGGTCCGAGGGTCAAGCGAGTGCACATTTCTTACATAAAATTGACCGCTCGTTCTTCTACCATACTCAGAATTTTCCTACATCTAACGGTTCGTGAGAAAAATTTTCATTTGGAGGTCTGTATTTGCTGAAAAAGTGGAGAAATTTTAATTCGATTTTTTCTCTATTCCGGCAAATTGGGTTAGCGGATCAGACTAAGACACATTTTTGTAATAAGCTGGACCGAGTGCATGTACCAAAACATAAAAAAAATTTTTTATTAATAAAAATTTGGAAAAAATCATCAAAGAGGGTACCCTTGGATTTTTTTCAAATTTCGTTATTCGGCTATATTGGCGACAATTTTCGTCCGAGAGTCAAGCGAGTGGACATTTCTTACATAAAATTGACCGCTCGTTCTTGCCATACTCAGAATTTTCAATCTAACGTTCGTGAGAAAATTTCATTTGAGTCTATTTGCTGAAAAACTGGAGAAATTTTAATTCGATTTTTCTCTATTCCGGCAAATTGGGGTTAGCGGATCAGACTAAGACACATTTTTGTAATAAGCTGGACCGAGTGCATGTACCAAAACATAAAAAAAAATTTTTTAATAAAAATTTGGAAAAAATCATCAAAGGGAGTACCCTTGGATTTTTTTCAAATTTCGTTATTCGGCTATATTGGCGTCAATTTTGTCCGAGAGTCAAGCGAGTAGACATTTCTTACATAAAATTGACCGCTCGTTCTTCTGCCATACTCAGAATTTTCCTACATCTAACGGTTCGTGAGAAAAATTTTCATTTGGAGGTCTGTATTTGCTGAAAAAGTGGAGAAATTTTAATTCGATTTTTTCTCTATTCCGGCAAATTGGGTTAGCGATCAGCTAAGACACATTTTTGTAATAAGCTGGACCGAGTGCATGCACCAAATATATTTTTTTTTTTTTTAATAAAAATTTGGAAAAAATCATCAAAGGTGTACCCTTGGATTTTTTCTAATTTCGTTATTCGGCATATATTGGCGTCAATTGGAGTGCATGTACCAAACCATAAAAAAAAGAATTTTTTAATAATAATTTGGAAAAATATCAAAGGGGTACCCTTGGATTTTTTTCAAATTTGTTATTCGGCTATATTGGCGTCAATTTTCGTCCGAGAGTCAAGTGAGTGGATATTTCTTACATAAAATTGACCGCTCGTTCTTCTGCCATACTCAGAATTTTCCTACATCTAACGGTTCGTGAGAAAAATTTTCATTTGGAGGTCTATATTGCTGAAAAAGTGGAGAAATTTTAATTCGATTTTTTCTCTATTCCGGCAAATTGTGGTTAGCGGATCAGACTAAGACACATTTTTGTAATAAGCTGGACCGAGTGCATGTACCAAAACATAAAAAAAAATTATATTATAAGTAATTTCAAGTGTTGAATCCTAACTGTGATATTGTATATTGTAATTTAAACTGTGAGTGGGGTTATCCTGTGTATTAAATAAATAAATAAAACAATAGACAAAGAATCAAATAATATATTTAAAAACCATAATCACACAACATGTTGAAAAACTCCTTGTCTAATGAGTTCCTCACATTCACTCCTTGGCAAATAGTGTCTAGTATCTTTCTTTAAGAGTAATGTAGTTCCATCACTTAGTTCATATCTTCCGTAATCCATTAAACACTGAACCTCAATGTACAACGCCTTTGGAGGCTTGAAATCTACTGCTAGGTTGACTCCATTCTCTCCAATAGACCTGAAATAGATGAAAAGTCTGCATCTCTTTCTAATTAGCCAAGTTTATAGATCCATATAAATGACCAATGAGAAGGTAAGTTTGACCATATTATATGTAACAATATTGATTGTCAGGTAAAAAAAAATGCATTATTTTAAATGCGACCTGTTCACTGTTAATGCTATGCTCTAGGCAAGGATATGATGTGATGATCTCCCTTATGAATGTACTCTCACATAACCTATCGTAATTTAACTTCTAGCTACAGTTTTACACTTAAGTAAGTTAAAGCTTTTGTAAAAATCTTTGCAAAATCTGGCAAATTATTCAACATGTTGTTTAAAATCTTGGTAAACTGTTTATATTTTAGTAAAAATCCTGTTAAAACTTTATAATTTAATTAAAGTCTTGTAAAAACTTACTAATTTTATAAAACATACTGGTAAAAATTAATTAATATAAAACTTATTAAAATTGTTGTTATTTTTCATAACAAATTATATTTTGTGTAACTATGACAATAGAAATGTTTACTGTATTGGGGCACAGAACAAAACAGTCATCATTCCTGTCATTGCTAGTCATTTTATATTTTTAATAATAATAAATCAAACATTTTTTATACATTCTGTACAAAAAAAATGAAATAGAAATAGAAAGCAATTATGCTGTGTATTTCTTAAGAGAAGTATAAAATTGTTTATTTAGATTTACATGTAGATAGATATACTTGCCTCATATACGCAGCCAACACTTTGGAATATTTTGTAAACCATTCTATCTCATCTGCATTTAAATTTGTTTTTATATCAGCCGGCAGAATACTTCCAAACTCCCATCTCATTGTTCGGAGACATCTGAGACGATTATAATGATATGCCATTAAGCACCTAGTATTTCTTTTCACAGCTGCATTACGGACCCTCATTGTGTTTAATAGCGTTGATTCGCCAGTTTCATTTGCTGAAATCTGACTAAAATACATAATATTAAATTATAAATTCAAAGTTTTCATAATATTATCAATGAATATAGACACATATGCATCTATATTCTTTGATATTAATTATATTTGTTATGGTTAAAACGCCAATATAGAATAATACTAGAATTACTAGATAGAGTTAGAATTATCCCAGCATATTGGATAAAGCTTATTTTTAAGCTAAGGATATTTGTGAATATTTGTTGTATTCTGGATTTATCCGTCTCTAATTTGGAGTAAAATTACTGCTTTATCCATTTGATATATCTAGAATGTTCAGTTAAATCAAGAAATTATTAATCTTCATTGCCTATTATCCAGCAAATTTGGATAATACGCAAAGTATCTGGGTAAAACTAGTTTTAACCAATTTCGGGGTTTACCAGCAACATATATAATTAAAACTATTGCTTATTTGTACATTTCAGCTATATATAAAAAAAAAGTTTAAATTACCTACTAATTTGATTTACTTACGCATCTGCAATGTTTTCATCAGTTAATTGTTGAGTTTCCCGAGTAACAGCATTTATCAACTCAGTCTAAAAAAAGAAAATTATACAGTAATGAAAATTTTGCGCTCATACAAAAAGTATCAAATTCAAAAACAAAATAGCAAATTTACATTATAGGGGGGCAAATTGTCTTCATTTCTAGATAATTCTTTTATTAAAGCAAATCCTTTTTCACCATACATTATTTATTATCATTTAAGTAGGAATTATTTTTGTTTATTATTTATTGTAAAATTATAACCTCAAAAAACAGCAAAATTGGCGCCTTTTTACTTTTTCATCTGTCAAAATTTCCGTACCTGCATTGCCTATGCTGTAACATTTCCTGGGAGTATATGAAATTATAAAAAAAAAACAGAAACAAAACATGTATATTAAAAATTTATCGAATTGAATATAAAAAGTGTATTGTAAAAGAAAAATCAATTTGCTAAGAAAGACTGAATTTTGAATCCAAGAAGTTTTAAATAATATGAACGAAAGAAGAAAATATATGGGGAAAAACAACGAAAAAATATTCAAATATTGGTAGAAAAGAAAATCAAAAACACAAAATAAAATTTAAAAATGTGTAGAAGTCGAGAAACTGTTGGAATATACAAGGGACAATGATAAAATGAGAAATTATTCAACTAAATAAAAGGGTACTCCACATTTCACTCCGTTCCCGAATTTGTTCCTTTAAAATTTGTTGAAGATTCATTATTATAGTCGCGATTTTAAAATATATTAAATTGCTATTTACTGGATTCCGAACTATAATAAATAATGAGAGAATACTGAAATATATAATCCAAGAATTTAAAATAAAAAATATGTTCACAAATTCCGGTGTTTCATTTAACAAATGGTGAAAGGTTTTTCTTATAAAATTTTATAACTTAACTCTGCTAAAGGAAGCAAATATTCAAATGCAAGTATAATATCCAAGATATGGTATAATTAAAACAAGTATTAAACATTTAGAGTGTTTTTTGTATTTGAAAATCGTGCAACACTGTCAAACATGAATATTTTAACATTATTATAAATAGTAATCTTGGAGCATTTGATAGTTTTTGACAAGCTATTCTTAATAGTTCATTAGTAATAATATATGTTAATTTATTTTTAGGAAAAAACTATTTAGGAAATAATTAGGTTTAACCAAAAACCGTTAGTTCAAATCACAGCACACTCCCACCTAACAGTGCCAGTCGTATATTAAGAGATAAAACGACGATTGGCGCATCACCTAGTGTCCGGGTGCGTAACTATATATACATGGCGATAAATTCAAAAGGCACCTAAAATTATCTAGGATTGTAAACTCATTTTAAAGTAATGAAAACTGAAGGAAAAAAGGAAAATCAATATAATTATAAAATAGCCTATAATAAATAAAAATTATTATCATATACGATATGTATTTTCGTATACTATTTGGATTTCCTTGTTATGTTGAGGCTATATTTATTTTCCATTACATTAAAATGTAAAAGTGGTTAAAAAAATTAAAGAATAAAGTATAAAATAAATCTTTATTTATAAAAATGTTATATGTTTTACAAGAAATATTAATAATAAAAGCAAAGTGTAGTTTAATTTAGCCTTCTTAATGGTGGTTTTCTATTGTTATTCCATGTATTGTGTTTGATTCCATAATTAAAAATCGTCTAAAATGGTACCTTTTTGCACTATTTATGAAAAAATAAAACACTTTTTGACTTTAACGACATAAAGTGACAACGAACAACGTACAAGAACGAGACTAACAGTGCCACCAAACGGAAGGGTGCACAATAAAAAGGTGCTTTTACCTGGCTTAGCCCCGTTACAGCTGTTATGTGCTGTTCAAACGTCATTGGTGCTGTTATTTACCAATTTTAGTTTATCTGTGGTTCAAATGTAAACGTCAAATACACCGTAGCATAGCAGATGTCAGTGTCATCGATGTGTCATATCTCCCGGGTGTTGGCCTTTATCTAGATAATGAAGTTACAACTAAAAATCAACAGTTCACGTAGTTTTAATAGTAGTAAATGTTGATTAATTTTATCTGATAAGTAACAGTTGTAGATAATTTTGTTCCTATAAATAAATTTTTCTCAAATTAAAATGTGGAAAGCGGCTGCTGGTCATCAAATAAACATCAGTAACGACAATAATGAGGACGATGAATGGGAAACTGATCCTGATTTTGTAAACGATGTGGACGAACAACAGCAAAGATGGGGCTCAACAACAGTGGAAGGCTCGGGCAGAACGGCTGGGGCCATAGAGTAAGTAAATTTACAATAGTTTCATTTACAAAAATATTTAAATTTGTATTATAAACACCCAGGAAGTTGGTAATCTCCTAATCATCAAATTTCGTGGCAAGTGATTCATAGCTTGGTATATTTATCTATTTGTTGTGATTTATGCACTGTTTTGGGGATATGTAAACTATTTTTATAATTTGAATGAGTCAAGGCTTGTTATTTTACTGATTATAAAATATATATGTTATATATTTGTTTATGAAAAAATATTAATAACAAATGACACAAGATAACAATTACCATCTACATTATTTGTCATTTTTTTTATTCATGTTTCATAGCAGGATGGATTATTTTGTAAATTTTGAAGAATGAGACCTTCTTTTTCTTCTTTGGGTGAAGTGTCTGTATTCAGACGTTGGCCGTCATCATGTTTACAATTTCCTGAAACCTCTCTCTGTCGGCTGCTGCGCGAAATAATTCTTCTACTGTGGAACCACACCATTATCTAATATTACGCAGCCATGAAAGTTTATTTCGACCAATCCATCTCTTTCCTTCCACTTTTCCTTGTATTATAAGGCGAAGTAGAATGTATTTAGGTCCTCTAATTATATGGCCGAAGTATTCTGTTTTTCTCCTCTTTATGGTGTTTATGAGCAGACATTCTGAATTGATCATTTGAAGAACATCTTCATTGGAAGTATGCGAAACCCACGATATCTTTAGGATTCGTCTATAGCACCACAATTCGAATGCTTCTAACTTGTTTAGCATTGTGGTTTTTAATGTCCATGTCTCACAACCATACAATAGGATGGACCACACATAACGTTTCAGGACCTTCTTACAAATATTCATCGACAGGTTTCTGTTGCATAAAACTGGTTTCCACTTCATAAAAGCCTTACGTGATATTTCGATCCTGGTTATTATCTCTTCATCAGAGTTACAATTTATATTTAACCAGCTGCCAAGGTATTTGAAGTGATTTACCCTTTCGATCGCCTGTCCATTAAGAGAAATCAGACCTTGATATATATTGATCTTTCCAACTGCCATCCACTTTGTCTTTGAAATGTTGATTTTAAGGCCTCTCTGATAACTTGCTTCACCTACAAGATTTAGTAATGTTTGGAGATCTTGTAAATTTTCTGCAAGAATGGCTGTATTGTCAGCGTATCTAATATTGTTGATTACTTATCCACCTTTTTTTTTTTTTTTTTTTTGGATGAGAATCTTCTAAAGAGATCTGGGAAGAGGACCCAGATACTGTTGGATTCGTCTGAACTATAACGTTGGAATGTTGATAAGGTTAGTTCAGGCGCCTACCAACTAAACTCACCCTCTCTTCCAGCAGCGCACCCGGAACTTTTCTTGGCGAATGCAACTTCGGGAGCACCACCGCGGTCTTCAATTTTCACGAAAACCTAGTATTGTCCTCGGTAGAGAGTCTCAAAGGTAGCTGAGTGACATAATGACAGTATAAAAAACAATATAAGTAAGTAAATAGGACAGTTACACTATAAAATTAGTACAGAACGCTGAAGTATGTGTCTAATGAGCAAAAAAAACGCGAATTACAATTATTTTATTAGTCTTTCAGCCTATTCCTTCATCCTGTCTCGCTCTTTCTAGCGTCTCCTTTTTTTTTATGATTTCCGTTATTATTTCTAACACATAATCATAGTTCTTTCTGTTCTGCATAGCTAAGTCCAGTATATTATTGGGCGTGACCTCTCCTAGCTTAATTCTCAGTCTTTGACGTTCTTGTAGAAAGACATTGCATTCGAAAATGCAATGTTCCGCGTCATCAGTCACACCACAATCCATACAGATATCGTCATTTGTTTTTTTAATTCTGTATGTATACGACCTAAAAGAACCGTGTCCGGTCAGGAATTGTGCAAAGAAATAGTTTATTCTCTTGAACCTACATTTGTACCATGCTTTTACATCGGGTATTAGTATTTTAGTCCATTGTGCTTTTTCCCTTTGTGCCTCCCATTCAGATTGCCATTCATCAAGGATCTGGTTCCTAATTTCGTCTCTTACCTGTGTCAGGTGGCCGTTGCCGTTATTGTATAGGATGGCTCTTTCTTTCGCTAGGAGGTGAATGGGGAGTGTACCAGCAATCACCTGTAAGGCTATCGTAGATGTAGTCCGGTACGCACTAACTACTTTAAGAAGGGGCTTTCTTTGAGCTTTTGTAATCAAGTCTTTGTACCTGGCAAACCTTAAGACTTCAATCCATACAGGGGCACCGTACAAAAGGGTCGAATGCACTATTTGCAAGTACATTCTTCTTTTATAATTACTTGGCCCTCCTATATTAGGCATTATTTTCATAATGGCCGCTGTTCTGCGTTCTGCTGCTTGGACTACATTTATCAGGTGTTTGGTAAATCGTAGACCTGTATCAAGGTGTATGCCTAGATATTTAGCACAATTGGTTGGGACTATCGTCGTACTTGCAAATTGGAAAGTCAGGTTGGGTATCGCTCTAGGCCCTTTTAATATAATTATCTCTGTTTTATTACACGCCAGCTGTAAGTCGTTAGTTGTCATCCACCTATTAACTTTTCTCCAGCATATATTAACTTTATTTATTGCATCCAAGTTTGTGTCACCCTCTATTAGTATTGCTAAGTCATCTGCATATGCAATTGCTGACGCACCTCTGCCGTAATCTATTTCCAATACTGTGTTATACAAGACGTTCCACAACGTTGGACCTAATACAGATCCCTGCGGTACTCCAGCCGATAGTTTTGTTTTTTCTTTGTTTGACACTTTAATATATCTGTCGGTGAGGTAATTTTTAATTATATTTATTAGGTAGTCTGACACTCCAGCGGTTTCCAGTTTCCTTATGATGTATGCCCAATTGGCAGAATTGAAGGCATTCTTTACATCGAACATAACAAGAATTGCCCATTTATTTCTTGTTTGTTTGACTGTATCACATATAAATTTTACCGCGTCTATAGCTGATCGTGTTTTTCTAAAACCGTATTGCTGGTCAGAAATAGCTCCTGTGTTTAAGAGCTCCTGTTCAAGGCGGCGTTTTATGAGGCTTTCATAGAATTTCCCAATACAATCTAATAAACATATAGGCCTGTATGAACTAGGCCCGTCTGGTGGTTTACCAGGTTTTAAGATTAAGACTAAATTTGCAATCTTCAATTGGTCTGGGAATTCTTGGTTGTGTAGGAGCTCATTTAATACCTTTCTGGTGACTTCAGGATTTTCCTGTACCATAATATGTATGGCTTCTGGTGGCACACCATCTGGGCCAGGGGATCTCCCGATTTTTATGTTTTCGGCAGCTAATCTTATTTCATCTATGGTGAACTCGTCAGGTCTATTATCTAGAGTATATGGTAGAAATTGGCATTCGGGCTTATTAGGAAAAAGGGCTTTCGCAATTTCCTTTCTTTTTTCTACACAAAGGTTATATGGAGCCTCGGACCTCAGTGTCTTAGTGGCAATTTTATAGGCTTCACCCCATATATCGTTGTCCAGCGTGTCACACAGGTTCTGCCAGCATGTGCGTTTAGCCCGCTTTATTTCTTTTTTTAGTTCTTTCTTTACGCGCTTATATTCTTCCAAGTTTTCTTGGGTCCTGTTCCTTTGTGCTATTCGCCTGACTCTGAAACATTTTGTTCTTTTAAGCTGTATCTCGTCGTTCCACCAATAGGGTACAGTATATGTGACACATTTTTCCTTGCTGCTGCTTCTGTATGCATGTATTAGGTTTTTATGGTAGTTTGTGAAGTTAGTAGCTTCTTCTCGTAGGTTGCTAATTTTATTTTTAAATAGGTCTTTGTTAAAACTTATCTTTTTCCTACCGCTCTTCGTGACCTTGATGCCTTGATTACTTATCCACCTAGTCTTACTCCCTCTTGTCTGTCATCCAAAGCCTCCCTAAAGATTTCTTCAGAGTACAGATTAAAAAGAGTGGGTGACAAAACACAACCCTGCTATACTCCTAGAATGAGATGTATGTGTTTTAATGCTATTGTTGTTCCCACATTTTCCCATTCTGTACAATCTGCACTTACTTTTTTGTTTATCTTGTCCATTAATAAATTGAATACACAAGGTCTTTCCCAAAAGTATCCAACCATAACATTCCTTCATAACTTTCTGTCATATCTTTCAGTTCACTCAGTGCACATTGAACATAATGTACAACTCTTCACTAACTTGCTATATACACCAGTATTTTCTCCCTTTAATTAGATAGTGTAATTTACAGAATATAGCGGGAGAGTGTGCAATGTGTTGAATCTATGGGATAAAGGTTGTTAACAGGACCAGTGTTACACTTCAACCAACTATTATTACCCCTGCACTCATTTTTTTTTAGATTGAGTTGAATTGGGATCTTTGAATATATTTTTAATATGTTTAAATATGAAATTGTATGCTTCCACGGCCAGAGTCAGAATTATAGTTTATTCGTCTTCCGGGTTTGGACCGTGTCATTTGTGAGTGACCCAAAAGTGGGTTCATCTCGACGTTTCGCTTTTTCCCTTCTCCTGAGGATTCACTCCCCGCCTCTCGACGCGTTAGTGTTCTGAGCTGTTGGACGTGAATCTCTGTCCTGGCATTTGGTTTTCACCTCTGGCTGTGTTGAGTAGTTGAGTTACTGTGACCAAATGCCCATCTTGGTAGTTAGTATTCGCCTCTGGTTGCGTTGAGTAACTGAGTTACCGTTGCTAACTACCCATCTTCCTGTCTTTTGTTTTTCTTTTTCTTTGTTCTCCTGAAGAAGCTACATACAATTGTAGCGAAACGTCGAGATGAACCCACTTTTGGGTCATTCACAAATGACACGGTCCAAACCCGGAAGACGAATAAACTATGTTTAAATATTTTTGCCACTACTAGGTATCGAATCTGGAATATTTAAACATTTGTACAGTGTATGTAGGGCATGCTGCTAAAATTTTAATATACCGAAATCATGAAACAGCTGATCATGTTCTTATTTTGTGATATGAAACCTGCATTACACATTTTCTTATTACATTTTGAACAGCTTTAGCCATTTTTACAGGTTTGAACATTGTCCACATATAACACAAGATTTATTTTTCTAGTATGGAAAAATTAAGGAAAGAAACCGAAGAAGCTGATGCGAAAAAGAAGAAGAAGGAATTGGAGGAGGGAGAGCACAATCCCTCCTACGGGTACGGAGGTAAATTTGGAATTGAAAAGGACAGGATGGACCAATCTGCTGTAGGCCACGAATATGTTGGCAAAGTAGAAAAACATGCTTCCCAAAAGGATTATTCTACTGGATTTGGTGGAAAGTTTGGAATTCAATCCGATAGAATAGATAAGGTTAGTTTTTGTTAATATTGTGATATTTGTGTATGAAATTTAATACTTTGGATGAAGTTTTATTGAAATTAAAATTGTTAGAGAAGCATTGGAAACAGGATATCATTGTAGAAGGAAACTATGTTGATATTAGTGTACGTCTAATGCAATAATTGTAATTTATATATTTCTATATGAAAATATTTCTCTTTTAGAGTGCAGTAACGTGGGATCATAAGGAGAAAATAGAAAAACATGCTTCACAGAAAGATTATGTTTCTGGATTTGGAGGGAAATTTGGTGTACAAAGTGATAGACAGGACAAGTCAGCTGTTGGTTGGGACCATGTTGAAAAAGTAGAAAAACATGAATCACAAAAAGGTATGTAGGATTTGTATAAAAGTGTTCATTAAGTGAAATAGGTAAATTTAAAATTATATAAAGGGTTCAAAGTACATACATGAATCTCTGTACGAGGTTGATCATTTTCCAATATTTTTGTTTATATGTTTAAATTAGAGCAGTTACAGTGAACCATATAACGTATTTGTTGTTTTTCTTCTTTCCCCTCTGTTGTTATCTTTACTCTTTCTATTCTTTATTGTCAATCATTTTCTTCTTATATTCTGTTGTCTTTCTGTGTTTTTTTTATAAGCAGGTGTAAGATATTGTAATATGCAAAGTATTTCATTGTTTTTTGATTATTTATTGTTTTTATGTACCTGGCTTCTATTTTCTTTAGTAAGCTTTAGGGTCTTTATTTCTTGGACTTATATACAAAAGGTAACGAATGTGTAACGTAGACACCATAAGATGTGGGCTTTCCAGACAGTTACAGAACACTCATCTTAACCCCCTATAAGTGTTATAGCCAATAATAGGCTAAAATTCAACTGAACAGCATTGTAAACCTTTCTTACTCTTATCTAAAGTGTAAAGAGATCCTGTAGTTTTTTTACACAGTTTTTGGAAGAAACAATTGGCCACCTAAAAGACTCATTAAGCCAAGGAGGGTAAACCTGCTCAGTTAAGGTGTCTTAACTAATCTAAATGGATAGTAGTAGTGGTTCTCACTCTGCAGTTATATTTCAGATTACAAAACCGGTTTTGGAGGAAAATTTGGAGTACAGGCAGATAGACAAGACAAATCAGCTGTGGGATGGGATCACCACGAGAGTCCACAAAAGCATGAAAGTCAATTGGACCACAAGAAAGGCTTTGGCGGCAAGTTCGGTGTGCAAACTGATCGTTTCGATAAGTCTGCCTCTAATTTCGACCCACCCTCAAAAGTAGGAACCAATTATACTAAAGTCAAGCCTGATATAGGTGGTGCTAAACCTTCAGATCTTAGAGCCAAGTTCGAGACTATGGTAAGTATTTAAAATGTTACTCATATAGCTTTTAAGATTTTTTTAATATTTTTATTAGGCACAACAAAGCAAACCCGAAACGACAGGACCTTCTACTGCTCCCCGGAAAAACGTTCACGCCAAGGCCGCCTTATTCGCTAATGTCAAGAAAGAACCTCCTGTTCCTTCGTCCCCAGAAAAAGTCGTCTCTCCCAAACAACTTGATCATTCGAAAACGGCATTTTTGACTCAAACCAGTCGCGAAGATAAAGAAAAGGAGAACGGAAATACAAATACTGAGGCAGTCAAGAAGTTGGACCAATCTAAAACTGCGTTTTTAACACAACAAAACCAAAATAGCGAACCTGAGGAGAAGACTGTTGAGCCAAAACGCTTAGATCAGGCCAAAATGAATTTTGCTCAGAATGAAGAGACTGAAAATGAAAAACAACAAAGTATGGTAAGTATTAGTCGATATTTTTTACCTCAAGTAGGCTTAATATTACTCTTTTTTAATAAACAGTCCGTTGATAAACACTTGAAGCACATATTATTGAAATATCCTTACAATTCGCCAGACTTGGTTCCCTCTGAGTCAAATTCTACCAACAACAAATGCCGGAAAAGTGATTGTATTGATTGGGAAGGTTTTGGCCATTTTTGGATATTTTAAGTGGGGGAATAGTGGAGGAACTCTATTTATTTGGTGAATTTTGTTTACAGATGCAAGAAGAATTGGAGTTATTAAGGCAATTACAGCAACAAAAGCCGGATGATTCAGACTCTGATGATATATATGAAAATTTTGATGTGTCAACAATAAAAAGGGGCAAACCCAGTGCCACTGCCGCTGCGGCTGAAGAAATGGTAAGATGTTACATATAAAATAAATTATTTCCTGTTAAGTCCAATTTTAGTTTTAATCTATTTAAAATAGAATAAATTTGATATCCAGAAAACTATAATTTACATTAAATATCTTTGAAAAACAGTGAACAGGTTAAGCAAACCTAAAATACTGTGAATAAGCAGGTATTCCATAACGAACAAAATGCCAAAACAATTCAGGACATACAAATGTTTGGTAAGAATAATATGTTACATTATCTCATTTCTTATTTTTCTAAATTTTCTACTATCTCGACAATCTGGCAACACCGAGCGAAAATATCAACGTCAAAATTAAATGACGGACAAAATAGCTCAAAAACTCGTATCATCATTCATTACTTAATATAATAATATCCAAATTCGCCACTATGCTGATGATACGGTAACATTGTGTGAAAATGTCAACGTCGAAATTGAATGATGGGCAAAATAACTCAAAAATTCGTTATATTTTATTTTTATTACTTGTTCATAATTCCGTAATTACCGATATTCTGTGCTATCCTGACGATCCGGCAACGCTGTGCGATAATTTTACCATCAAAATTGAATCACTTATAACGGATTTATGAAGATAATACGGATAGTACCATGCTGAAAATCTATTTTTAAAGAAAAGTATTATATTTGTAAATGATATCACCATCTATTACTGTTATATTGCTTTGTTTCATTTTCTTTAAAAATTTCCGTCGGTATTATATGTCGCATGATCATCAACATTTTATGACTTCATAAATTCAGTTATTTACCAAATTGTATTAATACAACGAAATTCCCAGGTTCTGATTCAAAAGTTTATTGCAAAACTCAAAAATGTGTCTATACAAGTGTTTGTTTTTATTTATTTAATAGACGGGATAACCCCATAAACAGTTTCAATTATAATATACAATATCAAAGTGAGGATTCAATACTTGAAATTACTTATAATATAAAATCGATATTAAAAAGTTTAAAAAATGAAACTAAAAATCTTACATACTAAAGAAAACAAATAAAATATAATAAGAACAAAATTCAACAATCCCAATATACATATCATAAAGCAAGAGATCTTTTTAACTGAGTTAAAGTTATATTGAAAATATCAAAATCGAAAACATTTAATAGCCCCATTGTAATATCCAATGGGTTGTGAATAGCATAGGTTGTTCTGCGGAAAGAAATATTGAAAACATTGTGGTAACATACAGCTTGATGGGGAACATTAAAGTTAATCTGGCTTAACAGGTTTGAACAATCAATAAATCCATATGTATGATTATATGTTATGTTATATACAAATATAGCTCCTGACATATCACGACGGTTCTTGAGTGAGGGTAAAAATAATTGTTGTTCAATAGGACAATATAGACGGGGTTGGAAACATGAAGAAGAAGCCTATGTTTAGCAGTGGACTCTTGAGGCTGGATGATGATGATGAGGGCAATAATCATGATTTTCAAAAGTAGTGTGGACATGGTAAGCACAATATCTTAAAAATTTATGCTGGACTCTTTCTATGATATCATATTGTTCTGAAAATAGGGTGACCAAATAACTGAACAGTATTTCAAAAGAGTTCGAACTAATGTGAGAATACTTGCTATTCCTAGTAAGAAGCCAAGAATTTTAGAGGCCTTTATTGAAATAGAGTTTATGTGGTCACAGAAAGTAAGCTTCTCATCTAAAATAATACCTAAATCCCGAATAGAAGAAACATAATTAACTGGATGATTATTAATAGTATAGCTTGTTCCAATTCTGTTTACTTTATGAGAAAAACTTCGATAAACTATGAGAAAAACAATTTTTTTTTTCATTTAAATGGAGTTTGTTCTAATTGCAACCAATTTTGTAGTCGGTATGTCATCTTGTAGCAAGGCTTAATCTCTTAAGCTATCTATAACTTTCCAAAATTTCAAGTTATCTGCCAATATTAGAAATTTGTTGCAGTGGATTTCTTGCTATGAAAACCATGTTGTGATTGAGATATTGAACCTTTACATAACCAAGAAAGTTGCTTTGATGTTTGTTATTAATAACATGCGAAATATGTAATTTCTGTACAATTTATTTTTATTTTTTCAGACCCCTACAGAACCTGAACCTGCTGCAATACCGCAAGAGACTGAAGAAGAGTATCAAGAGGAAATAGTGGATACTGGTGTTACAGCTGTGGCACTGTACGACTATCAAGCTGCCGCAGAGGACGAAATATCATTCGATCCTGACGATGTAATTACGCACATTGACAAGGTATTTATATGTTTAAGACAAAGATAGCTGTATTGCAATTTTGAAACTCTTTATAAATCAAATATAAGTTCAGATTGTCAAAGACTTTACACAATAATTGTTGGAGAATTTTTAAACTTCTAAAAAGTGAAAAAGTACTTCTATTACACTTTAAAAGTGGAAAAAGAGGTAAAAAGGGGGAAGAATATCTTGGGATAGGGTATGTAGGATATGTCAAAAAATTTTGGATACGACCAAATATATTCATACAAAAAAATTTCGTATTTCGTGTCATCGGATATCGGATCTGTGAAAATCCAGCTTAAGCTGATATATTTTGTTTAATAAAATTTGTATGTTTACACGAAAAATGTTATTTAGACTAATTTGGTCAGAGTTTGCTAAAGATTTTTGTTCTATTTCTTAGGATCTGCGCTAAAGCACCGATTATTTGTTATGGTTGATCAGATGTTTCATGATACTTTTGTATTATAATTTTTGTATTTTAATTTAGTATTGCTATTTACTTTGTTTTAGATTGATGCGGGGTGGTGGAGAGGACTGTGCAAAAACAGGTACGGGCTATTTCCGGCGAACTACGTACAGTGTGATGAATAGGATTTGGTATTTTAAGTGGCCTACGTACTTATTTGCTTCCAGTTAAAAGATGCAGTAGGGTATAGGATGTATATTTTTCCAGGAATTATTCGGAATCAATCCGTTGTATACATTGTAATTATCTTCATTTTTAAACTTTATTTTAACCCGAAGATTTTTTATATGTTATAAAGATATTAAGTTTAAGATTTTATAAAAAAAATAAAAGTATTAAAGGTTTCATTCGCTTTTTATTTCGTACTTCATCATATATCAGTAAATTGTCCAAAAGGCATTAAAATGGTAAAACTGTACATTAGAATCATTGAATAGATTCTAAAAACGTTACATATTGTCAAAACCATAAAATAGTGTCTAAATTGCGTTAAAAACCTCAAAAAAGATTTAAAACGCATTAAAATTTTTCTAAAAGCGATTGCTGTTTAGAAAAAGCATTCAAACCAATAAGAATTGTAAAAAACGTTAACAAGTAACAAAAAAGAAAGTCTGAAGTATTAACAAATGTGGTCAAAGCGTAAAAAAAACTTCAGAAAGAGGTAAATACGCCAAACGCATTTGAAAGAGTGATAATATTTAAAACGTTTCGAGAAACCATCTAATAACGTTATATAGAGCTGAAAGGGTATCTAAAAAAGGTCAAAAGAATTTACGTGTGTCTAGGAAGCATTAAAATTTTTATTTAGTGCCAAAGAAGCATATTACTGATCATTCGGATATATCTATATATTTTAATAAATCCTTTTTTTAGTTTTACCTGCCTTTTCTGAGATGGCACAAATCCTTTGCATTCAAGTACAGGCCGACAGGGATGCCGTGAAATGGGCGGAGCTTGCACTGCGCAGAGTGAGAAAGTTTAAAATCAAAAAAGGATGCACATTCCCGAACATTTACGCGTGAATTCACGTTGAATAATCACTGGCTAGATCTTAAAATGTTTGCAATGTTGTCAAGATGTGGATGATCACAGTAATATTGGGAATTTTTAGTATCGTACTACCTAACAAAATGATATTGTTCGGAAGCTATTTGCTTGTGGTAGATTATGCAATTTACTATTTTATTTGGCAGTAAGCCACAATTTAAGTTTGAAATTAAATTTATTTGACGACTTCCATTGTTTTTGTTGCTTGGTAAAAAAATTCTTCTAATAATTTAACTTATCTGACTCATTCATATTAAAAATTCAGCCATATATTATATCAACATTTTAAAGTATATGACTTTATTGATATTGCCAATATTTATGATAGGAAATTATTGATATTGCCAATATATATGATAGAAACAGTAAATTGCGAAAGAAAGGATAAAGGAATGATTTTTTGGTTAGGTACAAATAACGTGTAGATCCATAAATAATGATTTGATTCAAATTTATTTATTTAGGTATTTACCAAACAGTAGTAATTATGATGTCATTACAATACAGTTAAGATACTTTCACTTTAAAAGATCCTACTTGGAAAACTTAATTACTTGTAAGTATTTAACCATTCAAAGTAAATATTTATATAGGACGATAATTATATGATTCATTCATTATATTAACAGTAAGTCATACTACTAAGTAAGTCACTCTAAAAGGAGAAATGAATAGCAGAGTAGAGAAAACGCTACAATTGTATCTCACAATGTACAATTTATATGCAGCAAAAAAAAATATATTTGATTTTTATTATACATATTAATAAATAATATAAATTAAAAAATTATCTTCTTACCTTTAAAATTTTTAATTTTAGCAGAGTTCTGAAAAGAACTTTTGTATAGAACAAGTACAACTAAAATAAAAAGAAACAATGCAACACTGTAAAAATATCGAACAGCTACCCGTAGAACGTCCGGTCGCACGAATGCCTTTGCTTGAAGTGGCTCAACCCCTACTTTCAAATTTATATATGCGCGGTGACAACTTTATTTCACGAGAACCCTGTCTACCAGTAAGCAATTATGTTGGTTTTGAGGTTGAGTAGATATATCTACTTTTAAGTCGCCAACAAAAAGGAAGTGAGGAATATTTGGCTGTGTTGAAACAAGGAGATTCTACTAAGAGGAAAGACAGTTGCAACTTACAGTTTGGATTACTTCGGAAATGTCCGAAGTATTAGTTTCATAGGCGGCGGATTCTTTTAATTTAGAATTGTTTATTTTAAATAAAATAGTTCCACTTTTTTAACACTTTTCATAAAAAGCATACTATCTGTCATCCTGGTGCTTTAGTCGTAGACTAATACGCACCCTGATGCACATCGCCCCGCCTTAAAACATCTTTCAACTTTTCTATTAGCCGATAAATCTGAAAATGCCATATAAATATTAATACACTTATAAATATGCCACATTTTCTGGTCTCGGCTCCCAAATAGGGTCTCTGCACCCTGGGAGTCCGATGTCGGGGCTTAGTTCAGGTTCTACGAACGTTTTAGACTCTGTGGCTGGACCTTGTCCACCTGCCACCCTTGTGTCTCATTTATTTGACTGGTCGAACACCCTCTGTAAGGCACCGTGGGAGTGTATAAGTGGCCATACGTTGGCAAGCCCTTACCTCACATATGGTGATATATCAAAGAATATAGACGCAGTCCGCCATATCATCCAGACTTGAACCTTATAGAAATTGTTTGGGCGCAAATAAAAATTGAAGCAAAACAAAACGTTTTCCCACTACCCTTTAGTCCTTTAGTTACATTTATTGGCTCTGATAGTCTATTTCCGATTTTTAGGTAAGTAGTGTTATCCCTGTATACTTCTGTGAATATTCCTAAAAGGTATGGACTAATGTCGAGTTATTGTAAAGCTTGTCACAATTTAAGTCTTGAAACTGTATCATACGCCTTTTCTAGGTCGCTGAAGGCTAGATGTACTTCGGTACCAACCGCTATTCTTTTTTCTATCAAATGTTGGAGTATATGAAGATACGCCCTAACACAGACAATCTACCCAGTCCCTTAGGCTCGAGATCAGCATCTTGGTCAACTGGGCAACATCTTCCTTGTTGTTCCACTCTTCTTGCCATCTTTCCATTGATCTTTCCCTTTCTTCTTTTTTTATAGCTGTTGTCAAATGTTCTCTTATCTCATATAGATGTCTTTCTTTTACTGCTAACACAATGCAGAGGAACATAACCCGTGATAGTCCACAAGGCCACCACAGATACAGTCCTGTGGGCGCATGCTACTCGCAACAGACTCGTTCTGTCTACTTTTATGATAAGCCTAATACTAGGTATCTATATCTAAATATAATGAAAAATATTTATTATTTTGTGTTAATTATTATGTATTTATACAATAATTATTGTGTTCTACATATTTAAAGTGGTAATTTAATTATTGAATTAGCGTTTTTAATTTTTTGTATTGTGTGTGAAAGACAAGTTACATTTCCCTACAATTCTTTACACATTTTTTACTTTATATGCGGGGTTTATCCCCAATTTCCCCCCTCTCTGGGTTCGCCACTAGTTGAATAAATTGTGTGTACCTCTCTTTAACAATTTGATTTAAATCATGACATAAATCAAGTATTTTTTTTAACGCCACTGCTTTGTTTGGTGAGGCTTTACTATTCCTAGAAATTTCCGCCACTAAAGTTAAAACTTAATCTAGCTTTTTTTTGTAGTATCCAAAACCAAAGTAGTATAATAAAACTAAAAAATATACGAAGAGAAATTTATTGTTTTCTAATTTTACAACTAATCTTACCTAAATGAATAAAATCACAGATATATTATTGTATAACAAATAGCTAAGACCTGATCAGTAGAAAAAAGTCTACGCACGAATATTACAAATTATTTAATAAAAAAATTATCACAAGATTTGTAAACCTAGCTTTACAAACTTATAGTTATGGTTAAACGAACAATAAAGGGATTTTTCGTTTACGTAGAACAGTTTCGCGACTGAAAATACCTAACAGTAATATTGTTTGGAGTAACTACAATGACACAGTGAAAAGAAAATCATAATCGAAGAAAAATTAAACGTGTGAACTCAAGGGCGAATCAATAACCTTTTTCTGAAGAGCTTAAATATAAAATTCTGTAAATATGGCTTATTAAACATCAACCGTGATGATAGTGAATAAACGTGAATTGCGGGTTGCTTACATATGTCGTGAAACGCCACATCTAGGCAACCAGTACTTGGTAGTAATATTAGAAATTAAATGCTTAGAGAAAAGTAAACAATAACGAGACCAAAACATAATTCAAAATGAAGTTTTGGAACGTACGAGATTTTTAACTAGAAGAACAGATGAAAACATGATGGAATACGCAACAAACAGAACCAAAAAATCGATAAAAGAAACTTCTAACAAACTAAATTCATATCGAGAAGGTAAAACACACAGAAAATTTTAAAAACTGATATACAACTAAATTCTACATAGCAAAACTGTTCTGTAAAACTTTCAATGGTTAGAAACTGACAGAAATATAAACAGGGGTCATAGCGACCGACATTTTTGTACCAGGTAATTAGTAATTCATCTTTCTCTCAAAATACACACGGCTAAATGTTTACAATGGTTATCACGGAAGTTGAAAAACACCCTGTATATATCGATATAAATAAAAATAATTATCATCAACATACTGTACAATCACAAAGCCTATTTTACGACAACCGGATATTTACATTGTAATTCTACAGTAAAATCTACATATGTGAAATTATAAACAAAAATATTAAGTTTATGTCGCCCTTTTTGATGCCTAGAAGACTTTTAATATCTTTAAAAAATATAATCATGTCGTAGAACGTCTGAAAATTATTGTTTGTACTTTACTTTTATATACACAAAATTCTTAGATGCCACTAAATACTACTGTAGTCGCAAGATGAGCATAATAGGTTAAAAAAGAAGTTTATAGTCAGAATTAGTGTTTAAAAATAACGATTAGAGCTACAAGATATGACACAGCTACATGAACCTGACGAATTAGCTAAAAATTCGCTTGATCTTGTGACAAATTTGCAAATTTTCACAATTTTGACCAATCAGAGAGCTGTATTTTGCACACATGATATAAAATTTCACAAATTTGTTGAAATTTGATAAAATTTGTTATAAAGTTATGTAAAAATCTTCTAGGCAACGTTCAAAACGTTAAAAAAACATAAAATACTATATATACAACTTACATCTAATTAAAAAAAAGCTAAATGATCAATTGAATTGTCTAAACGATACTTAAATTAAAAATATGAATTAGTAAAAAATCAGCTGTCAAACAACATCATCAGAATACTTTAGACCGGTGTTTATACAGTAGATAAACTTACTTACTAGATATTCACTGACAATGCCTAAAATAATTAGTTAAACGAGGTGGAAATGTTACAAGATTAGTGGTAGTATACAGGTACAGCGTTGAAAGTGACCCAAATGATCATAAACATCGAAAAAGAAAATACAGAGCATACATTTGTTGGGTATTTGATCCGAGAATTCAGAGATGTAATTATTAAAAATGCCTGACAAGTGCTATATGACGAAATATTTTTGACAGATGACAATAAACAAACAAATAAATACTATCAAAATATGGAAAATGGAAAAACATAACAACCTATTCGAGCATCTTAGATAAAACTGAAATACTATTAAATTATTAAGTATAGTCAATATTTTATCCACAATGTCACCATCGAACATTGAACGATTACCATTTTGAAACCGCACAACAATCTAGGGACATACTGAGTGATATAAGTTATTTTCAATGAAGTATTACTTGCCAAATAAGCCCATTCCGAATTATCTTGCAAAATGGCACCGATCCTCAATTTTTATTTATTGATAGTTTCTGTAAGTTTGACGACGTTTAACGAATATTTTCTCCCTTGTAAGGGACGTTTAGTGGCTAAAAAGTAGGTTGTAAACAATAATTTGATAGTTTTTGTAAGTTTGACAAGGTTTAACAAGTTTATCAGATAGCATCTCTTTCCGAGTTTCTAAAGAGTAGGTTGTGAACAATAATTTGATAGTTTTTGTGAATTTGAGGAGATTCAACAAGTTTATCGAATAGTATCTCTTTCTTACTGACCTTAAGTGACTAAAAAGTTGATTGTGAACAATATTTGATAGTTTTTGCAAGTAAAAAAATCATAACAATTTTGTCTGATATTATATCCCATCTGAGTGACGTTAAGTGGCTAAAAAGTAGATTCTGAACAATAATTTGATATTTTTTTTAAGTTTGACGAGGTCAACAAGTTTATCCAATACTCCTTCCCTTCTGAGAGACGTTTAATGGCTAAAAAGTGGATTATGAACAATAATCTCATAGTTTTTGTAAATTTGAGGAGGTTCAACAAGTTTATTGGATGGTATCTCTTTATTAGTGACTAAAAAGTAGATTGTGAACAATAATTTGATAGTTTTTTAAGTTTGACGAAGTTTAACAAGTTCATGGGATAATTCCTCCCTTCTGAGGGACGTTTAATGGCCAAAATGTTGGTTGTGAACAATAATGTATATTTTGTAAATTTGAGGAGATTCAACAAGTTTATTGGAAGGTATCTTTTTATTAGTGACATTAAGTGACTAAAAAGTAGATTGTGAACAATAATTTGATAGTTTTTTAGGTTTGACGAAGCTTAACAAGTTTGTCTGATACTTCCTCCCTGTATATAGCATTTCGCGATATTTTTCTTCTTTAGAGAATGCGATACTGAAAAACATGATATTAAAATTATAATATATTTAAATTAAACCAAACGTAGTCATCACTAAAGTTTAAGGTATGTGTTAAATAAAAGGCCTCAACTAGCGGATCAATTGCGGCATATCGCCCAATACTTGACAGGACAATCGAAAAAAACACGTTTTACTTAGCAACGACAGTCCTTGAAGCAACTACATGAAAAACTCATTAAAATAATTATTTTAAGCATTGTAAACCAATCTCAAAACAAAAACTCGAATAGTATGCAACGAAAGCTTAAACCCATCATTTAGGAAGTATAAAAATATCTATAATTTTTGGAAACAATCCACCTATACAAACTTACGTGTAATTTTCAGATCTAGGTCTAAAAAAATAACAAAAAAAAAGCATTCGTATGGCAGTTTGGTATCAAAAACAGTTTTATTGTCCTTTTAATGGACAAGAACTTAACCTAAAGTAGTGTTTATATTCAAATATATTAATATTGACAGTTTGTTCGTGGAACCAATCAAGGATCATGCGCAAACTACAATTTGCGCAACTCCAGATGTCACAAAGGTGTCTAAAACTGTGAACTGGGAATTTTTATAAATGAAATCTTATTAACTGTTTTGTATTGTACGTAGTTTTATCATTTTTAATTATAAAAAAGTCAAATAATAGCGAAAATGTACATTGAACTTGTTCAATTGTCAATTACAAAAAATTAATGGTTTTGGTGTCCTAACATGTGACTCAAAAGTAAACAAATGACGTTCCAGACACCAAAAATACTCCATTTTAATATTATATTAAACTGAATTAAATATGCGAATTAGTTTCCACGAACAAACCCGAAGTTTACATGAACGGACAATTTTTTAAATATTCTAAAAATGATTTGCAATGATCATTTTTGTGATATAAAAAATATATTCGGTAAAAATAGTTTTTAGAACTAACATATGACTCAATTGTCTCGATTTTAAAGAACTTATCCCAAAAATGAAATTAGTTCTGTTTTAATTAGTGATATTAGTGCAAACAATGGAGACTCTAGGGGATTCACACAAGAGGTACAATATTTTATGTGTATAATCTAAGTTGCATCGTTAGGGGAGTACTGGAACCAAGTTTTCATTAGTCCAACTTTAAATAAAATAGAAAAATTATATATAATCATTCAGAATTCTTATAAAAATCGTTATTGTTATTTTTTCTTATAATTTTGAGAACACACATATACATAAGTGGTGTGCAGAGGCAAAAACAACTTTAAGTGATCTCCCAGTTCGACAAACTGTTGTATTCTCTCCCTATTTAAAGTAATGTTTCACTAAATTCCCAAATAGATAAGTCGTATTCATTTTAATCGCCCTATGTGATGCATTTTTACAGATAAGTAATATATAACCGATCTAAGTTGACTCATGTAGCCCAAATGTGCGTCATCAAACAGAAAATGGTGGAGGGCAGGTTTTGCATGAAGTAATTTGCTCAGATTCGATTATAAAATCACAAATAGAGTACCTTTTGTATGGTAAAATCCCCTTATATACTGGACGATATAGGAATAAGTGTATTAAGAATGTGTTTGTGTGGACATTATACATATTCGTGAACAAAATTACACCGTTAACATTTTTTTTAAATATTTGAAAATAATAAATTATTTGTGAAGTTCCAAGAAAATGCTGTAAAATTATAGTCGACTTTGAGTGTTATTGATGAATACCATGAGTAAAATCAAACGACTGAGCTTCTTATTAAGACCATTTCGGTATATAGGGTCACGTTTTGTGGCCGATCTGTAATATTTTATGAACACGGCATCTACAGTTGGGCAATTTTCAGGTTATGTCATTTTTGGGTGCACAGTGGCAAAGCGAGAAGTAGTGGGAGCAGTTACTATCCTTGTTGTGCTTTTTGGTCTCGTTCTTTGCGCATCTCAAGTCATAAAATAAAATTTACTAAATTGTACTCTGACATTCGCATAGATTTGGTTCCTTGAAGGTCATTTATTAGTGATCAATTGATAGTTTTTGTAAGTTTGAGGAAGCGCAACAAGTTTATCGGATAGTATCTCTTTCTGAGTGACGGTGAGTGGCTAAAATGTAGGTTATGAACAATAATTTGATGGTTTTGGTAAGTTTGAGGAAGCTTAACAAGTTTATCGGATATTCTCTCCGTTCCGAGTGACGTTGAGTGGCTAAAAAGTACATTGTGAGCAAGAGGGAGATTTAAAAGTTTCAAAATTTCTTCTAGGATCACGTTTGGTGGCTGTTCTGTAATATTTTGTGGACAGTTTAGCAATTTTCAGGTTTTCAGTTTTGTATAAGCAGTCGTAGAGCGAGAAGTAGTGCAAAGAGTTGTTGTTGCTTTTTAGGTCTCGTTCTTTGCGCATCTCAAGACACAAAGTGAAAATTACTAAACTGTACTCTGACATTCGTACAGAGTTGGTTCCTAGAAGGCAATTTATTTTCTCTAATAACATTTTGCTCGATATTAGCCCTACTTGAAATCATAATGCTGTTAGCTTCTTTTTTAGGACGATTTTTTTATTCATATACAACAATTCGCCTTCACAATCTCTTGAAAGGTTCATCTAGAAATGCTGATCGTAATAAATGCAGTACTTCGCAAAATGCCACTGTAAATGAGCCTCCACAAAGTACTAACGTCACATTGAGACCACCAATTCCACTGCTTTCAATATTTTAAACATTTTTCTAGTCGACTGCTATTTTTGTGCTTCATTCATTAACATAAAGTTGTTTAATTACTTAAAATATGACGACATTTCATTAAATTCGTTCCCAATTGATGGTAGACATCAAAATGGCAAATTTTGTTCACAAACTATAATGCCCACAAGAGAAAAATGTACAAATTGTGACCTTCTTGATAACCTTTTCATTTTCTCGTATTAAAAATATGCACTATTTAAACAAGTCTTTGAAATCTCCTAATGTTAAGACACGACATCGATTTCTCTGGGCGAGGCAAGTGCCGGGGGGACAACTTGGATGATATTGTGTGAGGGTGAGTCGGCTAGGGGTTGTCGCACTCTGTTTTCGGCGGTTTCGCGGGCTTCGCTGGTGGCCTGCTTTATGGCTTCTTTGTATGGTCCTTTCTTCTTCTTGTTGTAGTGAATCTAAAACATAGAAAATAAAAAAAAAATGTTTTTATCGTATACTTTTATTTTAGAAATAAAAAAAAAAATACACTATATAAAACAAACTGTTAGTTAAATACTACAAAAATCCATACAATTACATAGAACATTTTTACCCGTTCAGAAAATGTTTTTTTTTTTGGCAGCAAAAGTTCATACACATTATAACGAAATATCATTCGAAGTGTTCGATATATCTCATTTCCCTTCACGGTCGAAAAGTGTATACATTTGGTGAGTGATAAATTGCGTACAGGGTCGACTTCTACTTTGGTTCAGTTTGTTATAAATTTTATAAAAAAAAAAATCCATCGAAAAAACCATTTTTCTTTGCCACTGGTCTTTTCAAGTCTTAAAGCTCTAGAGGTGTCCCTGGCAGGGGATCACTTAGATCAAGCTGTCTTTAGTGCTCATTCCAAGCTTATTCGATTGTATTAGGGTCTGGTGAATGAGGCAATCATTTCACACAAGTAATATCCAACTCTTCTAGGGCTATATTCACAATTGTTGCTCGTGAGATCGAGCGTTATCATCCACAAGAACAAAATGTGGCCAAACTAACGAGAAAATGCGCCAACAATTGGAAAAATTATGAATGTGGCACATTCTCAACTCAAATGAAATTCCATCACAGTCAGTAACGGGTCATACTCCACATACAACGTAAGGAGCTATATTTTCTTTGAGTTATGTTTCTTCGGGTTCTTTCCAAATCAAAACATGACTATATGGATGATACAAGGTAAATCTAGACTTATCCATTATCAAACGGTTACGCCATTATAGTGCAGTCCAGTGCTGGTGCTGATTAAATAGCAAGCAACTTCATAAAACTTTGAACTTTGACTTCTAAACATGAATCATAATTGGCGCAGTCAATGTCACCCATTCCGAGTAATGGTCAACATTTGGGTCATTTTTTGTTGCGAGCGATTACCATGCAGTGAAAAGATCACTATCGCGGCGAAATTTTCAATTGAAATCCTTTATAGTAACATAATATATCACAAAACATTAGATAACATCACAGTGATACGTTAAGTCACTTGTTAGAAGTGAATAAAATGGTATAAAGTATTTTTAGGCGACAAAGTGTTTTTATAAAAAAGTTTTTAATATTGTTTACAAATATCCTAATTGCAGCATTAAAAAAGGTACTATACTCAATTCACAATCAAGATGCAGTAGAAATAAACAAACTAAGACACGTTAAATGTTACAAGGAGCACTCTGAAATAATTATTTACAATGTATATACATTGTATAATTCCCAAATCATGATTTACAAAATTTATACACTGTAAATCATGATTCGGGAGTGTTCCTCGTAACATTTTAGTGTCTTGGTTTGTTTATTTCTAGTGCATCTTGATTGTGAATTTAGTATAGGCAATACTAAAACAATAAAGTTTGTTCCAAAAAAGAACAATGAACAAATATTTTAAAACTAAATATATAGGAATAACCTAAATATCCCCTTCAAAAGAGGGGCAGTACATTTAGAAAGTTTGTATCAAATCTTACCTTAAAATTGTCTAAGTAATGGCTGAGCTGATCACATTGCATCACAGAAGAAGTCGAGGATCCGTACCAAGCAACGTGTGCTTGTGGAGCGTGCGTGCCAGACGTTGTCATAGTTAAAATTTTGCCGGGCCACCAAGGAAACCCGTGCACTTTGCCCCAGACGACGTCGCCCACTAACAGACGTACTCCTGAAATATGATCACAAATCGTCAATAACAAAAGCAGACACTATTAAGCTCTTGGATTTTGTATCCCTACGACCGCTTTATTTAATTATAAACTATAAACTGCCTCTACATATCGAAAACGGTCCTTGTGTATTTATTTAATAGTATTATTAAGACAAAGGATTTCGCAGCTAAAAAACCTCTGTATTTGATTTAACACACACCTGTCAGACCTGTCGTAAATAAAGTACAGATTGCCGTGATGTTCGCTAATCTCCAAAAAGATTATTATAAGAATATTATATATATATATATATAATATATATATATATAATATATATATATACATAAAATATTTCAGAACTATGCAATAATATCTCAGGGTGCTGTGAAAGATTCCATGACAGTCTTGTAATGTTTTTGGACACCGAAGAACGATTCAGTTGCACCTGAAAGATTCTGAAACAGCTTGCAATATTTTAGGACCGTCTTGGAATGTACTAGGAACCTTCGTATAATTTGAGGGAGGTCACTAATGTTTCAGCTTATAAAATTAGGATAGTTTGAAGTATTTTAGAACCATCCTGGAATGTTTAATTGCCACATAGAAGATTTAATGGCTGCCGGTAATGTTCTAGTTAACTTTAGGAAAGCCGCAAATGATTTAAAAGTCGCTTAAAAAGTTTAAGACAGCTTCCAAATGTTTCGAAATTATCTTGTAATGCTTCAGGGATCTTGGCAGTTGTTTGGTATGTTTTTAGATAACCTAGAACGTTTCAGTTGCATCGGGAAGATTTTTGAGAAGCTTGAATTATTTAAGGACTATCTTGTAATGTTGCAGGAGTCTTTGGAAATTTTTAGGGAAACTGCTAATATTTGATGACTTAGTGACAACCATCAGGACTATCTGTAGTATATTAGAAATGTTTTTGATTGTTTTAGTGCGTCGAGTACACATTTGGACGACATGCTATGTTTTAAGACAGCCCAGAAGTTTTCATTAGGAACAGAAGCATTTCATGGAAGTCTGGAATATTTTAGAAATGTCCTGTAATGTTGCAGGAGTCTTTGGAGAACCTTAGGAAAACTGTTAATATTTTATGGCTTATTTAGAACCTTCAAGACTATCTGTAGTTTATCAGAAGTATTCTGGATCGTTTCAGGATCGTCTAGTATATTTCTGAAGAGTTCAGAAGTTTTCATAAGGAACAGAAGCATTTCAGGGAAGCCTGGAGTATTTCAGGATCCTCTCACCAATCTTCCAGAAAACTCTATAAACTTGAGGCAGCTTTAGAACTTACAACCATAAAGACACTGAGTTTGAGGACTACCAACCATCTTATTTTTTTTTAGTTAGGATATTAATACAATCATTGCCAGAAATTAAATAAGGTCAAACTTCACAAAATACTTAATCTCGAGGGAAAATTAAACTAATAGAAGCATATATTTACTATAACAAAGCAACTTGTTACATGCTGGTTGGACAAAACTGAAAGCTAACGTTGAATAACAACTGATTCTCTACCATGCGATCCTTAAATCAATTTAAAATTATGGAATCCAGTTGAGGGTCCACTCAAACATTGAAATTCTACAACGCTTCCAGAATAAAGTATGAAGGTCTATAGTTTAGCTATGTTACATCATATTCAATCGAAGAAAATCTTCAATTGTCTTCATGCAAGAAGTGGTAACAAGTTACAGCATTAAATATAGTAAACGGATAAACACACATGGTAACACACTTAGAAGAAAAGGAATGAACAAAATGATACCATAGTTGAGGAGAAATAAGAAAGAGGAATGTTAGAAAAATTAATGATAATGATGAAAACACAGCAAGAAGAAAATAGAACAATGATGAAAGCACATCAAGATGCAATTAGAGAAGAAAATAACAAAATGACAAGTCAGATAGAAAACAAATTAGAGAAATATGAATACGAAGTGAAAGGTTATCTACAACAAATACAAGAAGAAGTCGATAGAATAGCGGAAGATACAGATATAAAACTAGAGAGTTAGTACACGGAAATAGAAATTTTACATGAACAAATAGAAACTGGAAGAGAACACACAAAAGAAGTGTTTGACAACAATAATAATTGAAGTACTATTGAACAAATTTGAGTTGAACCGCAAATATTATGGCATACAATAATTGAAGTACTATTGAACAAATTTGAGTTGAACCGCAAATAATATGGCATATAATAATTGAAGTACTATTGAACAAATTTGAGTTGAACCGCAAATATTATGGCATTTCTGACTCTAATCACAGTGTTGTTGCTACTCGAAATATACCGAAGAACAATCAAGCGAAAGTAAGACAAATTAAATTAGCAGAACGTCAGAAAAGAATAAGCAGCTAGAACAACTCTCAGAAGAGTATAAGTAAATTAATTACGCCTACTTCTCGGTAACTCAAGGTCACGGTCAAGGTTTAAATGTTTTAAATCAGTCAAAGTTGATGGACAGTTTTCTATATATAATTTTTAGTAGTGGTTTAATTACTCATTAGATACTGCATCTTACATTTTTTATCTTACCGTCTGCCCCACGGCGCTCGACACGGAATGGGTGTTGATTCTTAACATCAAAGGAGGATTATTCGGAGGAGGAAAGTTGGGCATCGTCTCGCTTTGTTCGTCCGAACTGGACATATCTTCGTTTTTATCCGATGACGTACTGGATGTGTAAGTATTGTTTAGACGCTTCAAATTGATGGACAGTTTTTGAGTGATGTACTGTTCTTTGGAGTCGTCTTGCGTCGAGCTTACCTTAAAATAAAACAGACGAGTCATTTACTGGAACGGAAAAGAAATTCGATTAGATAGCTAAATTCTAAAATTAGTGTATAGTATATGTATTCGCTTTTGCGCATGGAATTTAGATAATTGAAAGGAAAAATAAATGTATATAGATAGACATACATAGGAGAGCATTCAAACAAACACTTTGACAGTAATTTGAGTTGTATATAACCTTTTTCTATTCAGATTATACACGAGCAACATTACGCAACAACAAGCGCACTAGAAGCTACGTTAAGCGAAGACAGGGCACTGTTTCGTCCATTGATCCATTGATTTCTATCCTTCAATAGAAATCCTCCATTTTCTCACTAAAAGATTTCACAAATATGCGTGAATAAGACTACAAGGCTTTCCCTGCAGTGTTAACCACCAGCTTCGCTGCCTAGATTATAGTAACCTGTCGTTCGGTTTAGTAAAATGATCCCAAAATATTTCAGGAACGTCTAAAAGAACTTTATAGCACTTTATAATGTTTCAGCAATAGCCTAGAACGTTTCACTTGCATCTGGAGGATACCGGAGAAGCCTGAAACATTTTAGGATTGCACAGAAATGTTTCAAACACATTTGAAGGAATTTAGGGAAAGCTGCTAATGTTTCAGTGCAAAATAAGACAGCTCAGGATAGCCTAAAATGTTTTAAAACTAACCTGGAATCTCTCATTAAACTCTGAATTTTATGACAACTTGTAACGTTTCAGAATATCCTAGAACGTTTCACTTGCACTTGGAAGATTTCAGAAGAGCCTGAAATATTTTTGAACTGCACTGTGGTATTCCGGTAAACTTTAGAGTAATTTAGGGAAAGCCTTTAATATTTCAGGACAAGCTGACATTTCAGGATAGCCTGAAGTGTTTTAAAATTGGTTCAATGTTTCAATCAACTCTAGAGGGCTTTATGAAAACCAGTAATGTTTTAGGAGAACCTGGAATGTTTCATTTGCACCTAGAGCATTTCAGAAAAGTTTGGAATGCTTTAAGACTGTCTCAGAGTCTTTACTAAAATTGTTACCATTTCAGGACCAGTTTATAAACTTAAAAACAATCTGAAATATTTCAGAACTCAGAAACAGTGCTGGATAACAGCCTATAGTACTTCAAGATAGTCTAGAATGTTTCAGAAATTTACCGGAATGTTTCAGCATAGGCTACAATTTAAATTGCACCTGGAGGATGTCTGAGAGATGTATCATAAGATTGACCTAGAAAGTGCAAGTAGCTCTAGGAGAACTTTAGTGAAGTGATTAACGTCCCGGAATGTTACAGTAGGCTCTGGAGGACTTCATGACAGCCTATAATATTTCAGGATATGCTAGGATGTTTCGGTTAAAAGTGAAACGTTTCAGGGCAATCCTGGATTGTTTCGGAAAAATCTGGAGGACTTTGCGAATGTACTAATGCTTCACGCATCGTTAGACATTTCAGAACAGCACTGGAATGTTTCAGGAGCTTTTGAAGAACTTTAGGAAAGCTGCTAACGTTGTATGGCCTACTTGGAAAGCCTAGAGTCTATTTCACAACTTTCCCGAAATATTTCAGTTCATTTTGTCAGTCTAAAATGTCGTAGATATATATTTAAATGTTCTAGGTGCCTTTGGGATTTTAGGGAAGCTGTTAATGCTTGCCTAGAAACTTCAAGAGAGCCTGTAATGTTACAGAGCTCTCTTAAGTGATTCACAGGCCTTTAGAGCCACCTTATGGGAACCTATAATATTTCAGGATTGTCTTGGAATTTTCCAGATGCCTCTGGAGGACTTTAGGGAATCTGAATCATTTAAAGACTGTCGTGGCGTATTCTAGAAGGCACTGCAATATTTCAGAACTCGCTTAAAAAGGTCAGATCAGCCTGGATTACTTCAGTGCTGCTATGAAGGATTTTGGAAGTAGTTTAGAGGATTTATGGGCAGTTCAGAGTATTTGGGTACCGGCCTAGAAGATTTATGGGAAGCTTCATGAGTCTTTAGTACAACCCAAAGTGTTTCCGGGCTGTTTTGGAAAGTTTTTCCAGTGGAATACAGAGCAGCATGTAGTTAATATATCCAAGTAAGTTATACATTGAAAAATACACAGTCCAAAGGTGACAGAACAAATTGGAATGAAGGCGTTAACAGATATACACTTATCCGAGAGAACAAAAATAGATCAGGACTTAACAATGGAAGATTTCGGAAGAAATAAGTTATTTTATTCCTATAAAGCATATTTCAGATAAAAATAAACAAAAAATAAACATAATGGTGGACGAAAGAGTCTCTAAAACCTAAATCACTTAATAAAAATAAAAAAGACCAACAACTTACTTCTCCCTCTTTATGTTTTCGATCTTTTTCCTCCTTGTGCTTCTTTTTATGTTTCATTTTATGTTTTCTCCTTCTCGGTACGTTCATGTCGTACGTTGTGCACATGTAACGGGGCGAGCCGTTTCCTAAGCCTTGTCTAGGAGACGCCGAGCCTATGGTATATCTAGGAGAACCTCCACCTAGGTAAAGTGGCGATCCGCCTAGCAGAACCTTCCTTCGCGCTTCTTTCTTGGCTTTTTTTAGTGCTCTGAAGAAAACAACGTTTCAGACATCGCAACTCTTACATTTTTAAATTTATTATATAGATATCTAATAAATCGTATTTTGGTTGGATCGTGTCGTTTTGAATGACCGATTCTTAACACACGCAGGCGCAATTAACTTGACATCCGTATCACATGCGAATGTGACCTTGAACTTTCGCACCTACTGGCAGTTGACTTAAGCGAAGCCGAAACTTAGTATGTGAAGATGAAGGAATTCCAAGTAAGGTTAGTCAGTTCTCCTGCGACTCTAGGAGTCATTTTCCTTTAATAACTGTGTGTTTGACTTCAAGAGGAAAAGCTCGACTTATCCACAGTACCTGATAAAACTTAGAAGTACGTCCCAAGTGTTTTCGGCCTTTTTATCGTTTCAGCAGCAACAAATGCTATTTTGTAGTGTCCAGCAAACTCAAGAAACACTGATTTTTGCAAATTTGTAAATAACCTGTGCTGTCTATTTGAGTCAAGTGACATTTTATGTTATCGATGAAAAAAAAAAGGAAAAGTATACAATTTAAATTGTTTTAATAAAAAATGTGCCTCCTCTTGGCTTTTATATCATATTGAATAAGTTTTGATATAGAATCAGCTATTTTTTTCGTTTTTTAATATTTGTTTTATAATAGCCTACAGATTTTCAATCGGACTAAAATCTGGAGAGATTGCTGGCCATTTAAGACATGATATATTTTTATACTTGAAATATTTCATCATTACTTTGAGCACGTGGCATGGAAACGATTTTTTTTTAAACTGTTTATCTATTGGCAATTCTTTATGTTTTTGTGAAATTATCATGCCTTCTGTAGGCACATGTTTTTTTTTTGTTAATTACGCTAATAAAAGTGTTTTAATGGTTTTCTTTGTACCGAAAATGATCCTCAGTTTACAACAACACGTTTCTCAATCCCAATGGTATCGTTTCTTCATTATAGTTAGATTAGATTAAGAGAGGTGGCCTTTCCTTCTTTATAAAGTCTAGTAGCTTCGAGACTGTACCTTCCATGTAGCTGTTTGCCGGTGGATTTTCTTCTCCTAATGCAAAAAACCGCACATTTGCCAGACTGTCACACTGACATAAAATGTGCTCTGCCGTTTCTTCTTCGAGGTGACAGAATCTGCACAGGTCATCATCTGATAATCCCTTCATTATAGTTTCTTGAAGTTGTATTCTTGGCTTGTTTTACTAAGGTTTACTTTTTCTTCGTCTTTCACTAGAGTTACAACCTTCTGTGAGTTTTAGTCTGATTAATAATTGCATTTTATTCTTTTCTATAGCGTGCAAGATTTCTCTTGATTTGGACACCAATCATTTTCCTAACCAAAGCTTTTTATGACGTCCTAGTGGTCTATTTTGATACCTACTTCATTCCTTATAGAGTTTATTTTATTTTCCATATTAAAACTGCTTCATCCTTTGCTACATTTCCCTTATCCGTCCACCTCAATTGTCCTAGTCTCTACTGGTTGCTTCAAAATCTTGTTTATATACAAAACATTTGTAGTTTTCTATATGTCGTTACTCACTGACTGTCAGATCATATCATTAGTTTGACATATAGATGTTGCCAACTGTCAATTGTGAAAAATGTGATATGTTTACATTAATTCGTATATCACCGTACTATTTTACCAACTAAATTTATGTGTCACTGAAAATATGTACCATAGATCAATTGGAGCAGCATAGTTCTTAATAGTCGAGTAATATATCTATCTACTCTGAACAAGCTTCTCCTTTAAAAGGGAATATAGTAAAAGTATCGAATCGTTTAGTAGATCACTCAAAAACAACACGATCCAACTCAGTAACACAATTTATTTAAGTGACTAAAAGCCTAAGCTCTCATTTATCATCTATTTTATTTTAATAATTAATTTTATTTATTTACAAATTCAAAAAACGTATTATTTGTTAACGCTATAAAAAATTTACCCCAAAAGATAGAAGACATAAGACAGAAAGAAGTGCTGTTTTTATAAAAACAAATCATAACCTATAAATGTGAGACTCAGGTGTTTTATTGTAAATTGAACCACCCTATATACTATTCAGGGCGATTTATTTAACAATGAAATTATTAACGGTGACAATTTATAGCCGCATATTTCGACTACAGATTCACAGATGGTGCTTCCATTATATTTTTTTAGGTTTCTACAATTTTGAACATTTCTAAAACATTTGACCATTTATCACCAAAATTTTGACTTGATTCGTCAGATATTTCTGCTTTCGGAATATTTTTAGAAGAAACAAACAATATTTTGATCTGGTATTTAACTGGCAAACTTATGTAAACCAATATTTTTCATGTCCAATAATTATTTAAATAGTTACTAGTTGTTGAAACCGCTAAAAAATGTCGCCCAACCATAATTTAAATTCTTATAGTGTCCCCAATGTCTAGAGTTTGTTGTAAGCCGATATAACCATTGTAAGTTGTTTTTGTATTTTGTAATTATTATTTGTATTTGTAACTGTTTATTGTGAAATAATAATAAATAAAATGAGAAAAGGCAGCAAATATTTGATTTCACGCAAACAAATCCTATGTATCTCTTGATACGTATTTCGACCTAATAGGTCTCGTCAGAAGAGCTATTCATAGGGATTCTCAACGTGAAAAATCAATATTTTCTGCCTTTTAAGAAGCAACAATAACATGGCTTCAATACGGACGCAATAGCGACATCTAATTACAAAAATCGTAAAATATCGTAAAATAGTTTCGAAACACAATTCAGATTTCTGCTTTATAATCTGAGCCTTCTAAAAATTGCAAGGCAAACAGACATTGATAAAAGATGTTAAAAGTCGAAGTAAAAGTGTCGAAACTATTTTACGATTTTTGTAATAATAAATAGTTTATGTTTCTCCCTAAACCAAGAGTAGTTTTATTTCCTTTAAAAATATTCTCACCCTTTTAATATATTTTTTAGGAAAGAAAAGCTTTTCTTTTATCCAGCAGAAAGATTCTTGTAAACGGCGTCTAAAATTAAATAGTTTAGGAACCTTCTTGTGTTGTGTTGTCCAGGAAATCCATGTAAGTCTTCTTCTTCTTCTAATGGCGTTACAACCCTTTGTAAGTCTAGGCCTGCTTAATAATGTTCTTCCATTTTGCCCTGTCGGACACTTTCCTTCGCCGCTGCCTGATGTGCATGGTTTTAAGAACCCTTTCTACGCTTGGTCTAAAGCTACATTGGTATTCACTAATCATCTCCTCCGAAAACATTTCCAGGCGGCTGTATATAATTCCTGGTAATATTTTGTAGACGACATTTAAAACTGTTATGCCTCTATAATTTTTGCAGAGTCGTTCGTCTCCCCCTTTGTACATAGGAAGTATGATTCCTACTCTCCAATCTTCCGGATGACTTCTAGTGTCCATATGCGGTCGATTAGTTTATGGATATGCCTCCATAGCGCATGTCCACCATTCTTTATCAGTTCTGCAGTCATTTCATCTGTACCAGGTGCTTTGTTATTTTTAGATGTTTTGTAACATTTTTTTTATTATTAATATATCAAATTATTTTTAATTCCTTTTACCCCCGTGCGATACGCCGATGATTAGGAATCCCAGTGTTTACGATAGGAAAATATTATTGTAGACACCAAGCTGAAATGGAATTCCCTAATTAAGAAAGGTTTTTAATCCTTCCGTCTTAATACTCTGTATGAAAAGAACAAATGCTTTCCGGTATGCAGTTTCTTTTTCATAAATTGGTAATTTTCGCCGAAGGCCCGTATCTTTTGACAATAATATAATCCTAAGGATTTTAATATTCTCAGGTCCAATTGTTAATACCGATTATTTTACCTCAAACTTTCCAATAGTCGTTAAGGCCTTACCTTCTGAGAAATACATACGACTGTCCGATGATTTTAAGTGGGGGATATACCTTCTTCTTCTTTTTTCTTGGACAGTTGGTGAAATTTTTAGGGAACCAATTGACTTCTCGGTGGGCTCTTGTTGAGTGAAGTGATATCTCGTGATGCGCTTTGCTCACGATATTTCTTATCTTATCGTCGCTGTGAATTATTTTCTAAGTGTGTGTACACTTCATATTTGAGTTTTCTTTCCTTAGACTATATTAAATTATATATAGTTCTACACTACCTTTAATGGTTATTAAATTCAGTGTTTAGTACCAGAAAAGTATTAAATTCAGTGAATTAAGCTGCCTTCGTCAAGATCTACTGTAAGTAATCTTTATCTACAATTATCTGGGCGAGTAATATGGTATGGTACCATATCACCTGCCATTATCTGGACGTATCATCTATATCTTCACCTGTAGATTGCCGATTTTTGAATGTAATTGAACCATTCAAGAAATTTCTATAAATATTACCTATGAACATACAAGTCTCAGTTTTTTATTAAATAATAGTGCGAGATAGTTAATTGACTTAACCAAGTGCGGTTTGGTTTATGTTTTCATTCCTGTAACCTTTTTGTTTTTTTTTTGTAAATTTAGAGTTAAGTAATTTTTGCTATCTTTTGTATTTCCTATAATTTTTGTTCATTATCTTTCCTATGATATCTCGAGATACGCCAAACTATATTTGTATATGATTGCCTTATATATCTTGGTAAAGGTATTTTTTTATTACATTATAGCTTAATTTTATACATATATAACACCATTTCATAGTTGTGTATTTTTATTACCTGGGTTGCATTTAGCAGCATCATAATTTTGTGTTTAATATATTGTTATTGTTTTATGCATGTATTTTATTTGTCGGCTCCTAACAAGTTCCCTGATAAAATAATAGCTCTGAACAATTACTATCTTTAAATATTACTATACTTTTGAACTGTAGAAAGATCAGGCTGATTAAGTTTCGTAGGTAAGTAAGTGTAATACTTAATATATTTATTATTTGTTTATATATTGCGTTGACCAGATTTATTTGATAATTTACTGTTGGTATCTTTCCTTGGGTTTGATCTCTGAACCTAAATATCTTTTCTTATCTCTTTTCTTTTCTAAGGTTTTCTTAATTTTCTCCTTAACCCCAAAAAATTGAGTGGCGCCCTGTTTCTATCTTCTCTTATCTTTGGTAATTTTACCCATCTATCTTTTTGTTTATTTCTGTATCTTTTCTAATATCTCTTATCCTATCTTTACCTATTTCTTCCGTTGGATCCATTCCCGGTTCCAAAAGCTAGTTTCGAACCCACGACTCGCTCTCCACCAACCATCTGGCTGCCGTCCGCAGTGTCTCCATTGGTTATCTTTCTAGCACCACCCAAAAAAGATTTCCGAGGTTACAGTTTTATGACGTTTATTGTTTCTTCTAAAGTTAGTTGCTCAACTAGTTGTTCTGCTTTGTGGTGAATTATTTCTTCGACTTCGTTTTGTCCTTTTTCTGGGTTTAACAGCTCTTGAAAATGGTCGGGCCACTCAAAAGCCCAGAAACAAAAACGAGTGGAAGAACTTCAAAATTATAATTCATTATTTTTTATCCCTGCAATTTTTAATCATGTATCTCCGAACAGACGAATTTATAATAATAAAATAATAAGGTTACATTTTCATAATTAGTAAGTCCTTACAATCTCACAACATGGTAACTTTGTGCAAAAATGTCAACGTCAAAATTGGATGACATAGGAGGGAAATATTTGCGAACACAACATTTATAACGTCACCGCAAAATTTAATTTATAAACATATTAAAAATACTGATTTGGATATATTTATAATGTGGTACTCACCTTTTAGCAGCTTTATTATCCATAATCTTTGGTCTGTTATTTTGTTCTTCACTATTTACATTTTCTTCTGAATCGTCGTTGATGTTATCGATTTGCGCGGGTATTTTCAGTACCGTTCCTTCCCCTTGAGGTCCGTACGATATTTTTATTGTCCTCGTCGACAAATTGAAACTGTTTTGACTATCACTGATCGATGCCGGCGGTTGGAGGGCTGTTACTTTGCCGGCATTTTCTTGCTGGTTCGTTTCGTCTAGACTAGCGTCCGTACTTACGCTCCTTTTTTTCCTTAAAATTCTTTTACTTCGTAAAATTGATACTGTGCTGGGTTTGTCGGTCTTTAAATTTGGTATTTCTTCAGTGTACGTTACTTCTGGGGATACGATCACTGTTTTCGGCTTTTCGGTGTCACTTTGTGGTTCAATCCTTTCCTGGATTTTCTTTAATTCTGCTATTGGTGTAGTAACTGCTAAAAATACCGTACCATAGTAATCGACCTAAACAAAGTTAATGCATTACATTACCTATCGTGTCCTCATCTTGGAAAGTCAATCTGGTAAGTCTAGGTACTAGCGTCGGTTCCTTTCCTCGCAAGCTTTTCTTATTGTTGTTTAATACATTTACGGACCTAGTGATTGGGGCGTTCAGACTTCTTCTGGCTGAAGGTGGCGAACTTAAGGGATCTTCTTCGCTTTTCCGTTTCCTCGAAATATTTTCTGAATTTTCGTTGCATATACCTTAAACGGGTAAAGATTACAATAGTTAGAATACCAGACACCACGAGAAAAGGAAAGACTCTCAAAAACATCGTATTGGATATGTTTTATTCCCATAAATTTTAAATATACCTTGATTGCACCACGCTTGGTTGCTTGAGTACACCTTTGCTTGATATGGTTGTATCTTTGGCAGTTTTTATGATATTATTTTTGAGGAATCTATCATGGTTTCCTTGATTTCTGATTTATCTTTTGATCAGAAGATGATAAAGCATGTCCAGTTGCCTGCTTATAAAGGTGGAACTTAATATATATCATTTAATTCAACCGATTCCTACTTTAGTGCAGAATCAGTTTTGGGAAACAATTTATCTAGTTTTAAAACTTAAATTTTAGAAAAATTTAAGTTTTAATGTTACTTTTGGTATTTCTGCTAAAGAAAATGACAAAAAACTGCAAAAGTAGAAAATTTCTTAATGTGCCCTCTAAAAAATATACGCTGTATAAACCAACGCCTTTGTAACGCACTCGGGATAAGTGAAAGTAAGTTAAAAACTGTAATGAAGACTGTCAGAAGTTCTCAAAAAGATCTTACTGTGGCTGAGTATCACGAAGACAAGAAAACAAATTAATTACTATTTAACTGGGAATAAGCCACAATTAAAGATAAAAATACGTTTATTGACGTTTCAATTTCTACTTCGGAAATCGTTCTCAAAATACAAACAGTAAATTAAACAAATTTTGTTTTTTTGTTACATAGTGAAAAATTCTTCTAATAATTTAATTTTATCTGACTCATTATATTGACAATTCAGAAATAAATTATGCATTTTAAAGTAGACGACTTTAAAATGATATTGCCAATATTGTTGAGTTGCGCTCATGGGACGACTTTACTTATAAGATTTTACTTATAATTCGTCTTTAAAAAGACAAACACATGACATGATGACAGTAAAATTCTCCTGTTAGTGATTCCATAGTAAATTATGAGGGAAAAACCAGGAAAAAAACCTCATAATACTATCCCGACATGGTAAGTATTTGCTCTGCATTTAGTTTACCTTCAATAAACACCAAAATTCTGATTTAATATGTTTCGTTATTTAAAAAAAACATAAATGATGTATCCTCTATATGTTACTGACTTACTAATACTGGTATTTTCCTATTAATAAATTCCTCTTTTCATATGGGTAACCAGATCCTACTACATTCTGCCGAGGAATTTGCAACCTGTTATTTTCCTCATATTATTTCTTGTGTATGCTGTAGGATCTCATTTTAAGTTGTTCTGTTCTATTCGATCGATTGTTGAAAATTCCTTATTTATAAACGATAAAGAATAATCATTTTTTAATAAATTTTAATAAAATTTATTATTTTTAATAAAATAACAATACCGTACATAAAAGGATTATCAGAAAAACTTAAAAGGATAGGAAATAAATTCAACATTTCAACAACATTCAAAACAACAAATACGTTGAGATCTATTTTGTCCAAAACCAAACCTAACAATGAACAAGAAAGGACAAAGAATTGCATTTATAAAATACCTTGTGACTGCGATCAGTTTTATTTAGGTGAAACATCAAGGCCATTAAATGTTAGAATAAGTGAATATCAATCTTATATTAAAAAAAGAGAATTTGATAGATCTCAAATATGTAAACACGCATGGGATAATGAACATAGGGTTCAATGAAATAATTCAAATGTAGTCCTAAAAGAAACGGATGGTAAAAAAAGAAAAATCAAAGAAGCGGCTCTAATTATGCTAAATGAGGCCAATTGTGTCGCAAATTCCTCGGCAGAATGTAGTAGGATCTGGTTACCCATATTAAAAGAGGAAGTTATTAATAGGAAAATACCAGTATTAGTAAGTCAGTAACATAGAAGATACATCATTTATGTTTTTTAAATAACGTAACATATAAAATCAGAATTTTGGTGTTTATTGAAGGTAGACTAAATGCACGAGCAAATACTTACCATGTCGGGATAGTATTAAGAGATTTTTTTTTCCTGGTTTTTCCCTCATAATTTACTATGGAATCACTAACAGGAGTATTTTACTGTCATCATGTCATGTGTTTGTCTTTTTAAAGACGAATTACATGCTATGATTTTTTTCTGACGGATATTCTCAAGTTAAAGTTGATTTCATGTAATCGAATGAACTATCTTATAAGTAAAGTCGTCCCAGGAGTGCAACTCAACAATATTGGCAATATCATTTTAAAGTCGTCTACTTTAAAATGCATAATGTATGTCTGAATTGTCAATATAAATGAGTTAGATAAAATTAAATTACTAGAAGAATTTTTCACTATGTAACAAAAAACAAAATTTGTTTAATTTACTGTTTGTATTTTGAGAACGATTTCCGAAGTGGAAATTGAAACGTCAATAAACGTAATTTTATCTTTAATTGTGGCTTATTCCCAGTTAAATAGTAATTAATTTAAAATGCCACAAGAAAATAGCTTCAGAACAATGACAAGAAAACAACTCGTAAACATTCTAGGAGTATTGACTTACCTGATGGAGAAAAATAAGAAATTCGCAATATGTTGTATCGAATGAGTGAAAATGAAAATAATCAACGTGTCAGTTTAGATACTGTACTGACAAAAATAAGAGAAAGACAAGTTTCTGAAATTAAGAGGACTATTGGTAGTACATGAATCGATATAGGGGCCGGACTTTCCATCAGTACAAACTCTCAAGCTTAAAATATTACAACCACCGTTTGAATACCTATATTTAAAAAAAAACGCAAACTTACCTTTACATTTTGAACATAATACTTGTCGCGGTCTTAGCCTAACAGTCATTTTATTATTCTTGAATTTGCTACCCATCTGAACGTTCTTCTTTTTGGGGGCATTAGGATCCATATATGCGAACCTTTGATTAACTGTATACAATGGATCATCGTCAGGCTTTTTTGACTTTACTGTGAATGCTGGATTTATTGTTTGAACACCGCAGGGAAGGTTTCTAAAAACAGGATTATTATTATATATACAGAGAGAACTCAATATGTCTCAAGTTGGTCATTCAGAATTAAATCTGTATTTTTTAATTTGTTAATTTCCATAGATTCTAATAATCGTAGCTTAATGCCGTAATTTTGAATGTGAAGAATTTGAAATTGGTTATTAAAAGAATCATTATGATCTAGAAGATGAAGTGTGTAAGTAGAATCAATTTTTCTATTATTTAAATCCCTTTTGTGTTCTGCTATATGTTTGCTAAAAGTTCTACCAGTTTGACCGATGTAAGTTTTTGGACAGTCGCCACATTTAAGTTTGTATACACAACTATGCAAGTGCTTTTTCTTTTGACTCTTATTGTTCTTAATATATTTGCTTAAGTTAATTGTAGAAGAGTCCATACTATTTAGGCTCCAGATACAAGCAACACGCGTTATTTTTATTCCGGCATGGAGACACAACACTCTCGTGTAACAAAATTTGACCTAAAACAAACAAAGGAGCCTCAGGCACAGCCTTAATCCCTAGAAAACTATAGAATTGGCCATTAAGTAGAGAATAAAACCGCGATGAAGATCAGAAAGACCGAAACAGGACCAGCGAGCGATCAACAAGCGAGGAAAAGGTTTAGGTACCCGATGGAGCAAAATAGCTTTAATCATTCGAACTCGAAAGGGCTTAATAAAATGAGGAATATTTTTGTTTATTTATTTTCAATGGGCTGCTGCCCAATAACATTAACAATGTTTACAATAGTTATTTTCCAATATACTTATTTAAAAGAAATTTTCTATGTATACCTATCTAAAAAAATTTCAATCTATTTGTGTACAAATTAAAAATGCTTCTTCTTCTTCCTCTTCTTTTTATATAGACATGACTCTGTCTGTTTTTCAATGTACCTAAATTAAGTTCGTTACCATCATTTTCGTGGTCTTCCTATTGGGAATCTATTTCTTACCCAGTTCTTGTTGTTCTCCACCTTGCATCTACGTCATATATCTGTACTTCCCATTTGGTATCTTCTTTTAGTTCTTACTTTTTTTATTATTTCATTCATAATCAGGTTGAACAATAGGAATTGAAAAAGACTGTAAGACTTGTACAGGTAAGTAAGTCAAAAACAGCTGTTGTCGTCGCTGTATGTGGTAACCATGTTTTCTATTTTAAGTATTTGATGTGAATTATACATATGTACAAGGGTTAGACCCAAGATCTATGGCCTAGAGAGCCCGATCTTTGTTTTTTAATATGTTGTGTGTCCACAATTTTCCTTCTATGAAGTATTTATTGCCTAATTGACGATAGCTCTGATGATGACATTTATTAGGTCGAAAATATACTCAGCTTAATTAATAAATTATTTTACACACTATCAATTTTGTTGAAAACATACAAAACCTGCTTACCAGCTAGACCTGAACAATAGGGGACTCAAGAAATCTCCCTGTCTTATCAAATTGCCAACTTTAATAGGATCTGTTAATTATTTTTCTACTTGACCCCAGGAGGACCCTGGAGTACCCCTGAATGAACCTTAATCTCACTGGAAACATAATCTCTGATAGGCACTATCTGAACTCAGTCAATTAAGTATGTTCTCAGCCATCCAAGAAGGCAATCATCAATTCCCAAGTTTATAGTATGGTTGACCCGATAAAAGCCTTGGAGAAATCAGTGTATAGTGCATGTACCCTACAGCTCCTCTCCATGACCTTCCTCAGGAAGTCCACAAACACTAGTATATTACATTCAGTTGATCTGCTATTACGAAATATACGTTTAAAATGTAAATCATTTTAAACTTCATATCCCCAGGTAATTTTTACTATTTCATATGCATGATAATTCAAATTTTTCTAGTCTTCCTCATTACATGTATTTAATAAGATGCATTATATATTTCTCTATATAAATATTGCCTCAATTACCTGCAGAAGGATCCAGTATGCTTATAGGTTTAAGAAGAACTCAGGGATATACAGATGATAGAAAAATTGATGAGGAGAGTAGATTGGGAACAAAGATATCTTAGTTTGTAGAAGCAATTATAGAAAACAAACAAAATTTTGCCCATTAGTTACCATTTTATTTAAATGAACTATGAAATATTTAATATACCCTAAAAATTATACTCATTTCTCTAATGTCTACCATATTCTACACTTTTATCATCATACAAGCTAAGTAATTATGTAACCAATAAAAATAGGAATAGAATGGAAAACTGGATTCTCATAGACTCTATTTACCATCAAATCTAACAATTGTATTATATTTGAGCTGTTCGAAGTTTTTATCATATGTATAATTGCTGATTTACTGATTTTTATCTCAGAGAAGCTCTTTTAACTTGTTTTCTGAATTACTTAATTGAATATTTTCTATCAGTTTTGTCAATTTGAGAGAGATACAACATTGTTGTTGAGCAAAACATTGTACACTGTTTATATACATACATACTACCCCCGTTTTTGATTTGTTTGCAGTTAATCATAATTTGGACCTTTTTAATTTTTGGTTCAAAGTTTTTGGTGGATTTTTCTATAAAAGCCAACTATTACGCAAAAGAGTCCAAAATAAATTGTAACTGGCCTTTCTTAATCCTCCCATGGACAGGCCTTACTCACATGGTAGTGCAATGTAATTTTATTTCGCCTATCCGCTGGAGAGATAATCTTTCATAATTACCTTTCACTGGTATAATCTGACCAAGAGTGTCTATTTTAAACCTATCATTAATTTTCAGTTTTGTTCAAATGTAATGAAATCATTTAATACTTTTTACTATAGGCTGGCAACACCACTTTCTGAATTTGGTTTTGAAACTATTTTTTGTGGCATGCTTTCACAGTGAAAACACTTTATTGTTTAGTAAGTCTTACCTACAACGGGAAGACAAAAATTCAAGACACAGGAACAGATTGTCTGATGGAAAAGACAATGGAAAAATAACCATTGAAAATAATGGTAAAAAATTGACCAAAATATGAACTATAATGAAAAAAAAACAGGAGGTAAAGTTCCAAAAGCTGCCAAATATATAAGAAATGTATAATACAAAAATTATTTTCAGCAATAGTATTAGTCTGACTCCCAGTCAACTAGAAAGTAAGATTCTAAAATACTTTGGTACAAAAGCTATAAACTGTTGTACAATTATGTTTGAACTGCTTGCAGCTATTTAAAATGTTTGTTTTGGAACAAAGAACCCCAAAAATATAATATTAATACACTAAAAATTCCCTGTACGTGGCAATTATAGAAAATTTCTTAATTCTTTGTAAGTAGTTGAAATTTTATTTCTACAATACAAGTTTGTGGCAAACAAATCTCAAATTTGACTACTGTTTCAACAAAAACTACACCTACATTTTTATTTTTCTATTTAGTTACCAAATCATGCTTTAAAATAAGGTGGAATTCTTTGAATATCTCAAGTAAGCCTAAAATATCCATTATATGCCCCTTTTTATGGACAGCATGTGGGATAATTATATAAATATGTTGTCCATATGAATCTGTTGAGGGTGTTGGCTACTATCTCCTGATATAATCATATTTGTCTAATTTATTGTTTAAAACGCAAAACCCTATAATTGTAATAAATGCGTATTGTACTAATTCCCATTTTGCTATATTTAACGAACTTCTAGAAAAATCTGGACATGGGGGCCCTTCTAAAAATTGCTCACTTTGCATGCAAATATCCGACAAAATAATCGTTACCTACACAAATAGCTACTTTTCCCTAAAGGTACTCACTATAACGGCTCGTATACACAATTTATACAAAAATTTAAACAAAGGTATTATGGTATTAGATCGTGTACTTGTTTAGCTCACCTTTTCGTAGAATCGAGTAGGACCCCTTTAAAGATTTGCACACCAAACTCGTACGTTACAACTAAAATATCTGGTAACACTTCATCGACAAATACGGATATGTTTGTCTTTTTTAATAATTTTAGGTCTTTTACAGTTTCAGGGGTCGCCATGTTTGTTAACAAAAGGGTATGCAGATAGCAAAAATTAATACAAAAAGGTATCTGCTTTATTAACTGTAAAACATTAGTAATCGGTTATGGTTAATATTTTCAATAAGTGGGAGTGTTAAGAAAAAATAATAGTTTCTTAGAAATTAGATATTTATTAAAAATCCAAAATTAAAAAGTTGACAGATGACAGCGTAAAATTAGTTATTTTGGTGACTTTTTTATTGGAAAGTCACTGACATGACTATTTAGGCATTTTCAAATGCATCAGACATTTAATTTTCGTAAGTAAATAAACAGTTTTCACGGAAATTACCCATTGAAATTAAACTAATTTTATAGTAATTGATTGCTTTCTTCCGTTTATTATGGTAAAGTTCCTAATTTGTGTCTAAAAGTTGAGATAAATAAAACTAAAATTAACGAAACTGGTTTATATGACCAGTAATACACTAAAACAATTATAATGTTTAAAGAAGACCAATTTTATATATCAAATATCACGAATTGTTCAAAATATAAAGCTTTATTTTAAGAAATTCACATCTTGATTGTAATAAATAAAGAAAATTCAAGATATATGGAATTTTTACCATCCCGCTGATGCAAATATTATTGAATATTGATTTCGCGCGCGTAACCGATATGGAAAATCTACGGTCGCTTCAAGGGTTGCTTGTAAGAGCTATACAAAAGATGGATATAAACGTTTTTGTTTAAAATGATGTCAGCTACATTTTTTATTTGAAACATTTTTTCTATGGTGTACAGATTCTATGTAAATCGATTATTTTGCGTTTTACCCCCCTGCCAGGGAGGTTGTACTGCCCCTTACTGATTACCCCCCTGCCAGAACTGACGCGATTGGCTGATTGATGAGGGGGGTTTTAGAAGGAAGCCCGGCGGTAAAAGTGGAATTTTTGGAATTCCAAAATTAATATTCTCGGCAAATTCAGCTTGTTCGTATGATTTTCAGGGGTCAATTCTCTGACGACTGGATTATTACTTTATTGTATCTAGATTTTGTTTTCCGAGAGACATTTCATTTGTCATAGATTGAAGAGAACTTTCCTTTTTATTAGATTTATTTCTTGAGCTCTAGCGATACGATCAGTTCTTATCAATTGTTTTTTATAGTTTAAACAATATTTTTATTGTTAGAATATTTATGAGATATTCAGGCAGTGGCGGCTCGTGGCTTGAGAGACCAGGTCGGCAAGGTATTCTTTGTCTCCTCACATAGGTCTAATAAAGACTTCAATCATCATAGATTTTTTGTTTTTTTCCTATAAATTTGGAACCTAAACATGTTTATATTAACTCTAGCCTACGTTGTTTGGAAGTAGCCAATACGTTTTGATTCTTTTGAGACAACAGAAATCTCGTTCATTTGAGGCAGACGTTGGTGGTAATGAGATAATTATTAATGACAATAATTTATTAATTTCGGTAACAGTTTGTTGTAATGAATTGCAGTATATAAAATTATACATATCTTGTAACTTATCCCATCTTCTGAAAATATTTGGATCAGCATATAAAACTTTTAATTCATTTTCTAATTTTATTTTATTAAAGAATGATGGATAATTTTTAATTAACCTGTCTAATAAATATTTTGGAAATTATTTGGCATAACTTTTAAATTTTGAATCGTGAAAGAGGTCAAAAATTTGCAAATCTTCAAAATTCGAAAAACGAGTATCTACTAGCATAATAATAGTATCCAAAATATACTCGTTTTCGAGATCTGTTTCTGTGTCTTTTCTTTTTTTAGGGGGTTCGGAAATATCAAGCGAGTCCAAAACGTCACTGCGTATATACTGGAAATTACTATCATTACGAAAATCTCTGAGATTTTGCACCAGTTTTGTTATTCTATTCCCGAAATAACATTTCATCCCGCGCTCTTAAGTTACAGTTCACGACCAATCACCAATCCAAATGAAGCATCCGCAAATTTAAATTTGCCGTACTTGGTAATTAAATTCATATGGGAAGAAATGTATGTTTGGTTGCTCATCAACTAATATTCCGTTTATTTTAACATGTAAATCGTCCAACTTGAGATCGGTTTGCCGAAACCCCGAAACGTGTCTTTTTAAGAATTCACAGGTGGATGCATGTCTCCGATTTCAGATCATTAATTTGAAAAGTGTATTACGCAGGGATCACTTAACGCTCAGATTTGACGAATTCTTTTAAAAACCATGAATAAAACTTAGTCTTTATTATCTCACAGATACAATCGAAATCAGAGACTGAATAGAAATAGCCAGAAATGCGTTTGTAAAAATGAAAACAATTATCTGCAACAAAGACCTTATATTAAAACTGAGAGTAAGAGCACTGAGATGCTACGTGTTTTCGATACTGCAATAAGGACTTGAAAGCTGGACATTGAAGCAAAAACACATAAATAAGTTACAGTCCTTTGAAATGTGGTATTACAGGAGGATGCTTAGAATAGCATTGACACAGAAGAAAACTAACACGGAAGTACTGCGAGAAATGGGCAAAGGATTCGAAATAATAAACACAATAAAATAAGAAAGTTACAATATCTGGGATACGTAATGAGGGGACACCATCGAGTTAGAATCTATGGAGAAGCTATGAGCATATTAACGTATGTATTAAAAACGCCATAGGTAGGAGTGGCTAACGATAATACCAATATGGCGGTGACATCAGGGCCAGACTCAATAATAGTTTCGTTCGCGGTACGAATCCTGGACGCGTTCAGGATGCGTTTAGAATCCTAGTAGTCATAGGGTTGTACGCAAGCGCGGTTCATAATCAGTTCAGGATTGATTTACACCGCGAACGAATTTTGAATAATTTTCAGTTCTGATATGGAACAACCCGAAGGCGCAGTCGACTCGGCGGGAATTGATCACGCATCTGGTTTGCGCATTGCCAGCGGCCATATTTTATTTAGATTAGAGCACATTTTATAGTCTAGTTTAGAGATGAGCATTGTTAGAAAAACAACAGAATGTCTCGAATAAACAATAAACCGTTTAAAGTTCAGAGTGACAATCACCAGAATAATAAAAATGTTCTATGTTCCTATTTTGAAATTTCTAGTGTTTCTATTGCGCATGTACGAACTCCGAGTTCTCTTCAAATCCCAAGGATCGGTTGAACTGGTTCTGAACTGCAAGTTCTGTTACCGCGAACGACAAGATTCCGGACTAGCAGTCCCTCAGTCCAGAACTTGATCAGCGCGAACGCTCATTTTTACACCGCGCATGCGAAGTAATCCAGAACGAGTCCAGGATTCGTACCGCGAACGAAACTATAAACTACTATACAAATATGACTAGTTATTCAGAAGATTTAATCATAATCTAAAAAAGTGCAATACATTTTTAATAAACTATGATTTATTTATCCCGCGGTAACCAGTAAAAACGCGATATATTACATATAAAGATAAATTAATACAGTCAAATAGTATTAATTTATTCTCTGAAGTACGGGCCATTACTTTGTTTACATATTTGTATACTAACCTGTGGAACGATATTCCTGAAGATTTTTTATTAACATTACTTCTGCTACTGTAACTACGTTGAGAACAAGAAACCATTATTATTCACTATCACAATATATTACAGTTTCTATAAAATTATTATAAAACTGAAAATATTCGAAAAGCAACAAATATAACCAAACGTATACGATCTGTCAAAAGTTTCAAAACAATAATACCAATATGGCCGAAGTTAGGTCGTTTTTAGTCACGTGATGTCCTCTCCATAGATTCTAACTCGATGGGGGACAGCGATATGAACTGCTAAGGCTGATAATACAGGGAAAGATAAGAGGAGGAAGGAGTATAGTGTTACGTAAAAATATGAGTCATTAAAAACCTGTAAACATGTTGTTTATTCACTAATATGTTATAGATTCTACGACCCTTCGACTGGCTAGCAGAAATTCCAAGTAAAAAAAAAACAGTCTAGGTTCCAGTTCATTCGAGGCAATGCAGGTCAACATCCATGGGATTCCTTTTTACTCGAGAACGTCGGGGGAACTCTGGGCTAACGGCAGTTTATATTTAAATAGAATTTCTATGTAAAGACGGGTCAGTCAGAAAAGAAAATCGCGATCGGGTATTTAAATGTAAAGATCGTAATAATAAATTATTATTGTAAGATAAATTATTTAAAATGAACTTTAAATAAATTAAGTTTGTAAGTGTTATAAATATTGAACCTTTAGTAAATTAAAATAATAACAATAAATTAGAATTAATAAAGACTTTACAATAGGAAGAAGGAGAGTGCCATAGTTAAAGAATTTAAGGGACTGGTTTAAATGCAGTTTTATAGAACTCTTCAGAGCAGCAGTAGATAAAGTAAAGATAGTGATGATGATATCCAACCTCAGAACAATCCTCCATTCGCCCCTGCCTCTGGCAGCTCTTCTCCATGCTCTAATTCCGATAGACTTCAAATCATTTTCTAGGTTGTCTTAATACCTAAGTCTCGGTCTTCCTCTTCTTCGTTGTCGGATTGGCCCTCTTCGGTCAAAAACTTTTCTGACTATGGCATCTTCCTCTCGTCTGATTACATGACCTATCCATCTGAGGCGTGCTACCTTAATGAATTTTAAAACGTCAGGTTCTCCAAATCTTCTATACAACTCAAAATTGTAGCACCTGCGCTACAAACCTTGTTCGTTTATGCCTCCATATATTCGTCTTAGTATTTTTCGCTCAAAACGTTTGAGCAATTCTTGGTGTTAGTGTCCAAGTTTCTGAACCATATGTTAGCACTGGTCTTATTAGTGTTTTATATACAGTGAGTTTAATTTTTCTAGGCATTTTTGAGGCCATCTATCTTCTTAAGCCATAGTAACATTTATTGGCGAGCACTATTCTTCTTTTGATTTCTTCACTGACGTTGTTATCTTTGGTTAGCAGCGACCCTAAGTATATGAAGGTGTCAACACCTTCTAGTTCTAGGTCATCAATTATTATTCGTGTAGGTGTCGGGTTGCTTGACCTAGTGCAACACATATATTTGGTCTTTTGAACATTTATATTTAGTCCCATTCTGTGTGCAGATGCTCTTAACGACCGAAATGCTTCAGTCAGAGATTCTGTGGACCTACCTATGATGTCTATATCATCTGCGTAACCGACAATTTGTACTGATTTGTTAAAGATAGTACCATTCATAGTAATCTGCGACTCTCGAATTATTTTTTCTAATGCCAGGTTAAATAAGAGACACGATAGTCCATCACCCTGTCTTAGTCCATTTTTGCAATGGAAAGGTCTTGAGAGATCGTTTTGGATTTTTACCATGCTCTCTGCACCTGTGAGTGTAAGTTCAGTTAACCGGACAAGATCAAACGGAATGCGAAATTCTACCATACCAAGTAGAAGTTTATTTCTATTAACGGAGTCGTATGCGGCTTTGAAGTCAATAAATATGTGGTGAAGTCTGGTAAAGAAAACCACTGTCTTCTGGTAAAGAAAATTAAAACAAATTTTGGTGCTTTCAAAAATATATTTGTGACACAAATATAACAAAAATTATTGCATAAAATATCACTTAAAACAGTGGCTTAGAAGCGATGTAAATTATATAAAAAGCTCTTAAAAATAAACCAAAAACGTTGTACTATGGATATTATTACTTTTGAATGAGGTCAGAAAAGATGTCATACATATATGTCAAACATAGAACGTCAATTTACGTCTAATAATAAATTATGAGTATAAAAAACATTTTCCATCCAAATTAAGACATTTGGGGAAGCCACAAACCTTGTACAAATTAAGTATTGCAAAAGCAATATACGTTACATACATAATACAGACTGTACTACAATTTTTGTTGCAAAAATCATCCAAAACGAGAAAACTTTTAATTATTTCTATCAGATGGCGCTGTATCTTAAGTTTCTAGTTAAAGTTTTCAATTAAGCTATTTCTCTTCCAGATTATGAAAGTTCCCTTTTCAATTTTTAGGTGCCATACTTGTGTAAAAGTAATAATAATTATTTACCTAGTTTTGTCTGACTTTTGTAAACAAAAATTTCAATAAATAAGATAACTGACTCGTTATCAATTACGTATACTTTCAGGTGAAAGTCATACCAGTTTTATATATACTATTCTCACTACAAAGACAGAAAGTTTTGTTCTTATTTTCCATTAACAACTTTTTAGTTTGACAGATTTGTCAATAAATGATTTTTCTTAATAAACGCATAATTTAGTTGCCACTCTGCAATGACTCAATAAAATATTCATACATTTGGCTTCATATCATGTTCATGATGTGGCTTCATCCTGCTATTCCCCCTTGACGTGGATATATTATAGGAGCTTGAGCAATGAGTCGAATCAAAAGAACCACTATTATAGAATCATTACTTTAGAGGAATATTGTACATTTTTATAGCTTGGTGAAACAGTTTATACAGAAATTGATTAATGTTTAATTCCTAGACGCCATGCTGCACTATATGAGTCGATATATTATTGAGCCTTGGGATCCGATGATTCCGTGAGCCGGATTCGTTCATGCGGTGGCCCGAATTTTTCGATCCGAGTCACTTATGGGAACAAAGTAACTGTATGAACACCTCTATTACGGCGTACAATAATTTTAAATCTGCGGTGGTAATCTAAGAAATAACATTGGTGTATCATTTTATCACTACAATCAAAAAACTACCCAAATTTACGTTGAAAAATCTGTCAAATCATTTATATCCTAGAACAAACCTTTCTGTTAAACCTAAAACGACTACAGTGGCGTATCTGATAATTCTTCTATTTTTAGTGGAAGAACTACTGCATTCAACGAATACTTGTACTATTTCTTGAAAATTATTACTTATTCTTTGATCTATTGTAGACTACGGAGAAAATAAAAATATGTCCTGAACGATACACCAATGAGGAAAAGGATTTAGAGACCCTTGTTGAAGTAAAGCTTTTCAGGGACTTTATCGCCGCAGTTCTTCTTAATATTCTCGTAATGCTCCGGTTCCAGCCAAGCTATCGTTGAGGTTTTGATTGAACTGAAAAGATAAAAATAAAAATAAGATTAACAAAAATATCATTATACGAGGGTAAAGTGAAAAGTACTCGGGTATATATACTATTTTTATTGTTAGGGTTTATTTAATATTTTATTACTTGGTAATACGACAAAATTCTTCTATCAATTTAATTTTATTTGCCTTCTTCATATTGACAATTCAGACATTTATTATACTATTACGCTTCTTTGAGATCAACTTTATTCAACAATAACTTTACAATACTTTAACACAATAACTCAATGACAACTATAAAATTCAAAACTCAAAACACTACACTCAGATACAAAAAAAAAGCAACAGAGAAAATTTTTGGTCAAATTCAAAGTACAGTAGAACCCCGTTTATCCGTGCTCCCATGAACGCTGAATAATGCACCGTGTAAACCATGGACGTATAAACATAGATGGACACAGCAATAAGATACCTTTAACAGACAAGGTTTTGAAGCTTCGATAGAATGTGATGCTTCCGCAATGAGCATAAGCGTGCTTGAATTTTTACTCGCGGGTAATTATTCAGATTTTAAAAATTGGTAGTAGTAATAATGTATAAAAACACGTTCAAAGAATTTAAAAAACGAGAGTTTAACTATTAACAAATCACGTCTTTATAGACGTAATTATATATATATATATACATATATATATATATATATATATATATATATATATATATATATATATATATATACATATATATATTATATATATATATATATATATATATATATATATATATTTCTCCTAAATTTGCTACCCAAATAGTTCGATCGTCAATATTATTTGGAAACCTACATAGAAAAATAAATGAGTTTTATTCATTTCACTAATTTATTTGTATCCATGAGAAATATTAAATTAAAAAGGTGCTAAACAGATCTTTTTTAATCAGATGATGTCTACTTACAATTTAAAAATGTCTACTAATTTCATGAACTCATATCTTATTCAATACATTAATGAACATGAATAAACCCAATGGTACGCCTATTAAAATGTAAACAAACACGCTTTCTCTTTTCCTCCTCTTAAATAATGTAAATTGTATGTACTTACAAATGAAATGAGAGATCGGGATGTAAATATTTAGTTTATTTTATTTCACTTTTCACAAATATCACTCAAAATACAGCTAATATATCGAAAAACAACTTTTCCTCATCTTATTATCATATTAAGCAAAATAACTTATTTCAGTACTTATTTAATAATGTCACCAGGTGACATCTATCGGTAAAACCTGTAAGTAATTTAAATTTCAATGGAGATTTCTATCTGAGTTACAGTTTTTTAAGTTGTGTTCTAAGCACAGATCACCTACCTCCTTATTAGTGGTCTGTGGTTCTTAGCATAAAGCAGAGATATTATGTATATCTCTGGCATAAAGTGACCACAGACTGACATTGACCCATTGACAAATAACTGTCATCTGTCATAGGTCAATGAATAATTGACAGCTGTCTAGGCGGTGTTTGAGGTATCAACCACATTCTAAACTTCTAGTGTTAATATTGACAAGAAAAAAATGTATTTTTGATAACAGTAATTGTGGTTTATTCCCAAAAATATAAAATTTCAGCATAACCACTTTTAGTTTACCAACATTTTTTCATGTTAGGTATACGTTATTGTACATACTTTTTATTATATACATTTTTTATATTCGTATTTTTTATATTTCATATTTTCAATTAAATCTTTTAAAAATTACGAAAGATGTATTATTTATCCTTTGGTTTAATTTGGTGTATATTCGTTTATCTCGACAATGCTATTGCAATGTATAGAAATGTGTGTTCGCTGCGCCATCTCGCGATAAACGAAGATACCTATTGGGGAGGGTTATTCCGATAAAAAGTGGGATAAATTTCGGATAACAGAGGGAGTTTCTCTGTACCATGCAGAACATCACTGGACCGGTTAGTTAGTTGAACGTAAACAGGCACACAAAATGCAGCGTACGGGTGCTAATGAAAAGCGTAAACACAATGTTTTACCTATTGAGCAAAAAATGGAAATTTTGAAACAATTTGAAAATAAAATAAGTGTTGCTATGTTGGCTAAAACATATAATATTGGGAAACAAACAGTTCGTGACATTGTGAAGAAAAAATCCGAATTTCTGACAGGAAATCTCTAAAAGGGTCTACGTTTCGAGAACTTGATGATGCTATGACCAAGTGGTTCTTGCAGAAAAGATCAATGGGGGTTCCAATATCAAGACCTATGTGTGCTAGGCAAGCTGAAAAGTTTCACGAGCAGTTGAAAATTAGAGGCACCGTCTCGGCATCTTCTGGTTGGCTTTACAGATTTAAAAAACGTCATGGAATACGAGAATTAGCTGTTCAAGGGGAGAAATTAAGTGCTGATGATGTAGATATGGTAGCATTTTGCTACGATTTTGAAAATTTCATAACGGAGCACGACATAAAACCTGAGCAAGTGTATAATGCAGACTAAACTGGGTTTTATTGGAAAGCAATGCCGAGAAGAACCCTTGTTGCAGACTCAGAAACGAGTGCACCAGGTTAGCTTTAATTCTTTTTACATATAAAGTATTTTTCAAAATAATTTTTTTTTAGGTTTCAAATCAAGCAAAGACCGTATAACAGTTTTATGCTGTGCTAATGAATCAGGAACCCATAAGCTTAGGTTAGCCGTCATTGGAAAATCCAAAAATCCGAGGGCTTTTAAAAATATAAAAACACTGCCTGTTGATTATTATAATCAAAAGGCAGCTTGGATGGATCGTGTAATTTTTAAACAGTAGTTTTTCCAAAAATTTGTACCTCAAGTTAGAGCTTATCTACAAGAAAATAATCTTCCACCAAAGGCTGTACTGTTACTGGACAATGTGCCATCGCATCCTGTTTATAGAGCAACTAAAGTCAGCAGATGGGAACATATTCGTAGCATATTTTCCTCCGAATGTAACATCTATTGCCCAGCCAATGGACCAAGGTGTTATCGAGGCCATGAAAAGGCTATACAGAAAAGACCTTACGCTTCAACTGTTGGGAGTGCTAGTTGCCAACATCCGTAACGGATAGGCACCACAAGAAAAAGAATATAAGTATAATTGAATATTTTTGTAGGAATAAAATAAAAGTAAAAATTAAAATACTCACCATCTTTGTGGGAAGAGAGCACAAGCAGCTGGTACCATGAAGGTTAAGCTAAAAACAAATCATTTTGCTGTAAAATATTGAAAAGTACACAAATCCAGACAATTTTTAAATAGAGATGGGTGAATCGGTTCCGGTACAGTTCATTGAATCCAAAGTTATTTTTTTTTTAAGATTTTACTAGTAAAACTGTAAGTTTCTTAAAAATAAAACAAGTACTTACAAACAACCGACGCCCATAACTTGAATAGGTCCATGTAGGAACGTAATCCTCTGCATAAATTTAAACTTCTCAGCTCGTTCCATGATTATGGGCAGAATGCACATGCCAGGTGCGCACATAACTATCCTAGAGAAAACTACTTGTGAGATGCCTTTCGCTGCCGCTACCTTTGATTGGCCGACGATTTTGCCGTTTTCGTCGGAGCAGTCGATGCCGTAGATGATCTCGTTTTGCCTCATGAGCGGAATATTCACGCAATTGGCGGCTGCCACTGCAGCAAAAGGTACATATCTCTGCAAAATATTAGTACAATAAACACTCCTTCACAACAAAGACGGATTCATGGAATGTGGGCAAATAAGAAATCGCTAAAAACGACAAATTTGAACATCTCATGAACAGAGACGAAAAAATATATGAACTAGAAGAAGAAAAAACTTGAATTGGGTCATTAAGTTTTATGAGAGTGGTCTTCGATACTAAAATTAGGCAAAAACTTACACAGCAGAATTACGTTAAGACAGTCGAGATGAAGTTGAAGCTCTGGCGAACTTCCTAAAAAATAACAAATACTGTGCTATGAAGACTTTTGTAAGAAAAACCCGCAAAGACAATGATATCCTAGACCTAGACGAAAGAATCCATAACAAAATAAAAACTGGAGAAAGTCTAAAAAAATAAAGATCAGAGCAACAAAAGGAAATTAGATTTCTTGCACAAACAACCTTGGAGGTTTTAGTTGTTTGTTTCTCAGTAAATTTATATTCAGGAGAATCTTAACATACCTGTATGAAAGGATTAGCCATCTTGCCCCAATATTGCTTGCAGCCCAACGCTGTGATCATAGCTGATGAAGTTGCTGAGGCATAGGCTACCACTAGTTGCGTTGTGGTAGTAGGAGACTTGGCGTTCCGGTTCGTATAGTTGACTAGAGCGTTGAAGGACTGATTTACCCATTGCCAGAAGACCACAGCAAATGGAGTTCTTAAAAAAAATAAGGCATTGTTGGCAGAGGTTTGGCCGGTTGAGCCCACTTCCTCCATTTCCACTCTGACGTTGTCAGCATCAAGTCAGCGACAATGCTGTGAGCTTTAGTGGACAGGGCTTGTGACGTCAAAGTGGAAGTGGAGGGGGTGGTCGCAACCGGCCAAATATCTGCTATTGGTTATAGAATTATATAATAAGGAAAAAAGTCTTAAATTATTCTTAGAGAATAAGCTTTGTTCCATTAAAGAAATGTAAGTTTTCACAAATGGTGTTTTGTAATGAAGCTTTATTTTGCGGGTTTATAAACGGTGATTTGTAATTATTTCTTCCAAAAATCAACATACAATAATACATTACTATTAATTGCGTTTCAAAGTCTATCAAAATCCAAATACACCAAGATTTGGAACTAAGATTTTTAAAAAACAAAACCTCCTCTCAGGCACACCAAAAATTCCAAATTCAGATGAAATCATTTCAGATCATGGCCTATAAACCAGGAAAACAATGTTTTATTACAATGCTGCAACATAATTTAGAAATAAATTCCGAAAAAATATTTGTTATTTAGAAAACTTTTTTACCATTTTTTTACTATGTTAAGTAAATGCTGTGGACAAAAATACAATAATTTATTTGGATCACTGCCATAAAGATGGTGCATATAAAAACCATTCATATTTTCAGTTTTGATGCCAAAAGATTTTATATTGTTCTATTTTTATCTTTTTTAACAAATGCATATACACTCAGATGCAAAAAAACACAACAGAGAAAATTTTGGTCAAATTCAAAGTATTTCAATTTTTTTATTTTTAGCCATATTTTATTTTTTTAGCACACTGTATAAATTTATAAATTTTAATTAGGTATAGTCAGGTTTTTGATAAAATTTTATATTTGACTTATTGTACGGGGTTAATTAAAAACATGGTTTTATTATCATAACTTTGAAACATCCTGTGATGTGTGTCACGCAATATCTAGAGGAACTTGGTATTAATAAAATGAACTGGCCAGCGTGTTCGCCAGATCTGAACCCGATAGACTACGTTTGGGACACGGTTGGTAGTTAGATGTCGCGAAGTCATATTAGCCTGAATTAATGAACTTCGCTTGGCTCTAGAAAAGGAATGGCAAAACATCCAGCAAGATATTCGCAACCTCATAGACAGCATGAGCCGACCTGTACAGGCAGTTATAGAGGCTAGGGGAAGCAATACAAAGTATTAACTTATTTTTTAGCAGTGTTTCTTTGTTATTTGCGTACTTAGGTTAAGTTACATTTAACTCGTTTTTTTTTATGTTGTTATTGTTATCATTGTTCATTAAAACCCAGAACATGTCGTTGGTTTTAATCATTATTTAAATACAGTGCTTCTGGAATGTCGATATGACATTCCTTCGATATCAGTCACCAAAGCCCCTATCATTGTATTACAAATTAATACAAAAGATAATGGTAATATTAGGAAAAGCTATAAATTGTGGGTGGCAAAGTCATTTCACTATTTCGCTCCTAAAAATGAACCAATCCATATTTTCATATGATACAAAAAAACATAATACTTAGAAGTCATGGTTGCAACCGAAAAACAAGGTTTTACGAAAATCCGCTAACCGAATAATTTCACAGGATGTTTCAATGTTAGCATAAAAAATACACCTTTCGATTAACCCGGTAGAAGTCAAATACAAAATTTTATTAAAAAACTATAAAAAATAAGTACTTTAAATTTGACCAAAATTTTCTTGTTTGCATTTTTTTGCAACTGAGTGTAGGAATTTGTAAATATTTGTTAAAGATTTCCAAAGTGTTAGATGACTTTAAGATTGTGATTTTGTTTACAAATGAGTTATCTTTAAAAAAAAGTGATAAAAAACTTACGAACAAAACAAAACATGAAAATGTTTCTTAATCCTAATGTTATTAAATATTTAGGTTGTTAAAAAATCGTTTAATAAAGTTGCCTTTGATTTACTCTCAGGTAGATAGATAGATGGTTTATTGGTAATAAATTAATACAAAAGTATTTTTTACAAGTCAAAGAAAATAAAATATATGTCAATATAGTTAATATGCACATAAATATAAACATAAAACATAGATACATTGTTTTAAATTATACTGTTAACAATTACCTACAACAAATTAAAATTGGAAGTAAAATACTCCTCATATGTAAAAAAAAGCATTCACTATAAGGTAACTCTTAATTTTTGCCTTAAACTAATGAAAATTAAGAGCTTTTATTCTAGCTGGCACTAAGTTGTAGAATTTTATGGCTAAATACCTTGAACCATTTTTGGATCTCTCAAGATGGCTAAATTCTGGTATAAGATTAATATTAAATCTGGTGGGATAATTGTGAAAATCGACATGCGCATTGTATTGGCTAAGATTTTGTTTAATGTGCAACAGACACTGCATAATGTATACACAAGGTAAAGTTGAAATTGTTAAAGCTCTAAAGGAGTTTCTACAGTCTGCTCTATAAGAGAGCCCAGAGATAATACGAACACACTTTCTTTGTTGTGCAAACACTTTATCAATATGACAAGAGTGACCCCAGGAGAGAATAGCATATGTCAGATAAGAATGAAAATTACCATGATAAGCTGTTAAAATAGTTTCGCTGAAAGTCACTTGTACAAGGTTCCTGAAGAGGAAAAGTTGTCGGGAAAGCTTTTTCTATAGATTAACTATATGTTGTTCCCAGGTTAATCCTGCATCCAAATATATCCCCAGAAACTTCGCTCCAGTTACCTACATTTACTTTGCTTTCTATCTGACAAATAAGATTTTAATTAATTAAAAGCTTTTCTTGAGAGACCAAACTGTACCAATTTATTTAAAAGAATACAGTGATTAACCTTATCAAATGCTTTTTTGCAATCAGTATACAGAATATCCAACTGTTCTCCTGCCTTAATAGCCTTAGCAATATGTTCAGAGAGAACACAGAGATTAGTTACTATACTGTTGGTTTGTCTCTTAAAAAACCATGCTAGAATTTACTAATTTTACTCTTAACATATTCATATATCATCATAAAGAATACTTTCAAAAATCTTAGCAATACTATTTAACACACTGATAGGCCTGTAGTTTTGAATGTAATTTTTTTATCTTTTTTTTTTGTATTGGAGAAATTGTTACCACTTTTAAAATATCTGGAAAATATTCATGTTCAATCTACATATTAAACAAAAACACCAGAGGTTTAGCCAAGGATTCAGCTATTCCCTTATAGATATAGGTTGGTATTTCATCAGGCCTGTAGATTTTTTGCGTTTAACTTTTTTAATAATATTTACAACATCTAATTTTGTGATATATTTAAAGGTAAAAGAACCCCACCCAGTACTTTGAGAATGACAATGTGTGCAGTCAGATGTATCATACACTGATGCAAAATATTTAACAAAGACACTGGCAATATCAAAAGGTGTATTAAACTTGGAGTTGTTTAATGTCATTTCTATGGGAATTTCACTATTCTTATATTTTGACTTAAAAGAAAGTCCAGAATTTGTTTGGGTCAGCAAGTAGATGGTTTTCAAGAGAACATTTGTATAAGTTAGGCTCATATTTGGTTTGGTTTTTAATATCAGTTCTTAAAAGCTGAAATTCAACACTCTTTGGGCTCCCTAAGGCTTTATTTAAACACAAAAATGATGCAGACTATTTTTCTTTTTAATTTTATGGATAAAATCTTGAGAGAACCAGTTTGGAAACCTGGAAGTAGAGTTGCTGACCCTTTTTTGACTTTAGGAATAGAACATTTTAAAAAGGTGTACATTTGACTATAAAAAACATTAATGAAAACATTATTGAAAAGAATCAAAGAAAAAAGGAAACTTTTGCATTTAAAAATAAAAAAACAAAACTATTTTAAGCCCACTTATGACAAAAATTGGTTCCTGTTGTTTATTGGCCCATTTTTGTAATAATTATGTATTAGTAAGTGACCTGTAAGTGAAATAATTTGTCAATCTGAGGAAATTGCAAATCTAAAACTAGAAATTGGTTACACAATGTCCTATGTTATAAGAGAACTTATTTATGGATTACGTTCTAAATATAAAATGTTATTAATTACCTGTACCACTGCAACATGGCTCCTGTGATTGCCATACCTCCAGGTACTTGGAAAGACATCCTTCCGAAGACATTCTGCTTTTCGCCACTGTCGGGATGGAAAGCACTCTCATATAACTTTTTTGCGTAGATGATTTGTTCCTTCGTCGTCCCCGGCGGTTCCAGACCTTTTCTGTATTTCTCGACCAGTAATTTAGCGTTGTCCAACGTTTCTTCGCTCTCGATGCACGTTCTAGGATCTGTAACCCACAAGAAGTGCTTAAAACGTCCTACGAATGTGTTTTGATCCCAGAGAGGCTCGTCGATCTTGATTCTTTCGGTCATTTTGATGAAAATGCTGTATCGGAATTTAACGTATAACCTTTCCCACTGTTAACCGCAAATTACGAAAAACTTTTCCAGCGGGTCGTACAAAGTGCACTCAATAAAACCCCACACGATTTTTAAAACATTTTGATAAAATTAAATTCACGAAAATATTTACTAAAATATGTTTCCTTTACTAAACGATAAACATTTTAATTACTATTTTGCCGGTTGTTCAATGAAAAGTAGTTAACTGTAAAAGGTTTCTTGTGTATTTATGTATTAAACTTATAATTAAAACAGACTCCTAATCCCGATATAAAAAACAAAAAAATCATATGAGATTTTCAGATAAAAATAAATTAACCTTGAATATTTTTGGGAAAAAATATAGGTAATCTACTGTAGTGGCTAGTCACCCGAGTGCAGTGAAAGTTTTCGAGTGTTTAGAAATGAACATCTTGTACTTCATTGAAGAAAATAATCTTGATTCGTAGTAGTAAAACACAACGTAATTTAAACTGTTGTGTTATATATTTATATATGATGCATAAATATTCTTTATTGTTCTGCAATTGTAGGAAATGAACTTTAACACAAGTGTTCCGATCGTGCAAGGAGCGCATTTAAATGCAAAACACTGCATCATAAGCTAAGTTGTATTGTACAGTTTTCAATCTAAACAACTGATTATAAAAATGTGTAATTATGGGTTTTAATTATAACGGACTAATATATGGAAATTTAGACAGAATTATGTTAATGATGTAACAACTCAAATGGTGTATAATGACATGAGGAAATACACGTAACCACCTGTTCAATATGTATTTTTGAACAATCCAATAAAAGTTGTGTACCAACATATGATCGATAATGAATGATCTGATAAAGATACCTTGTGATATATATTTTTTGCCAGACTTTCTGCCTAATACAAGGTCTTTGGTATTATTTGAAGTAGATAATTATATGCATGGACCTCCTGACTGTTAAAATACCTAAATGATATTGCAGATTTTTTTAAAAGACAAATTAAAGAGAAATGTGAAAATTACTTGAATTTAGTTCTCTTCGTCATCGTGTGGCTTGTTTCTTGTTTTTTTCAGTAGTCTGATATTTTTCTTAGTGGTCTTCTAATAGGTCTAATATTTTTCTGTCTTCTTTGGCTGCGGTTTAGATTGCCGTATCTTCAGCGTAGAAGGCTATATTTGTTCTTGCATCAGTGGGCAAATTTGAACCAAAAATGTAAGTAATATAAAAACGGTATTAAGTGCTAGCCTAAGGCATCCCTTCTTGAACTTCTTGCATCCTGAAAATCTTTTGATTAGCTGAAATTTGACCAAGTCTTCTTCTACTTGATGTGCCTATCCGTTACGAATGTTGGCAATCATCATGGCAATCTTTATCTTATCTGTAGCAGCGCGGAAAAGCTGCACAGATGTTGTATTCAACCAGATTCTGAGGTTCTTTAACAAAGATGTTCTTCTTCTTGCTGGACCTCGTTTTCCAAATATTTTTTCTTGCAAGATGGCTTGAAGGAGCATATCTGGATTCATTTCTCATAATATGTCCGAAGAACTGTAACTTATGAGATTTGATGTTGGTCACTATATACCTCTCGGTTCTTATTTCCCATTTTTGACTCGGTCAGTTCACGAGATCTTAAACACTCTCCGATATAGCCACATCTCAAATGCTTCCAGTTTTTTGCACATTATCTTTGTTCAAGGTCCACGATTCAACACCATAAAAAGGAGAGAGAAGACGTAGCATCGCAGCATTTTTACTTTTGTATCAAGAGAGAGGTTGTGACTCTTGAAGAAGAAGCAGAAGATTGAAGATCAGAAGAGACAAAATACAGAACACATAGTCAGTGTGTGTTCACTTTTAACTCTGAGATTTGCTGTCTGATTCCAGTAAGATTTCTAATTATTCTCAGATAATGGTTATTAATTCCTGTTTCTTTTAGTATTTGCATCATCTTGGCGTGCTGTACTCGATGAAACGCTTTCTCGTAATTAACACGACATGTGTATACGTCGCAGTTGATATCAAAATTTGACTTTCACACAGATTGTAGATTTTCTTATCTTTAGGAACAATTTTAGCAGATGACTCATGAGGCTTATAATGCTGTTCTACTACATATGTATGTTTAGCTGCAATAATATTTCATGATTTATGTAACTCTGCAGTTACTTATCTCCCACATTTTTTAGAGGTTGGATGAAATAAATAGTGAGTAAAAGTCCAAACGTATTTTTTTTTTTCAATATAAATGGACTGATATATTTTCAATCATTGCTGCTTTCCAAGTTCATTCCAAGTTTCAAGGGTAAAGCAAATGAATTTGAAAGTAGCATTCTCAGTGACGTCATTCCAGCCATTGGATTCTCGACGGTGATTGGTGTAAAATTACCAGACAACCTGTCTATGTACTAACCTTGGTCTTTTACCTCTATGCGCAGGAACAAGACTAGCAGTGTCACCAAACGGAAGGGTGCTCAAATAAAAACGTGCATTGTCCTGACTATCCTTGTTTCCAATCTGCTGTGTTCAGTATAGGTAATAACCAAGGTTAGTAAAAGGGAGGTTGCATGGTAACTCATGACATTGATAGAATGAAATATAACGTGTGACGTCACCCAGGGGGTCATTTACGAATTGTTTGAAAACAAAATAGGAGAAGTGGTTTGGAGATATATTTTGTTGTTAAATATCGTTAGTGCTTTAGTTTATGTTAATATCATGAGATATAATATGTCTATAGATATTATTGAGTGATTTTTAGTATACAACTTGGACCCAATACTTTTATACAAGTGTTAAGATACATTTAACGTGGTTGTGTCTTACTGGATTTTATTTCTGCTGTATTATATATTAAAGGTAACATTGAGATTAATGCAAGAAAAACACAACTTAATTTAATTTTTTTATTGATTCATATGACTGGTGGAAATTTTTGTAGTGTAACAATCTGCAAATATAATTCAAAAAATTCCAAAAAGGAAGGAAGGAATTTAATGTTATTTTCATTTCCAAAAAAATGTAAAAATTCAAAAGCAATGGATGAGCAAGTGTCATAGGAAGGATAAGTGGTCCTGTTTTAATAAATGAGTTTGTAGTATACACTTTCGCATGGAAGATTATGAAGATGCTTTAAAAGCCAAACTATTAAACATACAACCTAAAAAGCTGAAAAAAGATGGTAAGTAGGTATAGTCATTTAAATGTTCAGTAAAAATGTGTTAAATCACTGATTTTGATTTTTATAATTTACTGTTAATTATGTACAAACTTAAAAGGTATCTATTTAATGGAATCATGTTTTAATATTTTTTATATTCTATTATATAATCCAGTAATGTAATTAGATGTTCCTTAAATATATTGAAGTTAAAGGAAAAACTACTAATTCTGATATATAAATCTTTAGTTTAATCTCTTTTTCAGCATGGTTTATTTGTTTGGAGGAATTTATAATAATCCACTACATGCAATATACTCAATTCAAAAATAATTTAAAAAAAGTAAATTGTATTCAACCCATTATTAATATAGTACATTCAACATGTTTTAGTCACATGTATACACAAGAAATAATCTACTTCCAATTTATTATAGTAATGGTATTCTACTCATCGAGCAAAAAGATAAAAGAGGGAATCTAATCGTTATGAAAAGGAGACCAAAAAAGTGGCCTCTGATGGCGGACATATCCGGAAATGCAAAGGCGCTAAATTTAAATTTTCCAACACTTGTTAACAATACCTGTAAAATATTTTTCAGACAAGAAAGTTTTAATTAAATATTAACGATAATAGTCTAAAAAGTGACATAATTGGTAAAAAAACTTCAATATAAATAAAATTTCATGTGACAGTTGGGACAAACAATAACATAACCTAACTAAATTTGACTTCTTAAACAAGGAAAGAGACTGTCTATCCTTGTCTAAAGTGGCCTCTCAAGATGGCACTTCCTGTCTATCAATATGTTTACCCCCACTACCTTTACATTCCCTCTTTTGTCTTATTGCTCGATGATTCTACTACATATGTTTAGCTGCAATAATATTTCATGATTTCTGTAACTCTGTAGGTACTTATCTCCCACATTTTTTAAAGATTGAATGAAATAAATAGTTATTAAAAGTCCAAACGTATTTTTTTCGATATATACAGATTAATATATTTACAATCATTATTGCTTTTCGAGTTCATTTCAAGGAGTAAAGTGAATGAATTTGAATGTAGCATTCTCAGTGACGTCATTCCCGCCATTAGATTCTCGACGGTGATTGGTGTAAAGTTACCAGACAACCTGTATATATACTAACCTTGGTTTCCTACCTCTATGCGCAGAAACAAGACTAGCAGTGTCACCAAACGGAAGGGTGCTCAAATAAAAACGTGCGTTGTCCTTGGCTATTCTTGTTAGCAATCTGCTGTGTTCAGTATCGTCAACGTCAACCTGAAAACTGAAGTTTGTTTACATTTACAAATTACGTTACGTACATATCGAGATTTAAATTTAAAGATTCATATTTAAATAAATTTAATAAACTGTGTGACAAACCATTAAACAAGCTTATAACACAAATAGTGAAAGCTCAAGCAATTTTAAAAACTAAATCTCCAAAAAGTAAGACGTATTCTGATGATTATAAACAATTTGCACTATATATTATTCTTTTTTTTTTCACATTTCTTGAATTTATTGAACCATTTATGTCACATGCTATATTAAAATTATAATATACACATTTATACACCTGTTAAATAATTTCTGTGGTTTTATGTATATATAATTATGTTTTAAGTCTCAGGCACAAGAGTTGCTACTATTATGGTAGCTCTACTTCAGTGAGTTTTTGTTTATTTAGCATTCAGTATGCTTATTTCTTGTAAATCTATATTATAATGTAAGTATAATAAAAATAAACATGATTATTATTAATTACAATAAATTTCTGTTATTGTATTTTATTACAACTTTTTACCCTTCCCTACCATAAACGTGATATATCCAGGCGAATTGAATTAAGTACCGTGCAACCAAAAGTTTCAGAGTCTCATGGTCTCTCGAAAATTCCTAAAAAGGAAACAAATAAGTCAGAAATCTAAGATAAAGTTGGAATGAAACGACCCTATTTCGGTTACACAAATGTCTTTACTTAACTAATCAGCACAGAAATAATAAGGAAACTTTTCCTATCATCATTTAAATTAAACATTACTAATACTAAAGAATAAACAATAACAAATTTCCTTTGTTACTTAAGGGAATTTAATCATTTTAGATTTCATTAGAAAATTAGTCAAAATATTTTTATTTAACTTCAACTAATTCCTTGTTTAAACTTCAATACGAAAATAATTAACTTTTGGACTCTTACTGAACTTTGCTCATTAAAATAATAGAAATATAAATTTTGGTATAACGCTAATGAACGCCAACAAATAATATGAAATATATTTAAACCATGTCAAGCAATGGAAATGATATAGATAATAAGTTCTTAATACACAGTTAGTTCTAAAAAGCCAATTAACCAGTCAACGAGTTGTATCCTATTTTGAAATGAACTATTAAATTCAATCGCTTTTTTAGCGTACAAAAAAACTTTTAGTTCAATCATTTGTATGTTTAAAAAAACTGCTGTCAGTACAGAATAATTGATTGGTTATATATTTTACAGTACAGAAAAAATACAATTCATACAAAACATCTACTTAAAAAAACACTAGTTTTAATAATAAAATTAGTTTGTTTCTAGTGTAAGTATAATTTGACTACTGTTTTCAAGGATTCTTCATATTAGATTTTAAGTTCTATGAACAAATGTATCGACAAGCTTTCGTCGTTTCTCGGGTGGGAAGTTTTTTAATCAATTGCCATTATTTTATTATTTATTACTGAATTGTTGTAAGTAGTGTCAATGGCTTATACTGTGTTAGATGACACAATATATACAATAAGCTGCGCCAGTGTTTTTTTGTTCAAAGTTTTAACACCTAAAAATTTAGTATTCACCCATAGTACTGAATACTATGGTGCTATGACTTCCAAGATGAAACCACTTCGCAATAGAATTTTGTATGTCGATGCGCATACGTCACTTGATGATGATAAAAGTTTATCTTAATTTAATATTCTGAAATATATTTCATCTAAAAGTGCACACATTTATTTGTCAACGTATAGATAAACGTTAAAACAATACTAGATCTGACAAAACTCCATGCAAAACATTGTGTTCGTATGTTCTCTGTATTTACCGCCAAGTGACGATCACAAGTGCAAAATAGATTAACCGCGTGCGCGTGGGTTTATCTTTAGTTCATAATTAAAAAGATCTATCTTATCTAAATTATGTTTTGATTATTTTTTGTGGGCCGATCCCGGCGGTACTGCAATACCGGGCCAACCCGTGATAGAAGCTGTGTTGCCAATGTCCGGATAATTATCCGATTTTCGGATAATTTCGTGGGCCATCGGATAATTTTCGGATTGAACAATTTTTTGGATAATTTCGGATAATTCGAGAGTCTATCGACTTGATGTTATATTTTTTATTTTACTTATTTGTTAATACATATATTTTATAAGTACTCATTTAAAATCAAATAAATATATTTTCTGTATTAAGTATCTTATTTATGACCGAAGTTATATTACCATTAAAACAGTTAGATGTACGTACATATTAAAATTGCCTAACACGACGATCTTTATAAATAATAATAATATAAAGGGTGCAGGCTGAAGGTGAAAAACGATTAAAGTCACAGGAAACTATGTAGTTTGGAAAGAAACTAAATTAAAGTTTACCTGAATGGATAATTTGTAATATTATACCTGCATTTATGAGGACTGCGATCATTTTTTACCTGTTTTAAAACTGCTATGTTATAGTACTCTCAACAATGTGTACAAAAACACAATTGAAGAAAATTTCCATTCCATGGCGGTCTTAGAAAGCAAATTTACATGCAAAAATCGATTTTCGGCCACCTCCGTTAAGAGTTGTTTAGGATTAACACTCCGATAATATGACATAAATGAATAATATACCTACATATCTGTTTTTTTCAGATTCCTCCAAGGCCCTCAAAAAAATGTAATCTAAATATACAAAAATATAGCCTTTTAGTTTTGATATATAGATAATTTTGTCCTAATAGACCACCGTCGTGTGGTCTGTAACTTTTAGAAATACAAAAAGTTCCAAATATCGACTGTGCATTTAAGACACGTTGGACACAGAATACAGCCAAAATGGAAGGCTAAGAGATTAGGGAATTATTAAGTTTAAATATTTAGGACCTTAGTTAATAGCTTTAAGTAAAGCAGTAAATAAAGTGACGTAAAAGCATTGTGTAATTTTGAGCTACAGTATTTTCTACTCCAATTTTTATTTTGTTTATATATTACGTTTCTTAGTTTTATCAAAAATATACGTCTACTTATCCCTCATAAAAAAATTGTTAAATTTTGTATTATTAGGTATGTATTTTTATCATTTTTCAATTAAAAGTGTAAACATAGTAAGGATTTCGCATTTATCTGTATTTTGTAAACCGACTATTAGCCACAAAGTATTTCTTCTTTGATATTGTTAAAAAATTTCTTGTAAAATAGATAAACCCTAAAATTTTTGAAATATCACAATATTAGTGTAGCATATTGCATATTATTATTAAGAATCTCCAAGTATAAAGTGACCTGTTATTCCCCAAGCAAATATATCTGGCCAAAAAAAATCCCTTAACTGCCAATACCCAATCAACACACATTGAAGTAGAGGATTCACACATATTTGAGTGGGTAGGTATTTCACATAGGATTACATATATAAGGTACAAATTGAGAAAAAAATAATTATTCAAGTCAAACATTCAAGCCCCTAAGTTTTCGTCCTTTTCTGGTTCACAAACATGGACAAATTTATACAAAAAACAAATAAGGTAAGATATAATTAATTTTTAAAATGTAATTTGTTAAGTAGTATACCCGGTTACTGTTTTTAGGCTGTATTAGAATAATTAATTTGAATTTTATATTTTTATATTTAGAGTTTATTTATATCAGATTAATAAATTTGAAGTTTATATTTTTATATTCAGAGTTAAGGTGTGTCACAGAATGAAATATAGCAGAATGATTTTAATGTTTAAATAAATTTAACCTAACATACTAAAATAAATTGGAAAAAAATAAATGCTTTATGATGTCTTTTATCCACGAGCTAGAATTCGTTAGGCACAACATGTACCTACTGAAATTGATTTAGTTTTTACAAAAATATGACTCCCTTACCTTAAATTTTGACTTAATTACCCCTTACCTCTGAACTGATATAATTTTGAAACAATAACATAATGTAAAGTTATAGTTTTGCAATGGTATTTTTTTTTTATAGACTGACGATAAAAGTGATGATGACAATACTCCACCCAAGAAAAAAATTTGTAGACAAAAAAAAGACAGTAAACCATATACATACAAATTTAATGAAGCTTGGTTAAAAATGCCAATGTTTATTGGATGGCTTGAGAAGGTATCTCAAAGTGATCATCCGCAAACAAGTAAGGCTCAAGATAATAAAAACGAATCGTCTTTCTGCAAGGTATGTAACATTAAGTTACTTTCACATAAATCAGTATTAACAAATCATGCCAATAGTACCAAACATAAGGGAAATATGAAAAAAGTAGCAGAAAATGTTAAAATTACTTCTGTGTTTAGACCTTCAACTTTGGTGGAAAATACGAGAATTGCTGAGTTAAAGCTTTGTGGCTTAGTTGCTACAAACAACCTCCCATTTTCGTTTGTAGATACTTTAGTACCATTATTAAAAAACATAGCCCCTGATTCTGAAATAATCAAATCTATAACTTTAAAAAGAACTAAATGCTCAGCTGTTGTTACTGAGAGTTTGGGAAAATGTTTTAGTGAAAGACTGAGTTCTCAATTAAGAGAACCTGGGTGCTTTTTTTCTTTAATAATGGACGAAACAACAGATATTGCTACAAAAAAACAATGCGCATTTGCAGTGATCTACTATGACTCTAATAATTCAAACATTGTAACAAGTTTTTTCGATATTGTTGAGGCCGAAGGAAGTAAAGCCAATGAGTTATTTGATACATTAAAAAAAAGATTGGTGGATAAAAATATTCCTATTTCTAATTTAGTAGCATTTTCCTCCGATACTACCAATGTAATGGCTGGTCAGTATCACTCAGTTTTTGCCTTATTAAAAAACGAAATTCCAAACATATTATGCGTTAAATGTTCATGTCACATGGCACACTTGGCAATTTCACATGCTTGCTTGAAGTTACCTAGATCCATAGAAGATCTTGTAAGAAATATAGGAAGTCACTTTAGTAGAAGTGCCATGAGAAATGAACGTCTACAAGAATTTCAGTCTTTTTTTAAAACTGATATACACAAAATTTTAAAACCTGCTATAACTCGTTGGCTTTCACTTAAGCAATGTGTTGACAGAATTCTAGAGCAATTTCAGCCTTTAAAAGCTTATTTCACTGAGTTAGTATTTGAAGATCCGTCACTAACAACAGATGAAATGATATCTACTATGAATAATCAATTTACACAAATTTATCTAGAGTTCATGTCTTATGTGCTTGAAATAATGACAGAGTTTAATACTCTCTTTCAGACAAACAAACCACTTTTACATAAATTAAAACCCGAAACAACTAAACTCCTCACAACAATATGCTCCAATTTCATAGACATCAATATTATCAGATAAAATGATATATTATTATTCCAATTAAACCACAAAAATCCCCAAAACTTTGTTAAATTAGAAGAAATTTATCTTGGCCTCGCCGCCCATGACAGTTTTGAGTCATTACGTAAAGTTCCTGAAATTGGACAAGCTTGTAATCAGTTCTTAAAAACAATATTAGAATTTTATATTGAACTAGTTAGTAATATAAAAACTAAATTTGTGTTTGATGATCCAATTTATGAATTATTATCCTTTATCGAACCAAGACAAGCACAATCCTTTGTAAATAAATCTCTTAAACCTATAGTTGACCGTTTTCCAATACTAACTGGACATATTCAAATGCAAGAATTGGATAATGAATGGCGGCAACATGCCCTTTTAGACTACGACAAATTAAAATTAAATATAGAAGCTATCTCAGATACAGAAGAATATTGGAAAAACGTTTTTAAATTAAAAAATGCTGCTGGGATGGAATTATTTCCCAATTTAAAAAAAGTTGTTTGTTTGTTGCTCATATTGCCATTTTCAAATGCATGTGTAGAAAGAATTTTTAGTGATGTTTTCAATATTAAAACGGATAAACGAAATTTATTACATACCTCTACTTTAAAAGCATTATTAGCTTCAAAACAAGGTATTGCACAAAGTGGTGGTTGTGTTAAATTTCAACCAGAAAACAACATGATTAATTCTAAAATATGGGACAAAAAAAATGAATAAACTGTAGGAACTAGGAATTTTTAATATAGTTGGTTGGCTAAACTCAGACACAACTGGCTAGTGATTTTAGTAAGTAATTTTGCCAATTTGGTAATTAAATAGTTGGTAATTTTGCCAATTTTGGCAAAAAATAATAAACTTACCTACTAATATCACTATCCAGTTCTGTCCGAGTTTAGTGAACCGACTATATCCCTTTTTTATATATTACTAATTTTTACAGTTTTTTAACTTTTTATTTCATTCATCTGCACCAGTGCTACTTGGTTCCTACAAATTTATGTATTATGTATAATTATTTATTTCATAAGTATTATGAGTTAATTGTTTAATTTGTTGTTTTTACGTTTTTTTTGTATTAGGTTTAGGTATGTAGTTGTTTTTTCTTTAAATAAATATAATTCTATCAAATACAAGAATTTTCTTTCCATTATCTCATCTCATATCTCATTATGCCATTTGTCATCTACCAATGTCAACTGTCGATCAATGAATTCGTCTTCTTTTCTGAGATTCGGATAATTTCGGATATTTAGCTCTAAACTTCGGATAATTTCGGATATTTGGCTCCAAACATTCGGATAATTTTTATTTTTGCATTGGCAACACTGGATAGAAGTGGAGCAAGCCCCTTAACCTTCCATCTAATTCCAAAAATCAGTTTAATATACTGGCCCCGCATGCGGGGCGTATCAGATATTAAGCTGATAAGAACAGATACTACACTTTGATCTTAGCCAGAGGCCGAGAAGCGATAACTCAAAATTACCAGTCAAGGGTATACCTCAACAATGGCTACGTGTACATTGTTAAGAGCGAACTAGCGCCATCTATGGGAATAAAATATATGTACTTTCAAAAATTTGAAATAACATTGCTGCAATTCGCATCATAAATATCGTCTTTCGGAAATTTATTGTTTTTACTATTAAGTCCACAATATATTATAATTTTATCTGGTATTTATTAGGTATTTTAATGCTTTTTTAAAAGATCATAGTATGTACTAAAACTTCTAAATATCAATGAAACCAGGGCGGTGCGATGTCAGAGTGACAATCAATTGAAATAAAATATAAATATGAAATTTTATTCAATCCCAATTTTTGCAACTACATAAGTACTACACTTATAGCAGATTACGTTTTTGTCTTACATTCGAAGTTGAAATATACAAATTAATGTGTGTAAGTATATCTAGAGGATATTATTTAATCTATAGGTAGTTTATCAGTTGTTCTTCGATTATTTCTAGTGGTTACTTTATGTTCTATCTCTAACATTTTTGTACCAGAGAGATATTCCTCCTATCATTAGTCATCCCTTCAGACAATTATGCTTCTTACATTCTTTTTTAAATAAAATGTTTATTCTTGTTTCTCTTTACTACCGAGTCTTTTATACTTTACACGTCGTTTTTTTTTCGGTTTCTACTTTTTCTACATGTAACTTTTCAGTTATTTTCCATTTTGTACGCATTCATGTAATTTTGTCATTTCAATTTTAAACAATTCCTAGCTCAAAAGTTTTTTTGTTCAAAACAATTTTTAATTATTGTTACTTCATAGGTGGATCCAAGTTTGATGCTTCTAAAAATTCATGTCCCTATGATTTTGTTGGTGTATATGTTGATTCATATCATGTTAAATTGGCAAGTGGAAGTATGGCTTATCGATCTGTTGTTAAACCTGCTACGAATTTTATGGCCACCATAATATTAGCTAGTCTTAACAAAATATCCAGTAAGTACATTTATGACTTGAGTTTCATCTTGAAAATAAATAGAAAAAAAAATTGTATGTGAGAATGTGTACATACACCTACTTAGATGAGTTTTTTTGCCTTATCTTATCACTATCAAAAAGAAGAATTTAATTTTAATATGATTCACAGATCACCTATGATTTAACCTAAAAATGACGTTTCGACCTAATTACCTTTTAAATAGATTTTTAAGTACAAAAACCCAAATAAAACCAAAAATCTGTATCGTGGGAGCAGGAACCGCTGGATTTTACGCGGCCCAACATTTACTAAAAAAGTTAAACTCCCCCGAGATAGACATCATCGAAAAGCTACCAGTACCTTTTGGCTTGGTAAGGTAAATGGAACTGCTTTTTAACATCCAAATGTTTTTATAAACTAATTTTAGGTTTGGTGTTGCTCCAGATCATCCAGAAGTTAAAAATGTTATTAATACTTTCACGAAGGTAGCAGAGAGCCAATGTGTGAAATTTTTAGGTAATGTTAGCTTGGGGAGCGATGTTACTCTAGACCAGCTGAGAAGTGCGTATCATGTTGTACTCCTAGTAAGTAGACCTTTTGATATGATATATTAAGAAATCATGACCCTAATATACTAGATGTAGCATATTGCCAAAGAATATACACGCTTATAAGCGTCTATATTCTTTGATATTGCTATGGTTTTATATTCTTCATTTCTGTCATCTTCAAAGTTTTGTGTATGTCCTAATCCTTGTATTAAATAATAAATACTCTTTATGTTCAACTTATTTTAGACCTATGGAGCTGATGAAAGTAGAAAACTCAACATTCCTGGTGAAAGCTTAAAAAATGTTATAGAAGCTAGAAAAATCGTAGGGTGGTACAATGGTACACCCTGGGATAAAAACTTAGATATAGATCTCAGTGGGGAAACAGCTACTATTTTTGGTCAGGGAAATGTTGCAATAGATGTGGCTAGAATCCTTTTAAGTCCTGTGGATGATTTGAAGGTGAGAGTAGATCTAATTAGAATAGAATAAATCAATTAATGGTATGGCAATTTCTGTGATAAAAACATGTGTTTTCAAATCAGATATAAGTAATTTAAATTTATTTTTTTATTTTTAGAAAACCGATATAACTGAGTATGCACTGGAATCTTTATCAAGATCAAAAATAAAAACAGTTTACCTCATTGGTCGCAGAGGACCTCTACAAGCTGCATATACTATAAAAGAACTGAGAGAAATGCTCAAACTGCCCAACTGTTCAACAATTTGGCGATCTAATGACTTTACAGGAGTACCTGACCATCTATCCATACTTTCAAGACCAAAAAAGCGAATCACGGAACTTATGTTGAAATCTGTTAGTGAAAATAACATAAAAGGTGATAAAACATTTAGACCTATATTCTATAGATCTCCTTTAGAGCTGATTGGAAGCAGTAATGTTGAAAAAGTTGTACTAGGAATTAACAAACTAGATGGATCAGATGTATTAACACAAACAGCTGTGCTGACAGACCAAATAGAAGAACTAAAAACTGATTTAGCCATTCCTAGCATAGGTTATAAGTCTATACAAGTAGACAATGGTATTCCATTCGATTTTAAGAAAGGTGTAGTACAAAACAGTAGTTCTAAAGTCGATAGAGGCCTGTATGTATCAGGATGGTTAGGAACTGGTCCTACTGGAGTCATTTTGAGTACAATGGGCAGTGCATTTGAAGTAGCAGATAAAATTGTTGATGATATCAACAAAGAAAACTTGATAGATGTACCAAAGGAAGGTTATGAACAGTTAAGGAAGATTATTAACGAGAAAAATATACAAACTGTTAATTGGCAACAGTGGGAGAAGATTGACAAATATGAACAAGATAAAGGTGCTAAATTAGGTAAACCCAGAGAGAAGATTGTTGATATCAGAAAGATGTTGGCAGTTGCAGAAACTCCTTTGTAATTTGTTGAAAATTGTAGATAACTATAAGACGAAACAAGCTGCAGTATTACTAACGCTTTTGTATATCAAAGACATAACATTTATTTTAAATATATTTTTATATCATTGAAAGTTATTTTATTGAATTTTTTTATGGAAAAACATTTTTGTTCTTTAATTTGCATGGATTAAGCATATTTTACACAGCTTAATGTCCGTATGTCCCATCTTTATCTCCAACATATATTATTTTGCTAGCGTTGTTGTGCTACATAAATCTAATCATACTTGTTCATAATTTATATTGTTCTGAAGCTATTTTCTTGTGGCAGTTTTAAAGTAATAACTATGTATTTAAATGGGAATAAGCGAGTGCCAAGATACTTATAAACAGGCAAAAAAAAAGAATATAATTTTCTATTAATAAACACTACAAACTTTCATAGTTACTTAATTAATCAATCTTACAATATAACAAAACCAATTTGGAATGTAGTAAACAGTGAAACCGGTAGACAAATGAACAGGTCTGATATTATTCTACATTATGATAATAAAATTATTACCAAGTCTTGCTAATTCTTTTGCCTCATATTTTGCTACAATTACAGAATACAATCTTCAAACTCATTTTGGCACATTGTTGCCTTCTTCTTGTACTACCTCAAAAATGGTTAACAAAACATTTTTCTTTTTACCTGTAACTCCAATTGAAATAAAAATACAATCGATCAACTAAAAAATAAGCCTAGTACTGTTATTGATAACATATATGTAAAAATAATAAAACTGATAAGTGATGATATATTGATTTGAACCAGCCAATTTCCATCCAAAATTGCAAAAGTTATTCCAATCTTCAAAAAGAATGACCCCCATGATATTTCAAATTATAGACCAGTATATACCCTTAGCATAATTTCCAAAGTAATAGAGAAGGTTGTATTTAATAGAATGTTAAATTTTATAGAAGAATACAATTTATTAACTCCAAACCAACACGGCTTTAGATAAAAAAAGTCAACACTCACGGCTGCATACAGCTTGTTTGAGCGTATTTATGATGAATTAAATAGTAGAAACCATGTGGCAAGACTATTTTTTGATCTATCACGATCTTTTGACTGCAGACATAACATTTATTCGCAATAAATTATATAACATTGGTTTTAGACGGATATTTCTAAAATGGGTATTAAATTTCTAAAGTGACAGAAAGAGTGTTGTTAAAATGAAAGAATCAAGCTCAGAAGTACATCAAATCACATCAAGCACATCAAATAAAGGAGTACCACAGGGATTTGTGCTGGGACCATTATTATTCCTAATTTTTATTAACGACCTACCAGATCACATAAGGGCACTAATATAAATGTTTGCTTATATCTCATTAATAGTCTCTACAAGTACACTTGAGGAATTAAAATGACAATGAAGACTGTTGTTGACTGCTTTATACAATGGTGTAATACCAACAAACTAATATTAAACATTGACAAGACGGAAATTATTTATTTTCATTCATACAAGTCATCTGCCTATGACTATATCTTAACCATCTATGATAGAAACAATATGTTATCTTCCACTCACTCTACAAAGTTTTTGGGTGTGTTCATTGATTGTAATCTCAAGTGGTCAGAGCAAGTGAATTTAATGAACATGAAATTGAATAAAGCTTTTTATGCTATATGTAGAATTAAAAACACAGTACCAATCTCAGCATTAATGAACATTTATTAAAGCCTTGCTTACAGCCACATGTGCTATAATGTATTTTGTCGGGGAACTCAGTAGATAGTAAGTAGTTTTATCAACAATCTTGTAAACCAATTTTTATTAAACATCAAATTTTAACTTTCTACTGCTTATATGTCTACAATTGTTTACTTTATGTAAAAGAGAAAATCAATACATTTCCAGTAAATTATGGTTATATTCTTAAAAATTGCTTATTACTGACAAGGGGTGTCATTTTTTAATAAAATGGATGTTTCTCCTCTAAGAATAAATTTTCGTTAGGACAAGTAATTTTGGCTCTACTGTATAAGGATTTAATGATTCCCTTTTTAATATTGATATTGTGATTTAATTTGTAATTTAGATATGTTGGTGTGTGTTAGTTTTCTATACACCTCAGTCTCATATCCAGTATCCTTCTAAGAGATTAAAATATCCCTTTGTCTGCTGGAAGAATAATTTTATGGAGTTGTCATTTTTTACAGTTCTTACAATTTTTAGTTCCTATTTGTTTATATTTTACATAATTAATTTGTTTTAAGTCCTTCCACAACCTTTTTCAGGGTCTAATTTGTAGCATATATCTAAGCAAAAAATGTGTCTATGAAGAAAACACCTTTCATCATCTAAATATAGTCATATATTCAGAATCCATTGTATTGGTTGCCACTTGGAATATGTTAGTCCATAACCAATCAAAACATGTGAGTATCTGAATTACAAATTATTCTGTGGGCGAACATACATTTTAATGTATATTTGTATATAATTTGTATATTTATCGTACTGTGAAAGTCCATACGCTAAATAAATAAAAATTTTAATGTTTCTTAATGTTATCGTAGGACAAATTTCTTTTCTTTCAACTTGATTTGAGGATTTTAATAGGAAGGAAACAATATCTTACCAAACACAATTATAAAAAAAATTTATTACAAATTTTTTGTACTATTTACACAACTCACTCTCTTTAGGGCTTTACTTCTCTTCAGAAACGCTTGAACACTTGAACCGGCTGGGAAGGGATAATTTAAAACTTTGGTTAAATAATTATAGAACCTTCTGTTACTCAAATGCATTATAGTATGTCCAACTGCAAAGTCATCGTCATTCCAAGTTGTTCTTTTATTACCAGATAACAACTTTATCTGATTTCTGGAGAACACCTTTGAAAGTGCTTCATGTGACAAACCGTCCCTATCATGTGATCTTAACTGTATTAAAGTTTTTTCCTGTTGTTCCAATTGTTCCATTTTGTGTTGTATGTCCTTTTCAATCAGATCGATTCTCCTCTGTAAAGCATCATTAGATTCTTCCAAATATTGTAAATTTTTAATGGTTTTGATTTTTCCTTTTTCTAGCGGTAGTTGAATGTTCTTAAGCGATATGTATTTTGCAGCTGGAGGTAAGTTGAGTGTTGGAAAAGCATCAGGATCCAGGAATTTTATTAGATATGTTAAAGATCCGACATTGTTAACTTCAGTTAAATATGCATTTTCAGCAAAGTGGTTTGAACAAATGGCAACTAGAAAAAATAATATAGTAATTAAAGTGCCTTCAAAAAAGCCATTAATTTTAATGTTTAGCAGCATAGTCAACATGCTGAATGAGGTATATAACATAATTAAACAAAACCACTAATTACACAATTACCTTTCGAGAGATCTAAATTTTCTGCAGTTAAACAACAAAATTTAAGCCATGTGTGTCTAGTATTTTCATTTGTTGGTAGTGGAAAAAATTCCGTACATTCATTCCCAGTAGATTTATTTTTGCATCCAGGAACAGAACAACCATCACTGAAAAACAATAAGATATCAATAATAAATACTAAACAGTAATATTATATCCTGTAATTATTTAAAATATTGTACCTCATAATGAAATCGTTTGTGGTTATTTTTATTCTTTAAATTCAAGCTTTATTTTGTTTATTTACCAAACGTCGTCCATAAATTATAACCTATTTACTATTTATTCTTCCCGTATAATATCCCTTTGACTTTGAAGTGTAGAAAAACATCCACCTTAATATTTAAAAAATATTACATTATAATAATACTAAATGTAATCAAATAAATCTTTTTAATAAAGATAAATAAGAACTTTTTGTCTTACATTCCAGTAATATTTTACCTTAGTAGACATAAAATCGAATATTCTAGATCATTCCGCCCTTTTCAATATGCTGCCACTGTGCCACTGTCAGTAGTTTATAACCTTAAATTTATATTCCTTCATTTGCTGAGTATTGAATTTTGTAGAAACAAACTGTTGTCTGTAAAATTTAAGTTCTTATAGAACCTATTGGATAGTGTATAAGGAAAGTATTCAACAATGACAATGGAGAAAATCGCAGAAGTAAGTATTATCGTAATAGCTGAATTCTCTTACTTATTAACGAAAACCTATTGCAGCTGAAGAATGACATTGCCGAGCTCGAATCGCTAGAAAAACAAGCCACTAGACAAAAAACTAAAGACATACTGAGCATAGAAATCAGAAAATTGGTATCAGAAGTGGTACTTTTGGAAGAAAAACTGAAAACTCAAAATAATCCTGTAAACTCTCCAATCGTGAGTCCCTCTACCGGAACTGTAAATAAGAGATATGAAGTTAAAATAAATAATTATGGTATGTAAGTCCTAAACATCATCATCATCTTTGGCCTGTTCAAGAATTAGTCTCCTTTCGCCCTGGCTTTCCAATTTCTGACCCCTAGATTCCTCAAGTCATCTTCGACTTGAGCTTTAAATCTAGATCTTGGCCTGCCTCTCTTTCTGGTTCCTACTGGCTCTTGATATAATACCTGTCTTTGGGGGTCTCCATTCTTTCAAGGTGTCCTAGCCGCCTTAGTCTATTAATTTTAATAAACCGGACGATGTTGCATTTTTCATACAATTAATACAAGTCAAAATTGTAGCGCCTGCACCATATCCCTCTTTCTTGTGCTCCTCCATATATGTGTCTAAGTATTCTTCTTTCAAAGCAGCCTAGCATTTCTTTGTCGCTTTTTACCATAGTCCATGTCTCTGACTCATATGTCAGGACAGGTTTAATAAGAGTTTCATATATTAGTATCTTGGTGTTTCTGCTAATTATGTGTGATGTTAAAAACTGCTTTAGTCCAAAGTAAGCTCCGCTTGCCAGGTATATTCTTCTCTTAATTTCTACACTTACTAGGTTGCTGTTATTTAGTTGTGTTCTAAGATATATAAACTCCTAGACCCCTTCGAATGTGTGTTCTTCTGTCACCAGATCTTGTGGTGCCACTATTTGTGTGCTGTTCATGATCTTCATGTATTTTGTTTTGGATACATTGACCTGCAGCCCATTGTCTTCGCGGATTTTTCTAATGTTTCAAAAGCCTGTATCAGGTCTCGTTTTGTCCGTGTTACTATGCCAATGTCATCTTCGTAGGCCAATATCTATACACTTCTATTGATGATCGTACCTCTGGTTGTTATGCCCGATTTCTCTATGGATCTTTCTAGCGGAATGTTAAATAATAGAGACGATAGACTGTCTTTCTGGCGTAATCCAGTATGTGATTGAAAAGACCTTTACACCTTGACTTTGCACTCAACTTGCAAACTGCAACTTGCAACAAAGAGTTGCCTTTACCAATGTTATTAGATGTGATGGAATATCTAATTCTGCCATTGCATTATAAAGTGCACATCTGTCTACACTGTCATAAGCGCTTTTAAAATCTATGAAGAGGTGGTGGGTATCATTTCCATATTCATCTGGTTTTTTCTATGGTTTGTCTGAGAAGGAAAATCTGATCAATTGTTTAAATGATCATAAAGTATTTAAGCCAGTACTTTGTAAGCCATATTTAGGAGGGTAATGCCTTGATAGTTGTCACATATTAGTGGATCCCCTTTCTTGTAAATAGGTATTGTAATACTGACATTCCAACTATCTAGGAGTTTTCCTTCTCTCCAAATGGATGCAACAAGTTTTATTATGTAGTTTTTTAGGGTATTTGCTCCATACTTGAACAGATCAGGTATACCATATTTTCCAGGGGATTTGTTGTTTTTTAACCTTTTTATTGCCTTAGTAACTTCTGTTGGTATATTATTTTTCTCCCTCTCATTGTCTACATCTCCACTGTGGTCATTTATCTTAGTCACTATGTAGATCCTAAACCGTGAGTTTTAAATTGTAGTTTTAGCAATGTATAAACGATTTATTTGGTATTTCAGCATGGGATCAGTCAGAAAAGTATGTCAAATTCTATATTACTTTAAAAAATGTACAGAGTGTTCCAGCTGAAAATGTCACTTGTGAATTTACTGCAAAGACTGTAAGTTTAACTGTGAAAGATCTGGATAATAAGGATCATATTTGGCAAATTAGAAATCTATTGAAAAATATTGATCCAGCAAAAAGTACATGGAAAGTTAAAACTGGTAAGATTTTGTGTTTAGTGTTCAAACTCTTCCACATGGTTTGAGGTTTATTTTCAAGATATTGTGGTAATCTGTGATATTTTTTAGATATGGTATTGATAAATGCAGCAAAAACATCATCAGATAACTGGTCACATGTCACAGAGTGGGAGAAAAAGGCATCAGACAGTAAAACTCCTAAAATGGACACTGACAAAATGGATCCCTCAGAGGGACTAATGTCATTGATGAAAAATATGTAAGTTTCACTAATATTTAGATTGAAGTACTGTTGTTACAACTAAATGTTTTTCAGGTATGAATCTGGAGATGATGAAATGAAAAGAACCATTGCCAAAGCTTGGACAGAAAGCCAGGGGAAAAACCAGGCCAGTTTTATGTAATACATAGTTATAGGATACTGCTATATTATATTATAATTTTTTATACCATAAAAATGTTGCTAATTCCTAAGTTTCAATGATTTTGTTAGTAGAATGTCTTTCTGTTGTAAAATCTTCCACTGAATGACATGTGTTCTAAGGATATAATAAAAGCTACACCATTTCCAATAGACTTGATAGTTTTCTTCAAATTACCCATACACTGCTTGAAAGTTATGATAGCACAGCTTTTATGTCTTTGCTATTGCATTGTTTAATAGAGTAAATTGTTCGAAAAGAGTCATCAAACAAATTTGGAAGATCAGCTAGTGAGTCAATGTTTCGAAGCAATGAATTGAGTCACAGAACTGGTTCAATGTTTTGATACATTAAATGTTTACTGTCTCAAAACATCGAGATAGTACTTGTCATATCTGATAATGATAAGTATTCATTTAAAAATAGCAATGAAAATCTATACTACCGATAAAGCCTTTGATCAAGTAAAACACAGAACTCATAGATACCCTTACACAACATGGTATAGACCATAACACTGTAGTACTTATTAAAAAACTATATTAGAATCAAATGGCGTCTATCAAAATAGACAAACGTCTGACAGCAGAATTTCCAATAAAAAGAAGAGTTCGTCAGGGCTGTGTACTTTCTCCACTGTTATTTAATATATATTCCGAAAGGATCTTTCAAAATGCCCTCGAAAATATTGAAGAAGGAATAAAAATCAACGGAGAATACGTGAACAACTTAAGATACGCAGACGACACCGTCATTATTGCGGACAGTGCTGAGGGTTTACAACGACTTTTGAATGTTATAACCAGAGAGGGTGATAGCTTGGGACTAAATATAAACACAAATAAAACAAAAGTAAGGGCTGTTACATGTGCACCAAATGTCGACATTAATATTCGTATCTATAACGAACATATAGAACCAGTACAAATATTCCAGTATCTTGGTTGCTGGATAGTAAACGATCTTGACCACGAGGTTGAAATATGTGCTCATATGCTAGGTCCGCATTTCAACGAATGAAAAAATTCCTAATAAACTCTACGTTATCGTTGGATATCCGATACCAATTTGTAAAAACGTTTATTTATTCCATAATGTTATACGGAGTGGAAACATGGACTCTCGGAATTACAAGTATGAGGTGTATAGAACCCTTTCGGAAGTGGGTTTTTCGAAGGATGTTGAAAATCTCTTGGACAGAGCACGTGACCAACAATACGGTGCTGAGAAGAATGGGGACTGAGAGAGAACTCCTAAATAATGTAAAAAACAGAAAAACAAGTTATCTAGGACATATGTACAGAGGAGAAAAATACAACTTCCTACGACTTATAATGGAAGGAAGAAGAAAATGCTCCTGGTTGAAGAATGTAAGAGACTGGACAGGTATGGACACACATTCCATACTAAGAACAGCTTAGAAAGAAGTCCCACGATGAATAAGCCTGTTGCTCTTCTTACTGTAGTTTATAACTCTGTTCCAAATGAGAATCTACCAATTAATTTCCACAGAAAATTATAAGGTTATTAAATAAAACAAAAAAGCAGGTTAACAATTTCTTTCAAAAAATTTAAAACAATACTTTTGCGAATTAATAACAAAACTACACAAATAATATAGAAGTAATAAAAATCTCAATTTGCCAATAAAAGTAATTGCATTTGTCTTTTGTAATAATATATTAAACATCGAGTAAAATAATAAAAATAATAAAAGAACGAAAATTTCAAATTCGTAAGAAATGTAACAACTTTTCTGTAACAATTGAGACATTCCACAATATATCGATCCAAATGATAAGCTCGAAATGCAATTATTAATATCGTTGTAAACTTAGAGTAACCTTTTTTATATAAAAAATATCGTCAACCAAATAAAAATTGCTTATTAGACGAAAATAAATAAAACTCTTCATATTTTACCTCAAGATTATCAAAATACAATACAAAATAAATACACAAATCTTCGATAAAATTGAGATAAATAACAGTCCAATAATAAATAAATAAATAAAAATGTGTCCACATGGCTTAATTCGTAGTAGGTAATTTAGTTATTAGAAAAATCTAATAGAGGATTTTTTGTTTAAATACGGTTTATGATTGAACTATAAAATATATTTTTGTTTTGTTAGTTTTTTGTAGCTTGTGGAACAGAAATCACCGGACACTGCATTGGCAACACTGTTGACAATGTCATCGAAGTCATTTGTCATTTTGTGTCAGTTGCTTTTGTCATTCTCTATAATCGTTTCTGTGTTTGTAGACACGTTATGCATTGTTATATTGATTTATATTAACAAAATACCCTACAAACAACTGATAAATATTCTCATAAGAACAATTTTAGGACTACAAACTGCTCTACAGAGGCAAGTGTAGAAAAATGAAATATTTTGGCAATATAATAAAAGACTAAGAGAGATTTGGAATATAAAGGTCCTATATGAGAGAGCATTGTGAACTTTTTTCATTAAATTTATCTGTGTGCAATATTTTCCTTACAACTCATTGAAGCTCCACACAGATATTTTTGTGAGTTGATCTAACTGATAATCATAATGCTTGAGTACGATATAAGTACACACCAACTAACTTCATCCAGAACTCACAACAACCAGATGCAAGAAAGGAGATTGGATGACAGAAGAAATCTTGGAAATGATGGAGGACAGAAGAAGGCAAAAGAATATCAACATAACTCAGTATCAACAGCTGCATAATCAAATAAGAAGGAAAATAAGAGAAGCTAAAGAGACTTTTTTCGCTGGAAAATGCCAAGAAATAGAAGACTTATAAAACAAATATGATAACTGCAATCTCTATAAGAAAGTAGCCAGAAAGTATAAGCTGGGGTAGCAAAACAAAAAAGCTCAAGCATACTATTGGACAAACAAGGAAACATTTTAGTGGAGACGGAACAAAAATTAGGAATATGGAAAGAATATATAGAGGAATTATTCCATGACCAGAGACAGGAAAATATATATGAAGATAATCAGAGTAAAGACGAGGGACCCGAAATAACAAAGTCAGAAGTTATGCATGCAGTAAAGTCCATGAAAAATAATAAAGCTGCTGGTCCAGATGAAATACCAAGTGAATCGCTAAAACTGGTCAATGAAAAAAAAAACATCTTTTAGTCCAACTACTGAACACAATCTATTCCACATGAAATGCTGACATCAACATTTATTTGTCTACCAAAGAATGTAGTGATTTTCGAACCATCAGCCTAATGTCACATACTTTAAAAACCCTCCTAAAAATCATCCATAATAGAATGCACGCTAAGCTGGATATTAGTGATTCCCAGTTTAGATTTCGGAATGGAATGAGCACAAGAGAGGCACTATTTTCTTTCAACGTGGTGACCCAAAGATGTTTGGATGTTAATCGAGATCTTTATGTATGCTTTATAGACTACAGCATGAGGTAAAACATGACCGACTTATAGAAGTACACAAAAACAAGAATATGGATGTGACGGATGTAACATTGGTATCAAATTTATACTACAGCCAACGATCAAATGTGAAAATTGAAAGAGAAGTATCAGAAGAAGTGGAGATAAGGAGAGGGGTCAGGCAAGGTTGCATACTGTCGCGGAAATGGCACTTAAAGGAGAAGAAGAACTAACTTCATACACCTTTCAACTAAAAACAAAATCACAGGATATCCTGATGTTGTGGAGATTTTGTTGGCAGAGGTTCCGTCCAGGCTGTGTAGCAGTCTTTCTAGTGCATCATTCTATGTGTTTATATTTTTGAGTATACTTTATACACCACTTTTAAACTAAAAAACCACTTTACTAGATGATTCTAATAAGTTGTATCACTTACTGAAACTGACTTATCAGGGATGAATCTAGAAGTATATGCCATCATTTTACTGATTGTATTAAAGGCAAATTTAACATACAGAGAAGAAGTCATGTTATTGAGACAGAATTGGGTTGACTTAAGTGTTTTTTTTTGGTGTTGATACTTTGTAAGTGATCAACGAAAGAGTGGTAGTGCCGATTGGGAAAAAGCTAGAAATATATAGTGCTGGACGTTGGGAAATTGGCTACAAAAATTATATTTTAAATAAGTGAACTGTTGAGCTCACTATAGTAGATTAAAAAAGAAATCGCACAGACATTGAAGAATGGTTAATTCATAAATTTAGCGATAACAAAAGAAATCTAGAAGTTAATCACTCTTTTTTTTATATAAATGTAACAAACTTATTCCTCCTGTAAAAAGATTGAAGAAGAAAAGTGTCAACCGAAGATTAGCAGGATCAAAGGAAATATATGTTGGCATAAAAGAATTATACATCAGTGGTTACTGCAGATTATATGCAAAAGCAGAAATGGAGATATCATCTTTTGTTTATCATGAAGAAGAAAACTATCGAATAAAAAATTATCAAATAGCAAAATTTATTGGTTCAAGATTGGTGAAGGCTACAATATGTAAAGGTATCTGCAAAATTAATAAGTCTCACGAAAATGACGATGAAGGAATCCAAGGCACGAATCTTAACAAAGGAAGGCCCTTCAGATGAAGTACAAATTGAGGTAGGTGTCAGACAGGGAGACTCCCTGTCAACAACATTATTCAACATTGCCATAGAGGGCGCAGTAAGAGCAGCCAAAATTATGGGAACGATTATCGAATCTTCAGCCAACTGATTGCGTATGCAGACGATATTGCACTGGTTACTAGAGATTTAAAAACCATGCAGAACATAATATTAATACTGGATAAAGAAGCAAAGAAGAGAGGGCTAGTAATAAACCAAAGCAAAACGAAATACCTCAAGTGTTCAAGAGAGAATACGAACATAGAGAAAGAAATTAAGCTTGGTGCATATACATTTGAAAGAGTACACCGTTTCAAATACCTGGAAGTGATGGTAAATGACAGAAATGATAGAACAGATGAAATAAATGAACGCATCCTACTGGGTAATAAAACCTACCGGAACTACCAAAAATTCCTGAAAGAAAAACACATTAGTAAGAAAACCAAATTAAAAATTTACAAGACTGCAATCAGGCCAGTGATCACCTATGGTGCAGAGACGATGTGCCTAACACAAAAAGATGAAATGAGGTTAGAAATCTTAGAGAGAAAGATAATTCGACGAATAATGGGGCCGGTGAGGATAAGTGTAGGCGAATTTAGAAGATTAACCAATGAAGAAATTAAAGAAGTCATCGAGGGTGAAGACATAATCAAGTTCGTTAAGATGCAAAGGCTCAGGTGGATGGAGCACACAGAAAGAGCTAACCCAGACTCTACGCTAAAGCGAATAACTGGATGGAGACCAACAACAAAGAGACCAAAGGGGAGACCCAAAACAAAAGATGGAGAGATCAAGTCTTAGGAGACATAAAGAAGCTGAGAATCTACAATTGGAAGGAGCGCTGTAAGGATCGGAAAGAATGGAGGAAAATTGTAGACAGGGCCAAGTCACACACGCTGCTATAATAATAAAAAAGCAACAGCGGTCTCCGCAATAAATGAATCAGAGAGCCCAAAAGGGCGGCAAACACTCCGCCAGGAGTGAATAAGCCATGATGATGATCTGCAAAATTACAAATACAGAGTGAATATTCACAAATCTATCGGGCTCCGATAGGGATACATGTTGGCGTGTCTCCTTTTTGACAGTATTGGAGAAAGCTGCAAAGGACGCTAAATTAGATAATAGGGGAAGCATTTTTAATAAAACTTGAAAAATTATGGCCTAAAGAGATAATTTTAACTTAACTGTATGTATCATATGAAAGTTAAACGTTTGAAATTATTATCTTGTGGCATTTGTTACTTTTGTGGCATTTGTTACTTTCCAAAGTTATAAATATATGGAAAGATCTTTCTAGACTCATTCCTGATTAGTGTAAAAATAAAGGAACATTGTTCTTTGGCTATACAATACGCTGCGCAAAATTAAACTTATTCTTTTAAAAAGTAACCCTAGACGTAAATTTCTTCTAAAAAAAAACAAATACTTTTTTTCACTCAGCTGCTCGCAAACAATAACAATTATCAGGTATCTTTAGAGACTCAGCTCCGGAGATACTCTGCAAGAAGGCATTTGTAGCTTTTTGATTACGTCGTGCATCTGCGGATGATTGTGCGCCGTGTAGGAGAGTAGAATGAGACCGTTGAGGGTGGTGAGACATCCTGGACAACTGAGTGTTTTCTTTTTCACGCACACCCACAGAGTGCAGATGTCTTTTTTATCACAGAGAGTGTATATGTGGCCGTTATGGATCAGTACTAGCTGGCCCCTTCCGCTTTTTACCAACATGGGACCTGAAAAGATATGACATTTATATCTATTATTGCAATGCACATCCCTTTAGCGCTTCCTGTATTCCTCTTATAAAACAGATTGGATCTCAATCGCTTAAAATTAATTACTATTTAAATGGGAATAAGCCACAATTAAAGGTTAAAGTACGTTTATTGACGTTTCAATTTCCACTTCGGAAATCGTTCTCAAAATACAAACATTAGTAAATTAAACAAATATTGTTTTTGTTACTTTAGAATTATTAGAAGAAAAATTCTTCTAATAATTTAATTTTATCTGACTCATTTATATTGACAATTCAGGCATACATTATACATTTTAAAGTAGATGACTTTAAAATGATATTGCCAATATTACTGAGTTGCGCTCCTGGGACGACTTTACTTATAAGATAGTTCATTCGATTACATGAAATCAACTTTAACTTGAGAATATCCGTCAGTAAAAATCATAGCGACATGCACACCGACAAATGCATGCCATGACGACAGTAAAATTCTCCTGTTGGTGATTCCATAGTAAATTATGAGGGAAAAAAAAACCTTATAATACCATTCCCGACATGGTAAGTATTTGGTCGTGCATTTAGTTTACTTTCAATAAACACCAAATTCTGAATTTATATGTTCGTTATTTAAAAAACATAAATGATGCATCCTCCATATGTTACTGACTTACTAATACTGGTATTTTCTTTTTAATATAACTTCGTCTTTCCAGATCCTACTACATTCTGCCGAGGAATTGGCGACACAATTGGTCTCATGGCTAAATGTTTGTTCTCTTTATTTGTTTATCTTTGTTCTCTATCTTCAGCATTCGCCTATAAACCCACATTTCCAACACTTCAATTTTGTTCATGATCGATACTTTTAGCTTCTACACTATACAAAAGTATGGACCAAACATAGCACTTAACCATTCTTTGTCTTAGTTCTAAACTGAGATGGTTACTGCAAATAAATGACTTCCCGTCGAGGTAAATAAGGCTTTTAAGTTTACTATTAAAAATTATTTTATTAAAAAAATTACAATTAAAAGATACATAACTCCTGTTAAGATAAAAACCAGTCTCACTTGTTCAACAGATATTCCTAACCTCCAAACTTTAAAAAAAGCTTCTCCAACCATCTCAAAACGAGTCAACATAATGTAAAATCTATAATAATATAATATAAATAAACTAATAGAGATACTGATAATAAAAGTGATGAATCTAACGTCAATTAAACAAAACTGTCTATTTGTGTATAAAAATATTTTATAGATGACGCTGAACACATGACAAATAGATAATGATATGTCATTTTTAATCTGTTTCTCTTTGGCGTTACATCTATCGTGACAGATGACACACAGACAATGTTACTAGTGACGTCAGAAGTCCCATATTTGAAAAGGAATTACAGTGCTACTGAGATTAAACAAACTCTTTTAAAACATTTTGTTTGTGAATGTATTCGAGATCTGTCATTGAAGCCTACGATTATGGGTTTCTTAAAACACGAAAAATATAATTTTTTATTGTAAAATGAAACATTTCTTTCCGTCACTTTCAATGTGCTTTTTATGTATAAAAATTTGACAAATGATCCACAGAAAATTACAAATGATAATAATTGTCAGTTTTAATATGTTTATTATTTGGCGTTACATAACAGTTGATACAAAGAATACTGAGAATGAAGTCAGAAGCGATATATGTCTCCACATTAAACAAACTCAACTATAGAAGCTTATTTTAATCTTTTTTTGCGTGTTTACTCGAGATACGTCATTGTAGGCTGAGATTAAGGGTTTTTAAGATCATTCGATAATGAGAAGCACAATTTTCTAACTGAAAATGAAACATTTCTTTCACTTTTCTTTCCAAAGACCCCCATCATTTTCAAAGTGTTTTATGTATAAAAAGGGCACTGAAAAGATGACAAATGACACATAGAAAATTAGACATGATAATTGTCTTTTTTATTTTGTTTATTATAATAAATTTTGTTTATATTAAATCAATCCAACTAAAGATCATTTTATATTTTTTAAATTGTATATTTCTTCGAGAAACTTTATTACAGCCTTCATTCGATACATTCGATTAACGGTTTCTTAATATCAGTTCTAAAGCAAAAAGTATAATTTTTTAAAATTTAATGAAATATTTTTTTATTTTCCTTTCCCAAGCAGTCCTAGTCAGCCATTATTAAAGTAACAAAGTAATGAGTGACAATGAGTAGAGCGTTACAAGATTTACTTTTTTTATATGCATTTCTTGGAGTTTCCAACTTTGCATTTAGTACTTTAGTTTCTTAGATGTTTCTGATTAACACAATAGTAATTTTTCAATTACACAATCGACGTACAGACGTTTACAGTGCTTGCATAAATTACAAGAATGATTCGACGAAGATGTAACCTCGCAGAAAGATCATCTTGTCACGTTTCACGGTTTACAGCTCTTTTAATACATTTGTTGGTATATTATGTAAACACTGTTTTACATACTAACATAACACGTCAACCATCTATTTTATTTAAATTCATCATAGATGCCGATACATAATCACAACAAATTAAAGAAAAAATTACAAATAAAATAAGTCGTATACGTTTTTACTTATTAATACTCATTTTCCCACCCCCAAGTGTACTTAATATTGTCGGGGAACCCCAAAATCAGTTCATTACTTTTACCTAAGCGATCAGATTCGTTTTAAGTGACGTTAGTGAGCATGGTTACAGTCTATAAGCGACTAAAAATAAATAAAATAATGTGAGTGAGTTGGTACGTTGCACAATTGTTCAAATTGTCTTCTTGGTTAGAGTTAAAATGTTTAAAACGAAAAATATGATAAAACAATAACACTATATCCATTAACTCAAAACGGAAACATTGTTATTAGTCTATATACAAATTGTCATATACATTGAAGTCCTTTATATGTCATCGATGGCTATGATCGTGTTGCAAAAAATTATTTAACCACGTCAAGATTAATATACAATAAAAAAAAAGGTTACAAACATTTTTGTCTTATTTATTTAACAATCTTATTCTTTTGAACGCTAAACTCAGAAACTAATTATTCTTTTGTCTGAAAGTTGGCTCCACAGTTAAATAAAGTTAATGTTTTTCGTTTAAATATTACTGACCTGTGCATTCTGCGCAAGTAAATTAAGGAAGTATGAATGGATGGAGAAACTACTAATGGTGTGGGTGACAGAGACGCCGCTTCAAGTAGGAACTTTAACATAAAGCATCATATTTGAGAAGGCACCACATTCATACAGAAATGATGAATCGGAAGACTCGTTTAAAGCCAGTCCGGCATTCACTCCGTCGTCACGCATGGTGAGGCAGCAAGTTCGGATGTGAAAGCAGCTGAGGTTTACATCAAAACGTTTTCCGAACCGATAGGAGCCAAAGGATACATCCCCAAGCAAGTCTTCAGTTGTGACGAAACGGGGCTTTTCTGGAAAAAGATGCCGAATAGGACTTACATAACGGCAGAGGAGAAGACGATGCCAGGTCACAAACCTATGAAAGATAGATTAACTCTACTACTTTGCGCCAATGCGAGTACCATACAGAAAATACCGGAGACTTTAACTCAGATATGATTTTAAAAGAAAAACTAACGGTTATGTGGAGGGCAAATCCAAAGGCGTGGGTCACCAAGAAATTCTTTGTGGAGTGGATAAACCTGGTGTTTGCCCCTTCTGTTAAAAAATATCTACAGCCTATCTAAAAACAACCTACCGATGCAAGTCCTTCTTGTCCTCGATAGTGTCCCTTCTCACCTAGCAAATCTCGAAGATGATTTACTCCAAGAGTTAAAGTTTATAAATATTCTCTACCTACCAGCCAATACCACTCTAAGCATATTTTTCGCCGCTGCTTTGAGGTGACCGAAAACACAAACCTTACCCTTCGAGAGTTCTGGAAGCACTTTAACGTAGTAATATGCCTAATTTTATTGAGCAGGCCTGGCTAGGTGTTACAAAAACCTTAACCTATGTATGGAAGAAGCTGTGGCCTGAGGCTGAGCTAGATGAAACGGCCTGCGAAGGACTGGAATCCTAAGTGTCAGTGGTAGATGAGATTGTTTCTCTTGGAAAATCCATGGGCCTGGAGGTGGATGAAAGAGATGTGAACGAACTTGTCGAGGGACAGTCTCACGAGCTGACAACCGAGGAGTTAGACGAACTACATTCGCAGCAATATACGGTGGTTCAACAAAAAAACAGTTTTGAAGAGGAGCCAATGGGAAGACGTTGTCTCTACAATAGATATAAAGGAGATCCTGGGAATGTGGGAGAAAGTTGCAGAGTTCGTAGATAAAAATCATCCCGAAAAAGTTACAACTGGTCGTGCATCGGTGTGGAGACCAAGGACGACAACAAGAAGCATGGGAAGACCTCAAAAAAGATAGGTAGATCACATAAGAGCAGTGGCAGGCAAACAGCGGATTAGATTGGCGCAAGATAGAGAAAGATGGAAGCAATTGGGAGATACCTACATTCAGGAGTGGATGGAAAATGGTTGACAAAGAAGTGCATCGGTGTTGTTCAACGAAACTTGCCTAACACATTTCCGCAATATTCTGAAAGGGAGGAAGAAACAAACCTCCTTGGACAGTTTTTTAATACGATCTGCATATGAAAATGAGCAAAGTGTGACGAAAAAAGCGAATACCACTGACGAAAATTAACCGCTTCCGTAAGCACTTCACCTTTTTCTTTATGTTTTTACAGAATATTTATGTATTTTTTGTTACTTATAAATACATATACTTCTTTTAAATACATTTTTCTTATTTACAAACACTTAACAAAAACAACCAACGTGTTTTTTTCAATGGGGAAAATTGCTTTGACATACGAGCAAGATTACGGAACGAATTACACTCGTATGTCGAGGTAACACTGTATATTGGGACCGTGCAAGTTCGGAACAGCGATACCTGGGGTCGTAAATCAGCAAAATTTACTGCGCTTTCATGTTAGATTGAGGTTAGCGGATAACTGTCAAGGACGTAGCCCCAAAAAAGAATAAGAAAAAAAAGTAAGATTGAAGTTATGTCGGTATGTCATTAAAAGGTGAACGTTGTATGTAGTGTAAATACAAATAAGTATATTATTAAATTACAGCATTACTGTTAATATGGATGCAATAATAAAAACCGGATTTGAGAAAGTAAATCACCAAATAACTTTTCAACCAAGTACTGAGTCAAATGGAAAAGCTTTAGTAGTGGCAAATGTCAAAAAAGAATGGAAGAATTATGTGGAAGAATTAAGAAAAATAAATTACCATAAATAATGCTAATGCATAAATTAGCAGGTTAAGCCCATGATATCATCATATTGGTTTGAACAATTAATTCTTTCCCTGTAAACTTTTGGACAGCGAATATATCTTAATTCATCTGCAGAAAAACTTGAACTTGATGCATTTTTTTAAACTTCAAAAAAATAAAATTAAACTTGATTTTTGGGTTAAAATGAACTCTAAGTGAGTGTTATGAAACTAAAATTTACACTTAAAAGTGAACTTTTATTTATTATTTATTTTAAACTGACTTTAAAATCGGGCTCAAGAATAATGCATAATTTAGGTTATGTTAGTTATGCTTTTTTATGATATAAATCCACTTTTCTCTTTGTAGTAATTTGTGCTTCGAAGTTGGAAACGAATAAAACTTAAATTGACAATTTTTTCTTGTATTTTTACAATTTATAACACAGCATTTCCTAAATCCCATTTTCTTCAGTGACAGAAGGTGTAAATAAACAAATGAATAAGAAAAATGACAATTGACAATATAAATTTATGAAATCTATGAACTTTGCAGTAAAAAATGCAAGATTTCTCCGCTACTCGCGCACGATCGTTTCACGTATCACATCCAAGTACTTGCACGTCGCCAATAGTTATTCTAATGTGCTTAGCTCACGCTGAGTTAAGTTGTTTTCAGTTGTTTCGCGTAGAGTGGGTGCAATGATATGAAATGATTGTAAATTTGAAACGAATCTATTCATGTATTACATTTTCCATATGATCTGTGCTATCTCATTTGATACACAGGAGGAAAAAAGACATAAGCTAAAAATCGACGAATTTATCCAATATCTGCTAATTTAGACATTTTGTGTGCCACTCAGAATCTGTCGGTTGGCTATGGCTTGGTATTTGAGCCAACCGACAGTTCCCGGGAGACAACCGAAGGTTATAAATATCGCAGATACTCATCTGTGGAGCCATCTCTCGGAATATTTAAAAACCTATCTGTCTCAGCACTTAATTGCAAAGAACGCCCGAATTATTCAATCTATTTGATAACCCAGTGTATTCATTTTAGCCAGGAGTTTATCAATTCAATAAATTTAGCAGGATCTGAATACATTTTTCGTCCAATTGAGGTAATTTAGGAAAGTTACATGATAATAATATGTCACTGAGAACGCATTCAAAATCAAGAATGATATAGATGTGAATGTGAAGCAAAAAATCTCTTGTCATGTAAGAATTAAAAAAATTATTGACAGCTAGAGAGTTTAGGATGAGATAATTGTAAGCCTGATTCACACAACTGTAAAATAGATGGCGGCAGGTCCTCTCAGCTAAATGACTAAAAATTCTTTTGGGAATTCGAAGGTATTTGTTCTCACTCTAGCGACATAAAGTAACGTGTGAATAGCATACTTGTCGACAAACATTTTAATTGTTTTCGGTTCTTTGTGTAGTGTTTTATGAGCTACATGAGTTTGTTTTTTATTTTAACTTCCTTTTTTTATCGTTGTTTGAATCTGGATTTCTTTGCAACGATCTTTAAGGCGAAGATCTTTGTGATCGTCGTCTGTGTATCAAAAGAATTAAAAACCTTGGAAGCCCAAAGACGTAACTCTCAAGTTAGTTCCGGATCGCAAGAGTATTCTAACTACTACTGTGAGGTAACGTAAATTAAATTGGAGTGTGGGTGTGAGTGGAATGAACGGGCTGGTGTACTTGTTAGATAGGGTTCATACACTGTCGTTCTGCTAGTCAATGGAGTACACTTCAATACTGATCGGAGCAATCTTTGGTACCTTATATCACAGCTGTTTCTGGATCCTAGAGCCATTGATAAAGATATGACAGACTAATTTGAGAAGTGAGATTCAAGAAGCTGGGCAGTTATGCCTAGCTAGCTGGGCAGTTCTGCCTAGCTTCTAGAACCGAGGTATTTTCGAACATGTTTCCCCCCTCACAAAAGACTACAAAAAGGTGGTCTCGAATCTTACTGTTGTCAGATGTTCTCTAATGTTCGATATAGTCTCTGGCCATGACTTTGAGAACTTGTTTCAACGGTGTTTTTTAGCATTCCTCGGTCGGCTTTGAACAGAAGTATTTTGTACCTGTCTTCTAACAAGTTCTGACTTGATTGTTATGTTCCGCTAGTCTGTTGAAGTTCTTCTCGATTTCTACACTAACCTACAGTCGTGATCAAAGGTGCTGCCTACGTAGTAAAGAGAGCGCTGTCCTCAAATGTCTTTTGTCGGTGTTCAAACACTGGTCTTTTAGAACAGACAAATCTCCGAATCGGCGCTTATCAATTTGGTCAAAATGATTTGAGGAAGCTTGTGACTTTTCCTATAGCAATAAGTTTTTTAAGGAATTAGATACTAAGGAAACCAGCAGTATCAGCTTACATTTTGGTATAGACCTTTTTAAAATTAAAACGAGGACTCGATGGAGCTAGATCTTCTGAAGCGCCTATGGCCTCGTCCTTGCGTTAAGAAATCTAGGTGATCCAAGTATCCTCAGAAATAGGCTCTATCCCGTGCAAATGATCCAAAGCTTTCTTTTTCGTCCGAAACAAGAACTATAATTAATATTCCGAAAATATCATCTTTTTTGGTGTACAAACATCACGAAACGTGTAAAATATTGTAACTGAACCGTACCCGCTTACATTGCGACGTTAGTACGTGATTTACATTCTCTCCTAACGGGTTTTTAGTCTGGTTATGATTTTTCGTATATAGTGACGTCATAGAACTATCAATGTTGCCAAACTTACAATTTTGTCTTGTCAGATTGATATTTTCCGTTTTTAAATGACCATACGTACAAAACTTGCAACACGAACTAGCCATCTTATAAAAATGCCCTGGCAGTAAAAAAGCATAATACATATTTACATGATCACTGAATAGTTTGTCGTTAGTCGTCATGATCTGTTTGATAGCACAAAAGTAAATTATATCAAACGAAAAATTGGGATTATAGATTTCGTACAGCCTTTCCACATTGCGACTTGACTTCTAAGAAAGCCTAGAATGAGTGTGTACTGACTAACTGCCTCATTACTATGTAAAACCAAAATAATTGTCTTTACAAATAATTGCTAATAATTTACTATATTTAATAGGATTTAACCACAATTTTAATTGAAAATATGTCAAACTATACATATTTTCAATGGTTAATTCTCATTAAATATGGTGTATAATAAAAAATACCACAAGGAAATAGTTTCAGAAGCTTATTAAGCTGGTAATAATGATGCCCAGAGTGAGTAACGATCCAACGGACTCGTGAATTTCTATTAACATAAAAATGGTGAGCCCGAAGGACCATACTACTTGTAGTATAATCCCAATTTTTAGTTTGCTACATAAAGTCCTTTGTCTTGGAATAAACTCCAAATAAAATTAATACCATAATAAAATACGAGCACATTGGACAGAAAAAATAATTTCCATGGAAATCAACAAAATTTTTCCAAGTTAAAATAATATAAAAAATAAATTAGAAATGTAATACCACGGAAATAGAGAAAACAATAACTTTAACCATGTTTCAGCTTTCTAACCTCAAAATAATATTTGAATCGTTCAATTGCCTTCCGATCTAAAAGCTGAAACTCTAATAAAGCATTTATTTTCTCACATACACTACAACGTCTTTTTACCTTAACTTTTTATCATACAAACAACTGGAATAACATTGTGTCACATATGTTATCTCTTCGAATACCTCTTGTTATATACAAGTCATTTAGGATCCGTCACATTTATCATTGCATTGCGCAGACGCTTTCGTAAAATCATTTTTTTAACGAATCAAAGCGATCGTATTGATATATTACCAGTTCCATACAAATTGCGCTGCACGTCACCAATGACGTCATAGAACTATCAATGTTGCCAAACTTACAACTTTGTCTTGTCAGATTGATATTTTCCGTTTTTTATTATCTAAACAAGTTCTACGACGTCAAGTTCTAGACAAGTTTATAATTATGTCAATTTCGTAAATGTACAAGAAGTTATAGATATCAATGATAATAAAATCATTATCACGGAAAATTATGAAATTACACAAAAAACAAAAAATTGTAGCAAAATATGTGCAAAGAACAAATTTCAAGCTGTCCAAATGATATATCTTGTAAGAGACAGAAGGGTTAACAAAAGGGGCAAAAGGGGAGTCACAAATACGGTAACATGGAAAAACAAGTACATAAATTGTAGATGTCACTTGCAAACGATGGAAAATTCGTAAACAGTGAAAGAAATATGGGAAACAAAAGAAGAAGAGAAGATTAAGCCAGATGTGGAATTAAATACTCCGTATCATTTAGCAAGGCCAATATCACTACAATAATTTAATCTTTTTTAAATTTCTCTAAATTCTCTACTATTCGAAAGATTCGGCAACGCTGTTCAATGACGTGCAAAGGAAGTTGTATGAATGAAAGTATATGCGTACTGCAAGATAATCGACATCCGAACAATTTTAATTCTGAGTTACTTTCAGATTTTCTAGTTAAACGACGTCTGCCATAAAACTTCCTGAAGGTTTTCGATAGGTACTTCGGTATCTTCTTCGGGATTAAATATATCGGGTATCGGTGGATGGCAGTGCATGTACGGCCATTTTACAATGTTGCCGTTCATGGTCCAGCAGACGGCCTGGCATTTTTCGGGAGTGCGGCTGTTCTTGCAATACCAAAACGCTTTACCCTTGTACACGCTTTTTTTGTAAAAGACGAAGCCGTCGACTATTAACCGGGGACAGCCCCGTTTGCCGAGTATGCACTGGATCGTACCTATGGATTAAAATAATACACAATGTTAGGGAGATCTGTTTTCGTTTTCAAGCAAAAAACCACATGCTTTGTTTTTTGTCATATATTTAAGCTTTATACTATAAATATATCGATAAAGTCTAATGATTCCTATCTACTGCATTGTACAAAGCAATAACATACGAGCCCCTTCCCATATCAGTTGGCCCACCTGTGGAATTTGCAGTTTAAGTCGATTACCATAAACAAATTATTCTTGGCATGTTTTTATAAGTTCCCATATTAATTAATATGGCATTTTTATTAATATTTATTAAAAACATTACCCTTATGGTTTTTTAGTTATTTTCAACAATAAAAAAAATCACTAAACCCTGGCTATGCATTCAGTTATGTCAACATACGTTGATTTTTTCATAATTACGTTAAATCCAGAGGTAGCTATGGAAAACTGACATCAAAACAATAATATTGTCAGTTAATGTCAAATGTACTTGGTAGCATGATACTATGACTAAGAAGATAAGATATTGCGCATAAGTCGAGACGTCATTGGAGAGTTGCACCGAAATGTCAGTTTTTTGTATGTATCAATAAATGATCTTTAATAAATAGTTTGGAGATATTCTTATGTGTACGATTATTGTAATTATTAAACCTCTTAACTTATTTTCGTCTAGTAATTTCCTCACAGAATGCATACAAATCGCATTTAACTTTAACAAGAATTCAAATTCTAGTCTTCAATGACGGCATGCGCAAACACGACCGATTTTGTGCTACGGGAAGATCCTATCTTTTTAGTCATAGTATCATGCTTGGTAGTACATATCGTAAAGCTTTTGTCTTTCGTGTAAATTTGTTCAATCATTATTAGATTTTCTAAATCTGTAAAATCCAATTCGAAAATCGCGAATATGTTGCAATTGTCACGCTATAGTGTAAGAAATATAGTCAGAAAATACAAAATTACAGGTTCGGTGGTCACAAAACCTAGAAATGTACAACAAAGTAAAATACAAAGTAAAAACGAAGCAGATCGAAGGGCACTAAGACGAATTATTGTGAAAAAATCAACGAGCAAGTTATATGGAGTTAAGCGTTTTATGAAGTGACGTTATTGGAAGACCCGTTTCTAGATCAACATGTCATCGAGAGGCCCACAAATTAGGCTTTGGTACATATAAAGTAAGTTTTATAGTTGAAAAAATTAGTACGAATTGTTTTTAATAAATTTCATTTTAATTTAGGCTAAGGAAAAGCCACTTTTAATATTACAACAAAAGAAAAATAAACTAAGATGGTCAAAAGAGCATAAAGATTGGACTAAAGTCAGTCGCAATGGGATTCAATACAATGGAGTGATGAGTCCAGATTTGAAGTGCGTTGGAGACAGTAAGAGTCGCGTCATTCGCAGGAAAAATGAAGCTTTTCATCCAGAATGTTTGAAGAAAAAAGTCAAACTTCCTGTATCTGTCATGATCTGGGGTAGCATGTCGTCTAAAGGTGTGGGAAAGTTACATTTTATCGATGGGATTGTAAACACGGACGAATATTTGAATATTTTAGAAGAATCTCCTTTACCGACTATGGAACACCGTTTAACGTCAGCGGAAGATTGTGTCTTCCAACAGGACGGCGCAGGTTGTCATATCTCAATAAAAAGTTTAAAATGGATTGAAGACCTTTTCATACCACTTCTGGAATGGGTTTCTAACAGTTCCAACTTGTCCCCGATAGAGACTTTCTGGCGCGATATGAAAAAAGCTTTGAGAAAACATCCTGCCAGGTCCGTCAACGGATTGAATGAAAAATTACAAGAAATATGGGATTCGTTTATATTAGAATTTTGTCAGAACTTTTAGAAAATTCAAAAATGTTGTTCGATGCATACAAATTTCTAAAAATTCACGCTGTGCTTTTATTTTTGTTTTAATTTTCTTACCAATCTAACGTTGGGCCAACTGATATGGGAAAGAGTTCGTACATAATAGTTTCAGGTATAAGATATGTATTACTTATAAAACTGAGTTTATTTATTATAGGAGCAGAAACAACACAACCAATCGTGACTAGACACCTTGACGTAATCCAGAGGATCAATAGACAACACAACGCAAAGTGAAGGCCTATTGTAGTGTACTAAAAACTGCATGGCCATTGCGTATCTACAAAGGTAACTAACACGAATGGTATAATGGAGACATCAACAGCATCTCCTTCCGTACTAGACCATATACTTGCATTGAAAACTCTGTAGATATGGTCCCTTGTTATCCCATACAAATAGGACTAGAATAACTCAAAACAGACGTCAAGCAGACTAATGAAGAACTACCAGTACCTACAACAGCAGGACCGAACCCAACATTGGAGAAAGATTTCGTACTTTTAAAGAAAACACCGAAAAACTTGAGGTATCTCCACAATGGTTACACGAAGCTGAAATAGTGAAGCTCAGGAACATGAGAAACACTAGCAAGATACCACGGAAACTTACAAATAGTTATCAAGGTAGAATTGATGTGACACAAGCTCCCAAGTGGACTGTATCTACTGGAAGTACTATTGACAAAAAATTATAAAAAAGAGCAGAGTTGCAACGTCTCCATCAAAAGATTGAGGGCAGTTGCAAAACTGCTCTAACGTTGACCAAGACAAGTCCAAGAATGAAATAGGGCCCATAAAAATGCCCTAATAAAACTTTCTATGAAGCTTCATGCAAACTGGAAAATCCAAGCAAGGGACAGAGCAGAATGGTCTAGAAAGCTTGAGAAGATCGAGGTTCTCTAAGGGTGAATGATGATAATAACCAGGGTAACCATGATGATGATAATAATAAAGCTCGATATGCTTTTCGATACGGATCGATACTTTGAGTTGATATGTGGTAAGGAAGACTGTTTTGACACTAACAAGAACTTTCTTGTAGACAAACGGAGAGAAACGTTGTTAAGGTTTAAGAAATCGTTAACGAAAATGTTGACCAAAGGTGGAGATCTGAAGCGTTTTCTGGGTTCTGCTGATTTTGGGCTCTAAGATCGTCACCGATGGAGGTTACAGGCCGATAAGGAGACAGAAATACAACAATTAGCACTGGAAGCCTTAATATCAACCCCAACGTTCTAGGTTTATGCGATTAAACGAAATCTACGCAGACTTTAGGAAACTAAATTTTGGGTATACTAAAATTGTGTAGTTGGTAAACCGGTGGTGTGGTAGCTGGGAAAGTTACTAACTATGATGGTAACTAACCAGGACTTGGTGGAGTTTGATTTAAGATGCAAAAGCCTCACTATCAAATACAAAACCAAGTAATGTTTCGTTTGAGATAAGAATAAGAAAAAAGCGAGGAAAAGTACAAATTTTGGTTAACTTAATTGTTATTTTGGATACGATTTGTATTACCATAAATAGATAGTTTCAATCGGTTTTTATGGATGGTGAGTACTTTTTCCTTCATATTAAGAAGAATAAACAAGTGCCAACCATATCGATCCACCAAATTTCGTAAAGTCGTGCATAATAGTCTGCTGTGCCAGAGAACAGCGAGATGTGGTGCGTAAACAAATATCCTATCGTAAAATTTAAGAATGCTTAAATATCAGCAAGATGTGGTGCGTAAACAAATATTCTATCGTAAAATTTAAGAATGCTTAAATATCAGTTTCACTCGGATACTATTTAATGTAGCGTAAAGATTGGGACCAGCAGATACTAGTGATAAGATCATAAAATACCAGATCGAATAAATAAAAATTTATGAAATATACCAAGACTCAATCAAGATAACTAAAATATATGTCACTGACATAAAAGTTACACTTAAAACAATAAAACACTAAAAAAGGACTATAACTGACTCATGTGTTCAAAATAATAGCCAAGAACTTATACAGAAGTTAGAAGAGTAATTAAAAAGAAACGAAAGAAAAACAATACCAAAGACCAGTGGAGTCGGATCAAATTCATAATGCAGAAAACGACAAAATGTTGAGACTGCAAAACGCAATTGAACCAAAGATAACATCTTGTACATGAAAACTAACAAATGAGAACTATGAACGAAGAACCATATGTTGAGAAACAAATTTTATAGGATGAATAGCTACTGAACAACGCCTGAGAAATTGAAACGAAAAAAAGCTAAACATTATAGACAACTTAGGTTTAGCTCCATGAACGTGCCGACGTTTAGATCAAGAGAACTGTCGTAACACTTTAATTAACCTAAACGGAGTGTTAAAATCGTTTATTTAAGATAAATACATTGTCAAATAGTCGAAATACTGTTTTTAAACTAAAAATACTCTAAAATTTGTACTCAAATCTAACTTCTAGACAAAAATGCTCATAATACAAGTGATAGCCAACTTTTCTACGTGTGCATGTTAACGTGCAGAATCAAACTGTGAATTTCTTCAAAATCGATAGACATTACACATAAAACCATGGTCAAAATTTTGATTTAAGATATCAACACAATAAAACAACATTTTGCGCATGTTTTATTCGTCTATGAACTGCCAAATGTCATGTTTACAATGTTTGTGTTAGTCGATTATTAGCTGTCAAATGCCACGTTCGGAAATTTATACCATGTGACATTTTCTTGAACATAGTGCTGCGTAACATGGATGCTATTAATTTTTTTATTACCGATTGAAAAACTAACTTTTTCTATTTACATACTTCATGAAAGTAGTTCAAATAACTTTTTTACATTTTTAAATTATCTATATTATCTGAAAGAAAGTAGTGAGAATACGTTCTGGTTTTTGATGACGTCAGTGGCAGCCGTTGCGACATAGTCACACACTGCGCAATACAATGGCGCATTACAACGCCCCATGAAAAAAACCAAGATGGTGGCCACTGCAAACATACCCTCCAGACGTCACTGGCCAATGGAAAGAATTGACCGATTCAAACGATCAAAGGTAGGAATTAATTTTACACAATCTTGCTTGAAAAAATACTAAATTAAATCCTAGATGTGAACCATTTCAACAAACATGATAAACGAATTGATTTTTATTTGTAGATGTGATTCCTTTCATTGACCAGTGACGTACGTGGGCGTGTCACTGTAGCCACCATAATTTTTGTTTTTTTCAGTTAGGAGTTGCCATACAACTCATTTCCTACTATGGACGTTGGTGGCGTCATTGTGGCCGTGCCTTTTGCGTCAACGTTGGGCGCTCCTAACCTAATTAATAACATAATAAATGAATTTACTTTTATTTTTAGATGTAATTCTTTCCATTGACCAGTAACGTTCAAGAGTGTGTAACTGTAGCAGAAACCATTTTTGTTTTTTCTCAGATGGCTTTGATACGATACCATTGCGTTGTGCAGTATGTGAGTTGCTGACGTCATCGTGGGCGTGTCTTTTACGTGTCATCAATTGTCCGGTTGAAATCTCCTCTCACTACTAATCTACGACCTAGTAAAATGTTCAGAATTTTGTAGATAATTCGTCTCGCTACCTCACTTTCATTTTAGTTTTGTTCCTTTATCATATATTACTGCCTCTTTTAACTTTCTTTGTACGGTTGCGAAAACTTTATTGTAATATTCTTCGAGGTCATGATCCCTTGTTTACATGTTCAAAACATTTAAGAGTTTTAAGATTCATATTTCTGTTCAGAATTTGTTTATTTCTGCTCTGATTTTTATTCTCCTATTCGATCACATCATTATTCTGCTTGTAGAGAATGTGTTGTGTTTAACATTTAAATACCTTAAATAAAATTTTTAAAGTTTCGAAAGGCTTTTCCGTTCACATATTTTCAGTTTATTTCTTGGTTTTAACTTCAAGAAAACGAAACATACTTAAATTATACTTAACAATAAAAAAAATGAATACGGCAAGAAATGAGATAACATAATAAACATTCTAAAAGAAAAATAACGCTAAAAAAAGCATGTGGTTTTGTGTATAAACGCTTTACTATATATGGCATTCAGGCATGCATTAAAATTATACTAATAAGCAGATCATGAACTAAACAACTTATTTTTGTTCATAACTAGGCATTTTTCATAAAATGATAACGATTTAATTATTTTTTGTAATAAAAAGCTCCTCTGTGCCTAGCTTTGTAATGCATATTTTATATTTAGATAAAGTATTTAACGAGGCACGAAAAAAAAACAGCAAATTGAAGTGATATTAAAATCGAGTGAGCCAAGAAATAGTTTATCGCCACTCAGAATGTTTTTTTTTTCATTATTTAAATATAGGAAATAATTGAATCCTCCCTGCTGATAGTTATTAAAAGTAAACATCCCACAAAGATTCGGAGAAACGGCGCCACTGAGAGCGACTAACGAGGATAGTCGAATCGATGACTTAACAGCTAGTGCGTCGCATCGAGTATACATCATTGGGATACTTGTGACAGTGCATCTCCATATCACACTTGTACACAAATTCTGATTTTCCTTACTTGCCATTTACAATTGCTACACACTGAGATGTAAGTGGCAAGAATACACCCCAATGTCTTAAAATGTGGATCATTATTGAATGTCCAGTACATGCTGCAGGGATATGGCGCCCAACGTGGGGCCTCATACCGAAAGAACAAGATGTGGGCCATTTTAGTTGCCCGTTCAACCCAATTGAAGATAAGGTATAATCGGGAAATGAGAGGTAGATGCCTAGAAGAACCACTGAAGAACTAAAAATTTTTTTAATGATTCCAATGATGACGACAGTGAATGTGATATTTTTAATAAATCTACTATTTTTTGGAATTTTACTGTTAGAAGTGTTCCTTACAATTTTCCACCTCTATATTTGAATTTGACTAATGCGTCAATAATCTTTGAATATACGTCAAAAATTCAGTGTTTATTGACGTATATTTGTCGCTTTTGTAATATAAAACTGTCAGAGTTAAAGTGTCTTAAAGGGTTTTCTTTTTACTTACGAAACGTCACGCAAAAAGATTTTTGAGGTTAGATTCATTTATTGCTCATAAACAAATAGAACAACAGATTAATAGATGCCATGAGATGAACAGGTTGGGAAATCGGTATCAGGTTTTGTTGTTAAAGAAAATGTTTAGTCTTAGTTTAGTTGGATTATTACCATCTATTTTAGACAAAAGAAAATAGATTCAACTGTTTCCCTGGATTACATAATAAAGAGGGTAATTTAATCAAGAATCATCTATTTATTTTTCAAGAAACTATTACACAACAGTTTTGAAGCAATAAAGAAATACCAAAACACAACCTGTGTTAGAAATGTAGATAGGAAACTTTTAAAGATAAAAACAGACGGGTTATATGAAAGTACTGCAAGGTATAAATATCGTGTACATACAAACCATTTAATATTCTACTAACTACATTTGGTGGCAGATTGACTGTAATTTTAGTTTACGAATATTTTTGTGATTTTTCATCAAATTCTTCACCAAACAAATACTTAATGCCATAGATATAGTAAGTTAATTGTGTATTATTTTAATGATGACTGAAAAATGTACATGAAATAAACTATAATAAAGAAACATTTGATTCTATCTATTACAGGAGTTATGTATCAGAAAAGAGTAGCAAACTACACTATTTCAGTAAATTTTATAAATTTCATACTCTTAGTATAAAAATATAGCTAAAAATAATAAAAAGTTCCACCACAGACACCTAATATGAAGTATTACATAATGTCCTTAGTTATTACCATTAAATATAAAAATATGAAACATTTTTCAATTGACACTGCACTTATGGGTTTAGTCATGGCAGTATAATCAAAATATATTAACAGTCATTTAAAATGTGCTGTCTGTCTTTAAGTATAAATTGGAAAAAGACTGTGTGTCAGTTATTTGACAACATACACCTGTTGCCAGTTTGACTTATATCAAATTATAAAGTCTGGGTTTTTCCTTCTTTCAATAGCATGATAATGGCAATACAAACAGTGGCAAGATCATTTTAAGTAGCTAGGATTGACATTACAGAGTAATGGGGAAATAGATGAAGATACATATAATAGAGTTAGGGAGGGATGGATGAAATGGAATGAAGCAAGTGATGTGTTGTGTGTCAGAATAATTCCAAATATATAAAAAGAAAATCTATTGAATAAAACTAGAAAAATGTGTAAAATGATTGAGTCTATTTCATATTTTATGAATTACAACCGAAATTTTGACAAAACAGTATTTTCTGAAGTTGGCTGTGATTTATCTACATGTTTTCTTTTGGGTGAGAAATTTCTCTTCATGTTTGAATTAAGATAATAACATAAATGGTATTTCATTGACATCTTACGCTGGATGAACTTAATTTAAATTCATGCAATCACAATATAATAGATGTACAACAAATAGTGTGCATGGCAATGCATCATAGTCAGTCCAAATTCAAGCATTTTACAATCATCCCGAGAAATTCGGAATTTCAAATACAATTGACAAAAACAAATAAATATGATGTAAACTAAGGACATTTGTATTGCAAATAATCTATCTATGGTTTACAACTACTAGCAAACTAGCTGATATGATGCCAATACTGTCAATTCAATATAACGACCCTCTACCTATAAGCCAAAGTATATCCAAAATAATCTGCGACTATATATATCTAAAATGTGCATAACTACTAATAACTGTTAACTTACCCGGTGAAGATGAGTCCTGATTTGGAGGGGGCATATCAAAAGGAGGCCATGACGAGAATGGAGAAGCAGAAGGTTCTTCTTGCAGATTTTCTGCAAGACTAGCTATATCCATATTGGGGTCTTCTCCTAAAAGACACACAAAATCTCTATTTTTGTTTAACTAGAGAGATAGGATAAAAAAAAAAACAAAAATATCAAGTTAAATGAGCAGATGTTCAGAAAATATGACATTTTTGGAATATTGTGTTATTCAATTCATGATAAGTATAGTTATGCCAAATATTTCAAAGCTAATGTCACTTTATCCCTCCTAACACCTGCTTCTTTAATTATAGTTGTTTTTACCTGAATGGGAGGTATTCTCTTCATCCTGATGATCGATAGGCTCGAGTTTCGGTTTGATTAAAGGTTCCTGATACTCTTCTAACTTGGGAATAATATTGGGAATTATAGGTGTTATTGAGGACTGAGGCAGGTCATTTTCTAGAAGTTGTTTTTTAATGGGAGGTGTCTGCACTGGTGAATGATGAGACTGAAAAGTACATGTATGAATTACAATAGTACTCAGCTCAGCGAAATTCAACAAAACAAGTATTTTTCAAGTTTCTACATAGTAAACTAAAAATGAGTAGTATTTTCTTACCTGGGTTGGCTGAGCTGGATGTGGTGATGGAGATTTAGATAATTTAGGGCTTTCTATAGGTCTAAGTTGTTGCATAGGTCTTATAATCTTTTTCACAGGTCTAGGTCTCTTCATAATATTCTGCCTTTGGTCTTGGTAAGCAAAATTGCTTCTACTACTACTAGTATAACCATTTGTTTCCTACAAATATAAATAACATTATATGAAACATAGTTTTGTGAATAATTTTGAAGAATATCAAGAAAATAATTATTCTTGTTTAAATACAAAAAAGGGACATTGCAGAATCAAAATTTCCTTTATCTAGTTATAAATTTTGTGTTAAGTAGTAACAAACTGTGATAGGGGCAGAGATGTGTCATATAAAACAATTTTCTTATAAAAACAAATCTACAATACCCTTCTAAAATCAATATTTCTGAGATTTTTTACCATACATCAAAATGTGCATGTCATTGCAGGAAAAATGTTCCTGGAACCATTCCAAACTTAGAGAACTGCAGTTAATTGCTGTAATTTTTTTTTCTAATAGATTTTCTTAAGATATAAACTAATTTTGATAGGGACATTCCTGGTTTTTAAGCAATAACATACAAAATTTTATGAAATATATCAAAGTCCAGATTGAAATACAATAAGAATATATCTATGTTTTAGATAAGCTGGATACTTTTTTTTTTATTTAATTAAATACACAAAACAAATCTTAGATTTCATTGATTTCTCACACAGACTTTGATTTATATGTTATATTGATCAAATAAGTTTTCTGGATTTAAAATTAGGGCAATATTGCTATTTTTTTATATCTTAAACCAACAATTTAAGTTACAATTTGAGCTTTTCAGGATAATATCCACTCATTGATGATTTATAATCAAATGCCACCTCTTTCTGTGTACTTGCCCTCTTTTTCTATCAATTCTAAACAATGATGAATGATAAACATTGTTTTGACTTTTGAATTTGAATCACATGCACAAAAATAATGATGCAGGGGTATTCTCTAAATATTTAACTAAAAATAGATTGGTTGTTGGTGTTAAAACATTCTTATACTTACAGAAGATGTTGAGGATGAGTTGTTATCTGTCAGTCCTTTAACTTTCAACATTTCTGCTACTCTCATGAATGTAGGAATTTCTTCCTGACTCACACTAACCTCTCCCTGGTACATGAAATGTAACAGACTGCTCAAAGCATTATAATTAACCTCGGGCAGTATAACTATTGGATGTTTACAAGGATTTACCCTGAATAAGTCTTTGAAAAAGGGGCTACACACCGAAAGAACGGTTTTGTGCGCTTTTAAGAATTTTCCATCAGCAGCTAGAGTCACATCAACCAAATCTTCATCTTTAAATAAAGAATGAAAACCCGAACTCAGGTTATTGTGGAAGTTGTTCCAACATAAAGAAAATTGTTCACCTTCCATTTCTGTCTGGCTAGTGAAAAAAGTATTGAAAAAAAATCACAACAATAGACACTGGATTTCGCTTTGGACGACTTCACATACTGTTTTAAACTTTTGCGCTGGCACGAATAAAAGGTTAAAACACCATTTTTTGTAAATTTTAGAATTGGCTCTACCCTGCTTGGTCAGTTGTTGGGTACGGTTATTTTTTGTGTGGCCACTGGTCACTATCACTAAATTTTCATCTCTGTTCAGCCTCGCCGCAATCCACAATCCACAAGACAGAATTTACAGTTTCAAACTAAATGTCAAATAAGACAGAAATCATTTCTGTCACTAAAGCTGTCTTTTACTCAGTTCAACTATATGCTAAAAGATGGTAGCAAAATTTGTATATTTGAATAAATATTTTTATTACTTTTTAGTTCAGAAAAATAAGTAAAAAAGCCCATTTATGACACTTAGCAACAATTCATGTATATGTAGAAAGTTTCTCTGGTCTAGAACGTATCTATGTAGAAATTATTGGTTTTGTGTAATTTTGAAGTTTTCAGAGAAAAATAAATTTTACAACTTTTAGAATACGATATTTTGTAGAATTTTTAATATTTATTTTATTTATTTAATAAAATTCTAAAACAAAATATGTATGGAATTTTATTTAAAACCTTATCTTTTTAGTGGTAAGTCAAAAATTGAAAAAGAATCCATTTTTCGCACTTAACTGTTAAAAACTAAAAAACGAGACCGAATTCTTTTCATGAAACACGTAGGTATTCTTTCTATATGTACATATTATTAAAAACTTGCTACATACCTGAATTTTTATAAAGTTCTAAGAATAACTTACTTTATTGGATCGGTTTAACATAGGTTAAATTAGGCAAAATATTTGACCCATTAATATCTGGATCAAAGAAAAATATTTTTCCTGCATTTTAGTAATTTTTATTGCTCATTATTTTATTAGAGCAGTTTATATTTCGTTGCATAGTAATTGAAAAAAAGTATTGAAACAGACAATGGTACGTAACATAAGTTGCCTACATTTGGCGATACTCAGTGTATAAGTCCTCCAGCATAGAGAAATAACAAATAAGTTATTGTTATTTCTCTATGTCCTCCAGTCAATGATGTAATATCCTAATCTCCAGTTTCCAATAACAAAGGAAATATGATGTAATGCCCTTTTGGCAATGCCGCAATGTGTTTTTTTGTCTCAACATATTCGTTACCCCTTTTCTTTCCAATGATGTATCATACGTCACGATCCTACGATCTATTCTACCCCCACCATAATACGCTTAGAAAATGAGCAGAATAAACCTTATCACTTTCTTATGAATATTATACTGTTGTATAGTATACAATAGTTATATATTATGGTATACAAAGGTTTAAAATAATAATCAAGGTCTTTGTGCAACAAGAAAAGTTTTATTTTGTTTACACTACATTATGTTTAACATAATTTTATGCTAAATTTCTCCACCATCTGGGTCATTAGCACTACTTTCATTGTCTTTTTCAGTCGGTGTGCTTTCTTGAAATAAAAATTTTGTAGAACTTTCTACTTTCTTCGCTTAAGTAGCGAAACAAGTCTCTCAAGTCTTTTATTTTCGACTGATTCATAGAAACCCGAGGCAAAGGTGTAAGAGTAAGGTCAAGTGGCAACGTTTTTGCATATTTAAAAGGGGTGTATATTTCAAAGTAGGTTTTAGAAGCAGCCAGTGTCCCACAAGATTTATACTCAGCACGCAATACTATTCGTTATATTTATTCACAGACTTCTTCAAAAAATAAGGAAGAAGTGCTACATCTCCGTCATATGTTATCGAGGAGTCATGTTTGAGGCAGAAAGGAGAAGGAGTTTGTCTGCACTGTAGGAATTTTTCTAGGTAGACTTTGGGTTCCTCGACATCTTGAACACTTTATAAGGTATGTCTTATAATCCCAAAATTTCTGTCGCATTGACTAAAGAAGTGTCCATAAACAGGAAAAATTTGTGACACTTCGACACTGTATAGTTTTTATACCCAAGAACAAAACCGTAACAAAGTGATTTTAATTTTGGCCTCCACTTGCATCTGATAGAACACACATCTGCTAATGTATTGTGAATAAAGTCAAAGATGAGTGAAGCAACTCTTTTTATATTGAGATTCTATGAAGGAATATACATATTATGATCCATCATTATACCATAGAAATGAGAGTTAGAATAGAAAAGGATAGAAGCGTAATTAATAATACGAAACAAATGGTCTATTGTAGAGACCTCAGAGTAAATCTTTAGAAAACGAGTACTAAAGTGTTTATGTATTTTCTGTACTTTTGTTTGGTGTGGAGACATGGACTTTAAATAAATAAACAATGTCTCAACTGTATCATATAAGACGTGGTGACAGATATGAATTCCTAAAACTAATAATGTAGGGAAAGATTCAAGGAAAGCGCAGCATAGCTAGAAGAAAAATGTCCTGGCTGAGAAACTTCAAAGAATGGTTTGGATGCAGCTCAACTGAACTCTTTCAGGCTGTAGTGCCAAAAAGTAGAATAGCAGTGACGATTGCCAACCTTGTGTCTGTTACAGCCTTATAACTTGGTCTTGTAATTTTCTCCAGAGCACTTTTTGAATCACTACAAAAAGGTTTTTTTCAAAATCATTCTGTTGAATTAAATCTAATGCCTTTTTTTACCGTAAATAATTTTGCTGAACAAATTGAATTAGCTGGTAATTTTGCTGTTAATTCGGTGTAAAATTAAGGTATATACCACTGCCTACATTACCTTGTTCATCTTTGGATTCATCTGTGAAGATTAGTTTATGTACAGACCAGTTATCAAGGTACCATGACACAAACTTGGCTTGGTTATCTTCTTTCCCTAGGTTGAGGGTTTCATAAACCACAGGAGAAATCTGAGAATTAAGCGGAAAGGAGTGATGAAGTTATGTGCCACCACATGAACCTCATGTAGCATATTCTGTGCCCTTATTCTTGAATTCCAGGGAGTAGAAATTACAAGAGAAAGTGACGTAAAAGTAGGCGTGGCTCCCTAAAACCTAAAATGCTGTATTCTTGAAAAAAACTCTCCTAATGTATGAGAGAAATGTCACTCCTTAAGGGAATAACAATTTCTACTGATAGTAGGTACGAGAAATTGTAAATGGGAGCGAAAATAACAATACATAACCTTTCAAAAACCTAGGGAAGTATTTTGTTTTTTAAAAAGCGGAAGTTAAAAAAGATGGATATCAATCATATGCTCTACTGGAATTATATTATGTTTATTGATGTTTTGGAGGCAGTTGAAGATCTTCAAATTGGCCGGGATATCCTCCAACCAACGGACCCATTTCTTTTGTCAGATAGAAAATTTTTACAAATTTTAAAATATATTTTGGAATATTCAAAAGTAGCAATAGTAGCAGTTAAGATTAAACTGCTCCAAAAAATCACTCCTTTTTGTCACCGTGACAATACTGGAGCAGTCACATTTTGTCACAGCTACACAAAAATCGCAGGTTGGCCCACCACTAAGGGGAGTGATCAGGTTGACGGTTGACAGTATCTTGTCTCTGTCAATAATTAACTTTTGTGATTGGTTAAAATTTTCATTGAAAACCCGGCAACACTGTTTATAGTTTCTCTCATTCCTTATCCTTTTGGAAATTTGGAAATTATGATGGAGTAGAAAAGCGAGTTAGCTTAGTGGGGAGTAAAATTTTCTCTCGATTCAAGAATGAGGCACGTACAAAAAGATAGAGACAGAAGAAAACAGTTTAAGGGATCCCTTCATTTTGCTTGATAAAACGCAGAGTCTATTTATATTTTAAGTCTATGGTTTGACCTGATCTGCTCCTTCTTCTTCTAAATAAAACTCACACACAATTTCTATAAACATCTTTATTTATTATTCTTTACAAAATAAATATTTTTAATGTCAGAAGAGTAAAAAGTGAAAATTACATAATACATTTACACAAAAAACAAATATTGCGTTCCATATTGCGTTTATAATATTATCATCATAGTACAAATTCAATATAACCCTACAAATTATTTAAAATCGACATAGAGAAAAAATAAAGAGCAAAATTAACACAGTTGCCAAATTAACAAAGATTATAATACAGTAAAAGTAATAAAGGAAAATTTTCAAGTTTATAGCAAGACAGAAAGGGAAATATATTAGAATGGCGTTTGTAATGAATCGAAATAACGAACTTTAGGAAAGTACTCATTTTCCTATTCATTTTACTGTATTTAACCAGATTATAAAATCGAATAAAAATATTAATACACATTGACTAGATCTGCTTATAAAATGGCACCTTTATACATTTTTTTGTTTATTTTTTATAATACCCAGAAATATTTTTTGTCTTCAAAAATTACAAATTTTGAGTATAAAAAAGAACTAAGTTTATTCTTAAAGTTACTAAATAAAATAAAATCACTCGAATGGTTCATTAGTTCTACCAATATTAAATCGAGACATTATTTCAACAGAATATGATCGACATTTTATGTATGAAAGGTATGCAATAAATTAATTGTGTCATTCACATAATATTTTGTAAAAAAATTCACTAGAAATCCTAAAAACTTTTCTATTATTATTGTGCAAATATTTTAGTGAAGTATTTGAGTATAGTTCTTTGGTCACTGTGTGCTTGCGCGATATGTTTGTTGGTCCATGAATTAGTGCAGCCAACATTCCAACAGATACAGAAACACTTTATTCGTAAACTATGATAGCTACGTATTGTCTATGATCAACCATCATACGTCTTCGATTGTTAAAAAAAAATGATCTTAAATTCTATTAGGCCTTGTCTGCGCATGTTCGAAGCCTATTCTCACAGAAATATTGTTTGTATTTTTCTTTATATAAAATTAATCGTACTTTTAAAGCAATCTGCTCATTTGTGATGTTTAGATTGTTTTAAATTGTTGATACAAGCGGATATTGTGATTGGTGGAACTAACAACTATTTTTCGTGTGTTTGGATTTAGTTTAAACAATCTACAATCATAAATCTAGTGTAAAAAATCACATAAAAGGCATCCGGTCAAGATTTTTAAAACGTCGATGCACCTAAAAATAGTTTTGTCGTAAAAATATACTCGAAACCGTCCCAAATATCACATACATACAAATCCTGATCACTAAACTAAAAAAGTGCTGAAGTTTTCCGAAAAAACGTAAAAACTAGCTACCTATACCTTTAGGCTCGAGACAATCGGGCAAATTTCATGTTACTTTCACTTTCTGACTAGAGTTGGGAATGTATCCGTCGGTCACTTCTTTGGTGGCTTCGTTGAAGGCAGATTGCATTAAAGCTCTCGTTCTTTCCATCAGGTCCTCCAAGTCGTCCGTCGTCAAGTTTGCTGTTTCGATTTGGGGTAAGGCTGTCACAATTACCTTTCCTAAAAAAAAGGAGTGGATATTTTTAATTAATTTTTAGCAAAAGTAATATTACAATTCTATATTGAATGTTTTTAGTGTTGGCACTTCCTGTGCATGAAAATTATGTCAAAGAGTCAACAAATAGTTCCAATTGTAACTAGACATTATTGTTGGTGAATCATGATTTTAACAATGTGTAAACGTACATAAACTATATATGATCAAACATCGTAGCATAAGCTACCGATAAGTGTAGTGATTAACAGTATAACGTATCATAATGATAAATGTTAGAATGAAGTGTTCCAACAACATAATAATTTGAATTCATTATTGTAATGTATTAAATTAATAAAATTAACCTCTGTACAAAATGTTTTAAAAAGAGTATCTGGTTGAAACGGTGTTGCCAATCGTGAACCGAGTTCTTATTACTCCCCATTCGTTTTTCAGGAAAACAAGGTTTCAAAGCAAAAACCTACTTAAGGTTCAGCAAAAATCATTCGTTCAAAATAAAAACGTTCTACATATCTGACTAATAAATAAAACAAAAAAAAAACTCAAAGACAAATATTTTACTCAGAATGAATGTCTGACAAACTGTTCTCATTAACTAGGAGTAGGAGAAAGTGTATCAATATCAATGAGAGCTGGAATCCAACCTCAGAAATTAAAAGCCGAATAGAACAAGCCGGAGGTGCATTTGTAAAAATGAGAAACGTACTTTGTAGTGACGATCTTAGCATTGGCCTTAGAGTTAGAATGACATCTTGCTACATCTTTCCTGTCCTGCTGTATGGAGTGGAAGCGTGGACTCTAACCGAGGCTATCTTTAAACGCTTGACAGCCTTTGAGATGTGGGTATACAGATGACTACTGAAAATAAGCTGGGTCTAAAGAGTTAGAAATGAGGAGGTCCTTAGACGGCTGAACCAAACAACACAACTGGTCAATATAATAAAGAAACGCAATCTGGAATACTTCGGTCACATAATGTGACATCCTGAAAAATATGATCTTTTACATCTGATCATTCAGGGAAAGATCCAAGGTAATCGTGGTCCTGGTACACGAAGAACATCATGGCTGAAAAATCTAAGGCAATGGTATGGAAAATCAACTACATCGTTATTTAGAGCTGCTGTCAATAAAGTCAGGATAGCGAATATGGTAGCCAACGTGATATCCAACGATCGATAATGGTCATGGAACTAGAAGAAGAAGAAGGAGAAAGTGAATAACTTAGAAGAATTGTGGCATTGGAAAGTGGTTCATTTCGTCCTAAAAGTGACAACCTAGGCCGACCGAAAATCATTACGCCTGATCAGAAAGATTAAGGCTAGGCGCACACACATCGAATTTCGTCGGTCGATAAAAGTTCGATCGAACAAATTCCTTTGGTGGCGCGAAGAAACAAATGTGAGCGGGCACACACATCGATCGCCAAACGGCACGGCATCGATGTCGTGTGGCGATCGATGAATGTCACTCCATGGACGGCGGCCGTGGTCGTTGCCGTCGTTCCAAGGCGTATAGTATCAAATGAACGCGCGCACACACTTATCGACCGACCAAAGGACCAGTTGCGTTTTTTGACACTGCTCAAGGTACGTCGCTCGTCGGATTAAAAAACATCATCGAATAAATATCGTGTAGTGTGCGCGCTAGGCTAGGGACATCCAAATTCGATGTGTGTGCCCCTAGCCTAGCCTATAAGTAATGGTTCACGTTGACGATGATTCTCAAGTACGTTTATCTTATCAACGTTAGGAATCAGCAAAACTTCAGTTTTGAAAATCCTCCGTAAGCATTTTCATCCTTACCATTTTACACGTGTACAAAATCGATTGTCAGCAGATTTACCTTGAAGATGCAGATTTGTAAAAGATGTCCGAAACAGGTAAAATCTTGACCATTCCTTCGTCGATGGAATATTTTTTACGAATGAAGCTACAGTTACACACCATGGTCTTTTTAATTTAACAAAAAAACATTTCTGAGATACTGAATATTCTCATATTAAGAACGAAAGGCATTTTCAACATGAATTTCAAATAAACGTATGATTTGAAACCATTGGTAATATTTTTTACGGATTTATTGATTTGTTGGAAGAATTGTCATCAAATTTAAGGCAAAATATGTGGTTTATGCAAAATGGTAAACCACCATATTATAGAGAGAGAGCAGTAAAAACATACTTAAATACAACTTTACTGAACCTTGGATTGGTCATGTGGTGAGATATTAATATATTAATTATTTAATTCATAAAATATCCTAAAATAATACTTATCATTGTACTTATAATACTTATAATAAATACTGCAGCAGTTTCTTTAGAATCAATGATTCTATTTGATATGAAACGATCTTTAATGGAATGTATTGACTAATTAATTAAAGAAAATGGTGGACATATCGAATACTTATTTTGACAAAAAGTTTAAAGTTATTTAGTTTAACTATTTTTTAATTTGGTTTATAAATAAATTGATATGACTTTAATTTAATATAAAACGTGAAAACATTATCATAACGTAGCGCTACAACTCTGGGTGGACCTTGGCTGACTGTACAACTTTTTTCCAATTTGTCCGGTCTTCCATAAACGTAGGGTCAAACGAAATGTACATTGTTCGAAAATTTTTTTTAAGTATTTTTCGTTCAAAGCGTCTGAGCTTTTCTTCGTTTGCTTTGATCATGGTCCACGTGAGCCATATCTTCACTTGTCGCTCCTTCCACCTTGTTGAAGATGTCTTTCGTGGATAGGATGGAATCTCCAACAAAGTCTATGTCATCTGCATATGCGAGTAACAGCTCGGGACCTTGAACCGATAGCAATTCTGTTTTTATTTTGGCCGACCTCATGGCATCCTCTAATACAAGGTTAAACAAACGTAGAATGTTTGATGTAAAATCCTATTATTTTGTTATTTTGTCAAATCCCATTAATAATAATTATCCTGCTGATCTATTTATTTTATTTAATATTTCGTTAACTATTAGCTTTAGTTAAAGTTATTTCATACCAAAATTCAGAAGTAGTGATGTTTCTGTCTATTTTTCCTCCATTGCCTGGATTAATTGCGTTAAATCAGAATTATGCAGCTAATTTGTAAAATGCGATTATGTCGAAAACTGTTGAGTTTTGAAATTATTAACAGGTATACTTTTTTTTTGTTAAAATAATGTATCTTTTTATATTTTGTTACAGATAACGGTAACTTGCAGAGCAAAAAAGTTAAGTGCAAATTTATGCCACATATGTGGCGCCTTCTATCAGCTACATCAAAGCAGCGGCGGCTCGTGGCCTAAAAAAGTGGTGAAGATGAGGAAAGCTTGCCGGAACCAAAAGAAGTTTTGGCGCCTAAATCTCATTAAAAATTCGTTAAAAAAATGTATAGAGTTTAGGGCTCTAATAACTGAAAATCAGTTTTTTAGGGCACTTATACTAGATACGATTCGTTCTGCTTGCCTAGGGTATTTTAGTTTTGAACCTTGACATTTCATTGAGGGTTTTTTTGGCGATTAAAACACCAGGCCTTCTAAAACAGGTTGGTGAGTTTCGATTCAGCCGCCCATTTTGGGTCACATGCTGATTGCAGCCGACCACTCTGGATCAGTCGTATATGTTTAAAATACTGGTTGGTCGACCATATAAAAGAACATCCCTTTTATCTTTATTTTTCCAATGCCTAATCAGAGTCTCTAATATATTACACACCAAGTCATTAATTGGATTCATGTCTGTCTAAAATTATTTTTGTCCAAACGAAATCCACGAGAACATTTATCCAAAACAAACCACAGAGAAATATATTAATAAAGTGCATTAAACAAATAAAACTAATACTGTGACTAAACTAAACTAATAAATACTATACTATACACTATACTATATAAAAAATATCTATATAATAGACTAAATTTCAAAATATTGTCGCTGACAGAAATTGCCGGAACATAGGAATACCAAATACACATTCAACAGTGGGTGAAGACGGATAATATATTTTTAGACGGAATTGCACTCGCCAGTTTTTTCAGCTATCAGTAAGGATAGGCTAACGTCACGTTGCCATGGCAACCGTGAACGTTTATGCAGATGGATTTCCCATTTTAAAAATGATATTCACCTATTCCTGAATCGTACACGGCTAGTGACACAGGTCAGGACTTGACCCTCAAGTACCTACCGCTAATAAAGCTAGTTGTCTTTTTTAATCTTTAGATTAATTAAAAGAGAATAAATAATTGATTTCAGAATTTAGATATAATAGTGTTGCTTTCATTTTTTATTTGTTTGTCTCAATTTAATTTAAATTTTTTTGGTGAACCTCACCTTCACCTACTTCACCTGGCCGGCCGCCGCTGCATCAAATTATAATTCCCCATATTCAAAAATACCCAGTTGTAAATTTTTGTACATAAATGTTAACAAACATGAAAGTTATAACGAAAAATAACATTTTAAATTTCCACTTTAACACCCTGCATCTTTCTTAATATCATCATTTTATTAAAGCAATTTGGCTTATATCGTAATATTTTACAGTGTAGAATCTACTGTTTCTTTTGTACAATTACCTAAGGACCCCCCTGTATAGTAAATATATCTGATGCACTCAAATATTCCATCGGAATTTTGTTCTATATTAAAGGGTAAAACGGGTCATGCGAAAACAAGTATATACAAAACTATTTAAAATTCTACAAAAAGTCCTTTGCTAAAATCTATAGAAAACAACACAGTAAATAAATGTATTTCAAGAAACTTCTCAACAACACCCCGTAACAACAATTTGGTCATAAATAACACAATTAAGTATTTTTCGGAAGCTTGACAACGTTGTCCCACATGTTCTATTAGTTTTGTTTAGGATTTCGTACACAAGCGCGGCAAACCGCGTCCCACATGACGGGCCCGCCCTCTGATATTTAATTTAGTTCGTTTAACACTAAATTTTCTACTGTAATAAGCGGCAATGCCATGTCAACTTATTAACGAGCATCTGTTTGCGATAGATTCATTAAATGGACACGCGACGGAAAGAATCGATCAATTGATCGAACTTTTTAATGGGATTTATTTGTTTATTTTCAGCAAGACTAGTATCTACATAATGAAAAAGAAACCTTACAAAAAGAAAGAAAAGCATTATAGTGTCTGTATGAAAAAGTAACCTTACAAAAAGACATTCGAATTTTTTGTGATAATCTGCCATTAAACATAATAGGTACTTAGTGGTATAACTTTTCTACAAATTATTCCAAAACATATAATTATATTTGTCACTGAAAAAGTGTTGTGGTGTTTTTTGTATCCACGATAGTCTTCAAATCATCTTTACAAGTAAATAGCCTAGTCTGGTTATGCAAAAATCATCACTAGATGACGAATAGATGAAAAAGTACTCGTATTTTTACCTTGCGTTTTTTTAACAATAATGTATGGTCACAATTTGATTTTTTGTCTATAAGTTTTTTCCCTTATACTTTACATAAACAATATTTATACCATTTTTTTATATCAAGAATACCTTTATTTTCCGTTTTTTAAATTAAAATTGATAAATAATTTAAGGAGATATTTTGCACTAATTTATAAATTTTATTAATTTTTTTATTGACCAAATAAAATGTTACAAAATAAACGTTTGAAAAAGGGATATGTTTTTTTACTTATAAGCAATTATAATAACTTCTATATTTTTCCAGCTACAGACTTGTACGTACAACCATTGGATAGCTGGTAAAAAAACTCACATTAAAAAAACCTTCTATGACCAGTAGGAACGAAGTTAAGGACTATTTTTAAAAAAATCATATCTCCACTATTAAGAAGTAAAATTTGCACAAATATTGAATGAAAATCTAAACTTTGTACTAAAACTTATAGCTATAAAATTCATCCAATTTTTCGAAACTTACAGCCCTTCGAAACGAAGGTACTATCGATAGGAAAGTGGAGGAGATGTTGCAGCTCCGTTTTTTTTTTCGAGATCGCAACTTCAAATTGAAGCACCTAGGAAAAATTTACATTATTTGGGCTTCTATTGCAGTAAGAAGCCTCTTTTTTTTAATCTGGGGTAGCTTTTCGAAATATGAAGAATTACATAGTTTTCACTGGCAGGGAAATATGGGAAACCTCGGAAAAATTGAGTCCATTTGAAATGGTGTAAATAACAGATAAATGGTGTTTTATTAAGTGTTTGTAGCAAAGATTCAAGTATAGCTAAATCAATGATTTATTTCATAAAATCATTCAAGTGCTGTGAAAGTCATTATGGTCGGGGTAAGAGCGTTCGCGGTTACCTTAGCCCTGAGTTATCTATTAAAAAATTGTGGCGTATTTGGAAACAGACTCAAAAAGAACAGAAGAAGTCACTTGCATCTTACTCAAAGTTCTTCAAGATCTTCCAGACGAAATTCAATCTAAGTTTTGGCAGTCCAAAGACAGACGTTTGTCCATTTTGTGATCTAACAAAATGTGAAATAAATTTATGCAAAGACCTTCGAGGAAAAGCTTCCCTTATTACTAAGTACAGATTGCACAAGTTACGAGCTAAGACATTTTATGAACTGCTTAAAAGAACAGAAGCTAATGTAGTTAAGGTATTTTTTGACATGGAAGAAAACCAGCCTTTTCCAAAACCAAGAGTTGGTGAGGTATTTTATTCTCGACAAATTTGGGTTTATAACCTTACTTTTGTATTGATGGATGATACTCAAAATTCTACTAATACTTTTGTGAACACATGGACTGGAACCAGAGTGGGCGAGGCTCCAATGAAGTAGTTTCAATTCTGTATAACTTTTTGGGGCTTCTGGAAGATAAGTTTAAAAATGTTCCAGCGAACTCATTGACACTTCAACTGTTTTCTGATGCTTCTTCTTTCTTTCTTCTTCGTCTAGCCATTCACGTCCACATCTGAACATAAGCCTCTTCAAGTCATCCTTTCCATTGTTTTTTATTGTACGCTTTTTGTAGCCAATTTTTCCCGGCAGTCCTTTTCAGATCATCTGTCCATCTCATAGGAGGCCTGCCTCTGGGTCTTTTGTGTTGGTATGGTCTTCAGGTTAAAATTGATCTGTGCCATTTGTTTAGATCGCTCCTAGCTACATGTCCAGCGTATTCCCATTTCAACTTTAATGATTTTTGCACCACATCGGTGACTTTGGTTTTCTGTCTTATCCATGTGTTTGTTTTCTTGTCCTTAAGTGATATACCTAGCATTGCTCTTTCCATCGCGTGTTGAGTGACTCTAAGTATATTCATATTCTTTTTTGTGATTGTCCATGTTTGTGCCGCATAAGTTAATATCGGAATAATGCATGCATCAAAAACTTTAGATCTAAGATGTAATTGAATTTGTTGATTTCTGAGTATATAGTTCAGTTTACCGAATGCTGCCCAAGCTAACTTTCTTCTTCTTTTTATTTCTTCCGTTTGAATTTCCCTATTTAGGATTATTTTTTGTCCTAAGTATATATATTCTTCAACTTTTTCTATAACTTTATCGTTTATTATTGTCACGGTGTCTTCGGAGTGCATGACTTTTGTTTTGTTTAAATTCATTTTCAGTCCTATTTTAGAAGATTCGGTATGTAGTTCTAAAAGCATGTTTTGCATTTCTTGTAGGTCAGTAGCTATCAGGATTATGTCATCTGCAAATCGTAGATTACTGAGGTAGCGGCCATTGATGTTTATTCCCTTATATTTCCAATTTAGGTTTTTAAAAACGTCCTCCAAAACTAAGGTGAACAGTTTGGGTGATAAAGTATCTCCCTGTTTAACTCCCCTCTTTAATGGTACAGGGTTCGTGTGTTCATTTTCATTTAGGTAGTATGTAGCTGTAGCTTGGTTCATAGTTTCTTTTATTAAGTTAATATATCTGCTGTCTATTCTACAATTTTGCATTGCGTTTATTACGGCCGTGTGTTCTATGGTATCGAAAGCTTTTTCGTAGTCTACAAATGCTAGGAAAACTGGAAACTTGTATTCGTTACATTTTTCTATTAATATTTTTGTGGTTAACAGGTGATCGGAAGTTGAGTAGCCTTTTCTAAAACCTGCCTGTTCATATGGTTGGTATTCGTCTAATTTCCTTGTTAGTCGAGTAGTTATGACTTTGGTGAGTATTTTAAACAGGTGTGACAGTAGGCTGATGGGTCTGTAGTTTTCCAATTTTCGACTATCACCTTTCTTGTGTAATAAGATTACTTTAGAGTTGTTCCAGCTCTTAGGGACTTTGCCCTGATGTAAACAACTGTCCACAAGTTTAGTTACAATTGCAATTAGTTCTTTACCTCCTTCTAATATCATATCTGTGGTAATACTATCTTCTCCTGCAGCTTTATTTCTCTTCATGTTTTCCAATGCTGTAGTTACCTCTGAAATTGTTACTTTTGGCATTATTTCTGATCCAACATTTTTTATTAATTTTCGTGCTGGTCTCATCTCATCATCTTGTTGATGTGATCTGTAAAGTTCTGTGTAAAATTCTTCTATTCGTGTCAGTATGTTTTCTCTACTTGTGATTTCATTTTCGTCTTTTCCCATTAATGATATCATCTGACGTCGTCCTAGTGTCGGTCTGAGGCATTTCATACTCTTATTTTTTTTCAATAGTTGTTGTTATTAATTTTTCGTTTTCTTTTCTTTTTTGTTGTCTGATTCCTTTTCTAATCTGCCTATTAAGTTCTCTATATTCGTCGGTTCCCTTTTTGTTAGATTTATTTAAGATCTTCCTTCTTTGTATTTGTTGTAATATTTCTTTGTCTAATTCATTGTATGTTGTTTTTGGTTTTTTCAGTTGCAGAAGGCTTTTATTCACTGTTTCGGTAATAAGGTTATTCAAATCATCAATATCATTGGAGTTTATCTGCTGCATGCTAACTTGATTTAATGCATGCACTATCTTTTTATTCAATTCACTATTTTTGATTTCTTCAGATGTCCATTTGTATCTTTTTTCATGTATTCTTTTTCTTTCTAGTTTTCTTTCTAGTTTTTTTTTCTTTCTAGTTTTTCTGATGCTTGCACTGGACAAAATAAAAATCAAAATGTTTTGGGTTTCTTTCTTAATTATGTGCAGACTTCCAGAGCCTTTAGTGATATTCAGCATTACTTTCCAATCAGGGGACATAGATATCTGCCTCCTGATAGAGTATTTGGACGTTTTGAAAAAGTATTTAGAAGAAAAGAAACAATAGTTGAACCAGAGGAGTACTACAAAGTGTTTGCATCTTCAGCTACAGTTAAAGCTTTAGGAAAAGACTTGGAACTTTTTGATTTCATGGATGAGGCAAAACGAGTTTTATTGAAGAAGCTTCCTTTTTTGATGTGTAAACAACGAGTTTTTTCATTTTCAATTAAAATTAATAGACATTGAAGCTAAAAATACCTCCTATGCTGATTCTAGTACTTTTAAAGTTATAAAAAAAGGATGTACTTTGCTAGGAGTGTACAGTACAGTGAAGTATATGACATTAGTGAATCATGTAACTCAAAAGAAGAAAAAAGATGTGGAAAACCTTCTCAAATTTATTTCATTATCTGAAAGTTCAAAAGACTTTTATAGGACTGCACTTACCAATGTGCAAAATGGTTCTAACGATAATAATACTGTAGGCTATAATGAACTAGAGCCTTTTATTTGAAATATTTTTCAACTTTACTTTTCAAGCTTTGACAAAAATGTGAATAATTGATTTTGATGAATAAAAATTAATTTTTACTATGTCAATGACTTAAGGCCGTTTTGAAAAAAAAAAACAAATGTTTAACTTCTTAAAAGCCATGACTTTGTGTATAAATCTAACTTTCAATTGTCTTGAAACAAGAATTTGAACTTGCAAATTACATGACTGATTCTATTCCAAGGTAATATTTAATTATTATCTTAAACATAGAAAAAATCTTCCCGGAAAATATACTTTTTTTTGACTTAGACCTTTTGGAAGCCACCTCTTCAATTGTCAATAAAAGTTAGGTTATGTATATGTTATATGTCAGTATTTAATCCCAACCCACGTTATTTTATTCCACATACTTCTCTAATTCGTTTTTTTTTCGGCAGTTTTAAATATTATAATATAAAAGTAATATAATAATGTTAAAGAACTCTTTTCCTCGAATTTCGTGGATTATTGAAATCCTTTCTTTGGTAATAAAAAATATTCAAAACTTCGCTTGTCTTTAATAAAGTTAATAATTCATCGACAATGGTAATTTAGAAATAACTGATTTTTATTCGTCTGTATTATATATCGTTACACTTACCGTGATCAAATCTTTTGATATCCTTATCTAAGAAGTAGTACCGGGAATATACCACCGGCAAAATAGGTAACTTGTGAGTTATGGCCATGTGGAACGCGCCCTTTTTGAAAGGGTGAATCTTCCCGTCGTTTCGTCTAGTACCTTCTGGAAATACCCATAGTTTAACCTGAAAAATAACATTTAATATAATCTATTCTCAAAACTCTTCTCATAAGCTGAGTAAATCAAGTTAGAGGTATTATTTGTCATAATAACATGACGCTTTCCTAACAACTCAAGACGGAGAAGTTTGGAGATCAGTGTGGATCGTTTTTAGAGTTGAACCTGTATTTGTGTTAATTAAATACAAACAAAAAATTAACAATAAGAAATCAGAAAAGGGTACAAAGCAGGTATAGTATATGAGGATATATATATACAGGGTGGTGAATCGTCAAACGGACCATAGGAAACATTGTAGAGGACTCAAATATGTATCGAAAACAACTGTTAAAATTATTCTACGACTTAAACGTATTCCAAAATTTTGCTAAAATATAATACATTTTTCTGTGAAAAAATGTGTATTACGTGTTGCGTTTTGTCATAATATTGTTTCTGATATTTGACAATATTTAAATCAATTATATTACATTTATCTATGATTTAAATGGCCAAAATTTTGTGATTTATTGTTAAAAAAAAATTAAGTTGATTAAAAAATGTACTCAGTTGAGAAGAAAAAAGCAATAATAAAAATGTTTTATTCATGTTTTATTATAACATTTGTTATAGTTTTATGTTTAGAAATTATCATATAGGTATTATTATTAGGAATAAAGATCACAGTAACAGTATATTGGAATTCATTGAATTATTGTATAACTTAACATGGAATTAAATTTTAGTGAATTAGAATATCTTACGTTAAATAAAGATCCGGCAGTGGCAGGAAAAGGTTCGCGCTATTGCCTGAATACAACATTATGCGATTTTTCGTCAACTGAGTACATTTCATTATATTGATCGATTTGTAAACAATATAATTTATTGTTCACAAAGTAATAACGTTCATTAGTAGTAGTATTTAGTAAAATTCATTGTTTATAATTTAATCATAAAATAAAAAAATTGACAATTCAAATTGTCAAACATCTGACATAAATATGATAAAACACAAACGTCCTAATATCGCACCTTGAAAACCATATGGCAATATCTGCAATTTTTTCGTGAAATGACCTTTGAATGCAGTCTAATAGAAAAAAAAATCTATTTTTTAATGCTATATAGCAGCATCTACAACGAATTTTAAATTCGGCACCAGAAAGATACGTCCTTATGGCTTTTGTAAAAAATCGATTGTTCTTTTTACACCATCAGGCATTATCTGCAGTTGTTGCTCTATGGTTCTAAAATAGGAACAAAAACTTGGATCTATCTGGCAATATCAGCAGTTAATGGCAAATAAATGCTACATTGCCTGTAACTAGTTTTATCTGTTGTTTTTATGTTGTGGGTAAACAATCGTGTTTAATTTAGTTAAACGTAGAAAGAAACAATTCAAGAGCCATGAATCATAGAAGATTGAATTTTCTACAACCTTGTAAGTTATTTTTTGTGTAATAAATGATATTGGATTACCCATTTGTCGACAGATTGTACTTATAGACAAAAGTACCATAATGTTGTCAGATCACATTTATAAAAGTGTCTACATTTCAGTGACAAAAATCACTAGAATTTCACTAGATTAAAAAATAAATTTCTATAGACTAACATAATAAATGTTATATTTTCGCAATATTTTAAATTCAAGTTAAAGCCCTTAAGTAAATGCCAATATAATATATAACAATAACAATAATTATTATGCAGAAGGAATTATTCCAAACAAACATAAAGAAATTTTTATTTAATAAAATAAAAAACGGGACCAAAGTGCCCACATCATCTATTTGAAACAATTATTATATAATATTAAATAAAATTACATAAAATTTTGCGAAGAAAAATAGTAAAAAAAAGTATTTAATATAAGCTTCTTTAATCCCAAAAAAGACTTCTGCTCGCTATGTGAAAGTTATAAATGTAATGCAAGTGTTAGTAATGCAAGTGTGAAACACTTGCATTACTGCTTTTGACTTACAAGCCGTACTACCGACACCTTCAGGCGATGTCTGCTTATTTTATTATAAAAGGAGATTTTGACTTGACCACAAATGGAGGACACTGCTATCTTTGATTCGAGGGAATTGCTAATCGTGGTCGAGCAAATAACGCCGTGTCTGTTATCATTTCTGAGGAACCATGTCAGAGAACAGGCAATAATATTATATTCGGATAACTACATTGGGCAAAATAAGAATAAGTATATTGTCTGTCTTTATCTCTATGTAGTACAGAAATTAAACATACCTAAAATTACCCACAAATTTTTGATAACGGGTCACTCCCAAAATGAGGGAAAACATGCATTCTTTGATTGAGAAACAAAAAAACAAGTGCTCTAAAAGGAGGACCAATTTATGTGCCTTCGCACAGTAGTTCAAATAGCGAAAAAATCAGGCAAACCTTACAAAATTAATGAAATGTCTACATCAGATACATTCTACTTTAAAAAATTATGTAAGGAAATGGGAAACAATTATAACATTGACGAAGAAGGAGATCAGGTCGTCTGGAATGAGTTTAAGATGATCAAGGTGGAGAAGACACTTAAAGTTTCAGGTTAAGACAAGATACCACGATACAGAGCTCAGAACCAGTAATATAAGCCGAAAACAACGAGGGTTGGTGGCTAATACGGAACTAAGTAAAGCATATTTGCATCCACCAGGAATATCAAATCTAAAACAACAAGATCTGCTCTCACTATGTAAGGCTAATGTTATTCAAGAGTACTACCATAGGTTTTATGCAGATTTCCATGTGAACAATAGAACAGTAAAAACGAAACAAACAGATTACAATATGCATGACTTTAATTAAGTGTTAAAACCAAAAATTTTTAATAAATAAGTACAATCTTAAATAAAAAAACTTTTATTTGATATGAATTTTTACTGCATCATTTTCCAAAATTAATATATTTTTTAAAACCATATGGCCGTATGTGCTAAAATACCTATGTCCTGAAGGAACTTTCACATACTCCTTACTGCATATGAAAATATGCAAAATTAAAGACAATTATGCTAAATACCAGGTTTGTAGCTTAATTTTTGGAATTGCAGTAAATAATATTAACTTAAAAAAAATTGAAACGCTCGTAACTCAACATTATGATTTTTTCAGTTACTGCCCTATGGTTTTCAAGGTGCGATATATATTCTTGCATTACGTGTGGTCTAACTTTTAGGGGTGGCCTGAAAAATGTATTATATTTTTTTAAAATTTTTAAGTACATTTGAGTCGTAGAACGGTTTTAACATTTGTTTTTAATTCAGATTTTAGTCCTCTACAAATAGTTTTTTATGACTTTTGATATAAAATAATTAGGGAAGCAGCAATTCAACAATTAAAAATTTCTCATTGAGTTTCCTATGGTCCGTTTGACGATTCACCACCCGGTATATATATATATATATATATATATATATATATATATATATATATATATATATATTGAGGAGCAGACTTTCATATCGCACTTGTCCATTTTTAACATTTTTCAGGAATTGAGAAAAAAAAATTCAATTATTAATAAAGATAAAATAAAAACACAAAATATGAATAAATTGAATAAATCTACTTTTTTATTATCAATTTATCCTATTTATAATTTTCAATAAGCTTTATTAGTTTTTTCGAAAAGAAATTATTGGTGGACAAAACGCCATTTGATTGTCTTTAAATGACAAAATGTAATTTGATTGTCCCTAAATGATTAAAATAAAAATATGAATTGAAAATTCACTTCTCTTTCATATTGGATCTAACCAAGTTAACTCTGGGTCTAATGCTCATTCTTTGCCTGATAAACTAACTAAATATTTTGTTGTTTTTTCTTAACAGCATGCTTCATTGGCAATGCCGGCAGTTTCTTGACTTTCTAATATTTCAACCGGAGTACCTTGTGGTACTCCGGTTGAAAGCCAACTCCTATCACTAAATTACGTAGCCAGAATTTCAGCAAACAACAGCAACTACTCAACAATACTTTGCAGAACAAATATATCGTCCGATCTTTACAGAAACATTGCAATAAAACTACCATTTCCTGAGCGAATAATACGTATTGGTCTTAATTTAGGACAGTTTAGTCTTATGCCTATTCATGTAAATTTTATGTGGTTCTGTGGTTCTATTCATGTTATTATTTAAAAAATGTAGTTCTATCAATGTCTCTGGACCAATTACATTCAACAACTATTTAATGATGAAAGAGAAGAACTGTCATTAGAAATCACCGAGGATACTGGACCACCAATATTAAGAGAAGAAGTCATCTATGCCATCAAAAACACAAAAGAGGGTAAAGCTACTGGACCAGATGAGGTGCCCATCGAATTATTAAAACTCATCGATGAAGATGTTATTGATGTAATGGATGAACTCTTTAATCTAATATATCAGACTGCCACAATCCCCAGACAATGGCTGTAATCAACCTTTGTAGCAATTCCCAAAAAACCAAGTTCAACAACTTGCTCAGACCACAGAACAATAGCTTTAATGAGTAACACACTTAAAACATTTTTGAAAATAATTCACAGCAGAATTGTTAAAACTCTTGAATATGAGATTAGTGAGACACAATTTGGCTTTAGAAATGGTATGAGTACAGGAGATGCTTTGTTCGGCTTGAATGTGCTGGCTTAGAGATGCATGGACATGAATCAGGATATGTACTTATGTTTTGTAGACTTTGAAAAGGCATTTGATAAAGTTCAACATAAAAAGCTTGTAGATATATTAAAAAGCAAAAATATTGACAGTCGTGATCTGAAAATTATATCTAATTTATATTGGAATCAAACTGCCAAGGTAAGAGTTGACAGCCAGTACACCGAAAATATCAAAATACAGAGAGGAGTCCGCCAGGGTTGCGTGCTGTCCCCACTACTTTTCAATGTCTACAGTGAAGCGGTATTTCAAGAAGCGCTCTTAGACTCATTAGAAGGTATATATATCAATGGAGAAGTTTTGAATAACTTTCGTTTTGCAGACGATACAGTAATAATTACGGATAACAACAATAATTTACAGAACGTAATGTAACGCCTTAATGAACGCTGTCATGAGTACGGACTGAAGATAAATTTAAAGAAAACTAAATGTATGATCATGACTAAATCTGCACATGCAAATATCCAATTGACTATTGAAGATACTGCAATTGAGAGTGTTAATAACTATAAATACTTAGGAACATGGATAACATCAGGTGTAGACCAAACCAAAGAAATTAAGACACGTATTGAAATAGCACGTACATCATTTATTAAACTTAAAAAGTTTCTTTGTTGCCGGGATATAAGGTTAGAACTGCGCCTAAGAATGCTTCGATGTTACGTGTTCTCTACTCTTCTTTCTCTGAATAAGTTGGCCGCCTCTGAATTTTGGTGTTACAGAAGAATCCTACGAATATCATGGACTCAAAGAATGTCAAACATGGAAGTAACTAGAAGAATAGGAAATGAGGCGGAAATATTATTAACTATTAAAATACGAAAACTTGAGTACTTGGGACATGTGATGAGAGGGCAAAAATACGCATTATTACAACTTATTATGCAGGGCAAAATCCGAGGAAAGCGAAATGTGGGAAGACGAAGAATATCCTGGCTTAAGAACTTAAGGGAATTGTTTGAATGCAGTAGTGCAGAACTTTTTGGAGCGGCAGTCAACATAGTCCGCATAGCCATGATGATTTCCAACCTTCGATAGAAGATGGAACTTAAAGAAGAAGAAGGTTCTATCAATGAAAGCAAATTTGTTATCATCACCGATTCAATGAGCGCATTACTTAGAATAAAACAGCTATATACAACTCACGCCATACTTCTCAAGATCAAAGAAGAGTTATCTTATCTACAGACTCAACAAAAAGATATTTCCTTCATCTGGGTACCTTCCCATATGGGAATAAGTGGTAATGAGAAAGTGTACTCTCTGGCAAGCAATGCAACAACCGACCAAAGTATTCCTATCATAAATCAAATGCCTTGGACTGATCACAAAATTAATATCAAAGCCCACATGTACAGAGCGTGGTAAACTACTTGGGATCACACTGCCAACAAACTCAAATAACGTAATAACCTCAATTTTACAGTATTTGTGTATGTCCCCCCGCTAATAATGCTTAGTGGTTGATGCGGGTATATTTGTTTAAATAAACAAATACATACCTTGTAAAAAGTAGGGCCTACAAATACCAATGGAACATTATGACCTTTCATGAACTGTTAAATGCGGCAAATGATGATAATAATGATAGATCATTTGCCTTAATGAATATTTAATAAATGTTCTCGAATTGTTTAATACAAAAATGTATTATTTTTTCAAATGAACATCGTAAGTTTTAATGGCACAAGAAAAAGGATAGTAATATCATTTTAACGACAAGTTATGAATAAAACAATCACTTATCCTTGAATTTTTTTAAAGAAATTGTAAGAATCGAATGAATTGATATAATCGACGTAGTCTCATTTTTGAAATCGTTGGTACATTGTTAGAATAATAAGAATTTACGCGCTGAACGGTTTTGTCATTGCTTTTATTAAAATATTACGAGAATTTATTGAAAAATTCTTAGTCCATTACCTTCTGTAAATGATATAATTTGCTGTTAATAATAATTATCTAGTATATTTTATAAATTGCCTTTAATAAACTGATATCACCTTAGTTTTCGTATTTGTTATAGACGCAATTTGTTTTATATAACTGCTAGAGTTATACCAGAGAAGCAAGCAAGCAAGTAATTTAATTGAACTCAGCCTGTCAGAAATGTTCACCCTTAAGAATTACGTTCGGGTGTAACAATTCATTGGAGCGAGGTGTGTTAACTCGTGTAATAACAGGAGTCACCCCACCGCGCTCCAATGATCCAGACTCCAGACCATCCCTTTCCCCCCTATAGCAATCTGATACCGTTTATACCAAAGTATGTCAAACTACTGTGAGAATTGTGTATGATGGATGTGGCGGTCAAAATAAGAACAGAATTGTGCTTACATGGTTATGCAATTAAACTCTAGTGAATATAAAGGACAATGGAGCTATTATTCTCTGTTAGAAGGCACTCATGTATCCCTCTCGATAAGATATTTGGGCTGATTGAAAGAGAAATAAAAAAACACGAAGTTGTAGCAAATCCTGCAGAATATTACAATGAAATGAAAGATTATACCATTGTTTTGTTAGCTGACCAGGATTTCCACTTTTTCGACTGAAAGACCGAAGCCGATCGCTTAATTAAAGCTACAAGGCAGTGGCATTTTAAACTAGAGAAGTTAAGACATCAAGAATTTGCAAGGTTGGAATACTGCAAAGCATCTTTAGAGAACATGAATCTACCAAGCGTATATAATCACGAAGACTCATTCTGTAGTCCACAAAGTGAAGAAACTATAGCATTATCTGTGTAATTTCAGTAAAATAAAATTAATTTTGTCAAGAATGACTTCTGATTAAACTAGACCCATTTCAAAAGACTTGGAGGCAGCGAAATTTGTATCAAAGTAACCAAAGTTACAGTATTAGTACCATAATCGCCAATGTTCAGTTTTCTTTTTGAATTTTCTCAGTAGATACTTGAAAAAACTATAAAAAATGTGTGTGAAACAAAATCCTCATTACATATTTACAACAAATTAAAATAATTAGGTAAATCGTAAACGAAATAAAGCTACCACAGAATTTCGCGGTTTCTGTAAATTGGTCAAGTTGGAGATTTTTGACTTTGATAATAGGTGATTCTCTGTCCATAGTCAAAGCAAAAATATTTATTGCAGGAAGAGTAGTTATTCAGCACTGAAGATCCAATAAACTTTGTATATATATTTCAATATTTTGTTTTCAAGCTCACCAGAAAAATATGACAAACATTTTAACTGAAATAATCACGCGAATTAACAATAATATTTGATTTTTTCGTGTAGGTAATAACGGATTATTGACAGAAAAATTAGAAAATGATAATGAGGTTGTTTATTTTTGCAATAACGATCGTTTTCCTATAATTGGAATTGAAAGTATATTTATATGAATAAAGTGTCGAAGGTTATTTTGATATAATTAATGGCAATTTTTTTATGGAGATAATGGTCTTCAAACGTTTAACAGTACGTTTAAAGTACAAAGCAACATGATAAAAATGTTAATTACTAATTGACCGTTTTACAAATTAATCCAATTAACGATTTGCTTTAAATTTTTGCAGGATCTGATTATATTGATGGATTTTAAAACAGTGCAGTAATTATTTAACATAAATATTGATACTTTAATTAGCAGACCTTGTAACTCCAAAATAGTAAATTGTATAGGAGACAATAAAAACTTTTATTTATATTAACTGCCCTACTACAGACACTGCATAAGCTTTTACTTCTTGTTTGGCATAATGAGACCATGCCTTGTGAATGGTCTCAAGGCGTGATATGCCCGTTACATAAAAAAGGTGACCAGCTCCAGTGTGACAACTATAGAGGTATAACCCTGTTAACAACTGCTTACAAAATACTAGCAAATATTCTCTACGAATTGTTGCAAGTTTACACAGTGGGCATAGTTGGTAAATATCAAGTTGGATTCACTCCAGAAAAATCAACAATTGACCAGATTCATTCAATAAGACAGATTCTCGAGAAAACATTAGAATTCAATATTGAAACCCATCACCTATTCGTCGACTTCAAGGCCGCATACGACAGTGTCAAGAGAACAGTGCTATACCAATCAATGCATGAGTTTGGTATACCAGAGAAACTTATCCGACTAACGAGAATGACAATGTCTAACTTAGAAGCCACTGTTAGAATACAGGGAGAGAGTTCTAGATCCTTTGAAATAAAGGATGGACTCAGACAAGGAGATACCCTGGCTTGCCTCCTATTTACAATAGATCGATACAAGTCTTAGCATATGCTGATTACATTGACATAGTAGGGCGTAGCAAGCGAGATGTTGAGCAATATCTCCTAGAATTGGAAACAGCGGCGAAACAGTTCGGTCTAGTCATCAACGAAGACAAAACCAAGTACATGTTGGTTACAAAGGATCCGGTAGCAAATGAAGAACGAGAAACAGTCTTTGTAAGTCATACCTTTGGACGTGTTGACAACTTCACATACCTTGGGTTGCTATTGACTGCTACCAATAAAACAAGCGAAGAAATCAAAAGACGAATAAATCTTACATATAGGGCATACTATGGACTCCAAAAGCATTTCCACTCAAGAAACATTCAAAGAAGAACTAAAATTATTATATACAAAACATTGCTGAGGCTGGTCCTCACATATGGAGCAGAAACATGGACACTAACGCAGAAAGATGAAAGACTTTTGGGAATATTTGAGCGTAAAATACTCCGCAAAATATTTGGAGCTGTAAACGACCAAGGGCAGTGGCGCAGAAGATATAATTTTGAATTGTATCAGCTCTTTGATGAGCCAGATGTCATAACGTTCATTAAAACACAGCGACTTAGATGAGCTGGACACATAATACGAATGCCAGAAAATACCATTGCTAAAAAGCTTACCACAGGAACACCTGTAGGAAAAAGAAGTAAAGGCCGACCGCGAATTAGGTGGTTAGATGGAGTAGAAACCGACTTACGAATATTAAAAATCAGAAGATGGCAACATGTTGCCAAAAACCGAACAAAATGGCGACGAATCTTAGAGCAGGCCAAGATCCACAGAGGATTGTCGAGCCAAAGATGATGATAACAGTCATATTTTTGGTTTAAAATATATCAAATAAATATGTGTATCCTCTAACTCAAATAGCTAATTGTAATTTTTTTTATTTTATAGTTTTTTTTACGCAGTTAAGAGTTTTTGCGCACACACACTATATCGGAGATACGTGATTTTCCAACATTTATTTGTTAAAATGAAAAAAAGAGTGATCCAGAAAATAAGTCTTTCTTAAGTTTATTAATAAAAAAATATATTTTTAACCCAACAATTTTTAATTAAAGTTAGATTGCTAAATAAAAAAAATAAATTTTACAAACTACAGTAAAGTTGAACACAAACAAGGTGTTTAATAGTTAGGAATAGAATTGCAGAATAAAAGGGATGAAAATCTGGTTCTAAAATGGATGTTAAGGATTGTAAATCAATATACTTGCTATATTTAATCGATAGTCTTTTGGTGCAAAGACTTGGAAGATTGTGAAGTATCGTTGGATTATTAAATTTGTCTTTTCTTTGGGGTAGATTTTTCCATTCATCAGAAAAATTCAATTTGAATTGAATTGTTTGATTAAGTAAATACATCAAGGTACGTATATCGACTACTCGGGGAGATCCATTAAGTTTTCCTGGCCTAATGCTATTATAAAATAAATAACTATCAAACTTTTTGAAATATTTGTAATCCAAATACTTCACTGTATATGGAGAAGGGAATTTTCTGGCCTCTTTACAGATTGTTATATAATCTGCTGGTACACGAACTGTTTTATTTTTTAACTTTCGTTCAATGTTGGAGTGCATTGAGTTGGCCTCCATTTGTGTCTGACCGACTTCTAAGAACTTTTGTTTAATTATTACATTGTTCGTAGATGCAATATGAAGAAGCGCATTCGCTAGTGTATAGCACTGGTTCTGGTACGAACAGCCGTCGTTGTACAAAACAACTTTTTCCTTTCCCTCAGTCAAACCGCCCTCTGTCTCATTTCAGATGAAACAGAATCCTTCCTTGGTGTTTATGTTATAAATTGTAAAGTTGTGGACAGACAACTTCATTTTATAGTAGAGAGAAGATCCTGAAGATTTAGAGCAAAGTAATAATGATTATAAATCGATTGTGAATGTTACACAAGTTTAGTCTACATTTTGTGTTTTTATCAGTTTTATGTTTGTTTTTGAAGCTGTTTTACAAGTTACAGGAAATATTACAAGTTTTTGACATATTTTTGTCAGCCTTTATTAGGCCTTCTGCATAAGCTTTTTTAGCCTGTTTAATACATTTTACTATATTATTTTTATTTATTTTGGACCTGTTCTGTAAATTTTTATCATTGGGATGAGTTTTTAACGACTTAATCTATTAATCCTTTTTGTATATATTTTTTGTTTAATTGTTATTTTGTTAGTATTTAGGTTAACATCATTTTTGTAATTTTGTAATGAACCACTCCATGTTTTTATTACCAACTCTTTCAGAGTAAACTAAAAAACAATTTTCTTGTTCCAAATCATGCAGTGCTTTATAAGAAAAGTAAATTATTGAGCATAGCATATTCACATTTGGTTCTAACTTTTGCAAAAGAATGTCAACGTCACAATACAGCAATTCAATTTATATAAGTGCCATGTATCGATTGGATCAAGGACTGCTTCATCTTACCATTGTTGTTTTACTGTTACTGATAAGTTTTTTTATCTATATCACGGATGCAAATTTTTGCCTTGTCAACAAATACTTTTTTAATTAATAAAGATTAAAAAAACAGGCATTTTTTTAGCTCGTGTATATTCATAACAAACATAATCATTGTCATTAACATGCCAATCTCTATGAGGGATTAAATTGATAAAAAATTTATCTTATCGGCTCAATTTCGGAATATGTAATACATAATATGCTTAAAAATGTAGGTCACGTTACGGGAGAGTACCTACATTTGACATATTATTAAAGATGATATTATGGCATTCCTTAACTGAAATGAATTGATATATAAATTATACACATTTTGCAGAACTAGATTCACATTTTCTAAAATAATATTGTCTATTACATTGTTTCTGAGGCAATTTAAATGTATAAGTTTTATAGGATATTATAATGCTTATATTTCAATAATTTGCATTTTTATAATTGTATATATATATCTGTGTGTCGGAGGTAAACTACACTATGTCAACTTAGTGTAATATTGAGATCTTGACATAGTGTTACGTAATTTTAAATTCTCTTTCTAAAGGTATAATCCACTATGTCCTAGCTCGACTATAAATGCATTATTCTGGAGGATATATTACACTATGTATTAACTTCTATAGAGGTATATATCACCAACAGTACTTGGTGTTGTTTTCCTATTAAGATTGTCACATTTCCTTTGCACTATGTGGACATAGTGTAGTATTCCTCTGGGTATAACATAAGATTCATTGTGTTTAGAAACATGATCGGTGTTATTTTTGGCAACTATGGCAAGTTTGTCATGGTATTCGAGATTATCAACGTAGCCTAGCAAGTTGTTATAGTGGGTTTTATTGTTTATTTGTTTGTATTAACTGTTAGTGAATCATATTATTAGATCATGAATTCCAGAGGGAAAAAGCTGGTACAAATGGTTGTTTTTAATATGGCAAATAACGAGAATTTTGGTAAGTAAATGTGTTGCTAATAATAATAATTAAGGTTAGGTTGTAAATTTAATTTTACGAGTGAAGCACATAAGGTTACGTATGGTTGTTTTGCGACGTTGCCAGATCTTATATTCTATATTAGATACAAGGAATTTTGTTAAAGATTTTTTTTTGTTTACAGATAGCGATGTGTCGATATGTAGAAATATAGAAGATGCACCAAATTCTCAAGTGGAAAGTAATGAGGGCCATACAGGTAAACTTTCTTAATGTTTATGATCCATATCATATTTTATTTAAAAGAATATTTTTTGTTTACAGATAGCGATATGTCGATATGTAGAAATGTAGAAGATGCACTGAATTCTCAAGTGGAAAGTAATGAAGGCCATACAGGTAAACTTTCTTAACACTTATGATCCGTATCATATTTTATTTTATTTACTCCTTCAGGAGCTCCAGTAAATGAGCTGATGGCACCATCCTGTAGTCAGCGGTCCCGATGTTCTTCATTTAGCAGCAATACAGATGATTCTTTTCTTGATGAAACATATAATCCAAGTAGTATGGAAGAATCTGATTCAAGTTCAAACACAAATGGAAATCTGTACCGAAAGACGAAAAATGAAACCGCAACATTAGATTATAAAAAAGCAAATGGTAATTTAGATTCTAATAAAGGTGTTATTGGAAAACAAAAAAATACAGTTAGAAGCACGAATGTTTCAACTGAACAAGAACATGCGGATAATATTACTCAAAAGAGAAAAGTCAAAAACAAAACGGAACTTCAACAACTGGGAAAAAAGAAAGTCGTACACGTTAATAAGTGGAAGTGTAATAAACGAAAACTAAGCTACGCAGCTGGAGAAACATATGTGTCCAAAAAAGGAAAGACTGTTTCTGCAAGAGAAATGAAAGCCGTCTGTTCTTGTAGAATGAAATGCTTTGAAAAATTTACACATAGTGATAGGCTCACTATTTTTAATCACTATTGGAGCTCTACGGCTGATTATAATATCAAGCGTCAGTTTATTGTTTCTTGTGTGGAAAGTAAACCCACAGCAATAACGAGACGAAACGTCACAAAACCAAAACAAAGTACGCTGATTTATAAGTTTTTCGTCAACAATGTAGCCATTAAAGTATGTAAAACTATGTTTTTAAATACTCTGGCAATTTCAAATTCAGTTGTTATAACTGCTTTAAAGAAAAGACAACCTGGAGGAATAATTGAATCAGACCAAAGGGGACGACAAGTTCCTAGTAACAAAACATCCGAAGTTATTATCCAGAACGTTACTCAACATATACTGTCGTTTCCTTCGTACGAGAGTCATTACTGTAGAGAACAAACTGAAAGTAAATTTTTGCCTCCAGAGTTAAATATCGAGAAAATGTATCAACTTTACATAAAACATTGTAAAGAGATCAATATACCTACCTCTGCCATTGCTAAAAAATGGGTTTATACACATGTTTTTAATACACAATTTAAATTGAAATTCAAAGTTGTAGAAAATGACACATGTGATACTTGTGATATGTACTGCAGCCAATTGAAAGACACCCTTTTAAGTTCAACCGACCAAGAAACCCTACAGAAAAGCTATGATGCTCACCTAGCCGATGCAAAGCAAAGATATGATTTGAAAAATGCTGATAAGGATATTGCCAAACATAATAATAAACATAAAGTATTGACTGCAGATCTGCAAAAATGTTTGCCGACACCGATGTTGACATGTGGATTAAATTTCTACAAACGGAAATTATGGACATTTGATTTCACAATTCATGAAGCTTCAGACGGAACAGCTCATTGTATGATATGGGACGAATCAAAAGCTGGCCGTGGTGGTGACGAGATAGCATCGGCCCTTCTCAAATGGGCAGAATTGGTAATTCCCAAAGCTGATGTCGAAGAAATAACCTTATGGTCAGACAATTGCTATGGGCAAAATAAGAATATTATGCTAATAGCCTGTTTATTTTGGATTTTGCATAAATGGCCACAAATTAAGATTATTAATCAAAAATTTTTGCTTAAAGGCCATACGCATATGGAGGCTGATACAATACATGCTTTAATTGAGAGAAAGCGCAAGAAAACGAATAATATGACTATCCAAACCCCTTGGGATTGGCAACAATTTATACGTGGTTGTTCACCAAAAATCTCAGTTCATAACATGGAATTAAATGACTTTAAAAAGTTTACTGATCTGTATAAAAAATCCACAGGCATTAAAGAAAATTTTAAACAGGAACAAATACCCTTGGTGTACAGAAAATTTTCGATTTCCGAATGTGTCCACATCCAGGTCCGCCAAGAAAACGTAGGAGAGCTCTATTACAAAACAGCTTTTGACGAAGAATTTAAACACCTTAGCTTAAAAAGAAGAAACGCTACATTTCCTCAATGTCTTGCCGTAAGTCGAACACAACAAAAGCCAATATCTTTTGCAAAATACAATGATTTAATGTCATTATTGCCGTTTTTATCGAGTGAATGTCATGCTTATTATAAGTCTCTGTCTAAAGCAGAGCATGCTTCCGATTTTCCAGAATGTCCAATGAATGATTAATAAATGAACTGATGACTTTAATTGTTTTTATTTCAAAACCGGAAACCCTTTAAAATATGGTTAATTACCATAACATATTACAATCGTGTCAGGAACTAAAACATTATGTCATGAACTCATGTACACGATTAGAGGTAAACAACACTATGTTTATTAAAAAAATTTTTTCATCCCTTCCTAACTTAAGTTTAACTGCAACAACACGTGCAAAAGTAGGTAATTATACTATTTGTCTTTTAATTTGCAATTTAGTGGTGATAATTAAAAAAGTCTTAATAATAATTATTATTTTCGAGGTACGGCATACCTTAAATCGCCTTTTCTCAAAACTACATTTTATGACATAGTGTAGTTTACCTCCGACACACAGATATATATTAGTTCAACAATTTCTGTACACTATGTTCTTAAAATTTGTGTATCTTTTAAATTTAATCATTTAATATAAATGAAATTGGGGTTCAAAGGAGTAGTGAGGCGCAATACAAGGTGTTGCTTCTAGATAACACCTCTAGCCTCTCCTACTCAATTCCTATAATCACCTCCAAGAAGTGTGATCTTGATCACAGGGGTGAACCCCGGTAAACCTAGGGAACCCTATTGGAGATTGGGTAACCAACCCCAATAGAAGGTAGGGTCAGGGCGGACGAAGAAGGGAGAAAACATAGTTTGTTTAGAAGCTAAAGCCAGCAGCCCTGGCACTAGACTCGGGTGCAATAGGCCGATAACCTGTTCACCTTAAACTCAGCTATCACGAATGCTACGAACAATGAACTAACCGGACGGACCAACGAACAACGGCCAAAACTACGGAATAAGTCTTAATGATGGATTTGCGACTGGGAATCTGGAATGTCCAAACCATGCTGCAGGCAGGCAAAATGCAAAGTATTGCACAGGAACTATTGAAGTACGAAGTAGACATAACAGCCCTCCAAGAAATCTGATTTAAAGGGTCTGGTTGCATACATACAAAAGGATACAGTATTTACTACTGTGGAGCAGAAAGACAAGGAGACTTTGAAGTGGGTTTTATGGTAAACCATAAATGCCGCAGGTCAGTATTGGGGTTCACTCCAGTTAATGAAAGAATATGCAAAATACGTCTAAAAATTTCATAATATTACAATTATTAATATCGATGCCCAGACAAAAGCAGCAGATGAACTAGTAATCGATCAATTCTATGACCAACTACAAGTAGAATATGAAAACGCACAGAAGAGAGATGCAGTTATAGTCCTGGGTGATATGAACGCGAAGCTGGGAAAAGGGCCAATATATGCAGAATCCTTTGGAAAGCACAGTTTACATGATATTACCAGCAACAACGGTATAAGAGTGGCACAGTTGACAATGGCAAACAAACTAAGAGTTGTTAGTACGTGTTTCCCTCATAAAAATATTTATAATGGAACCTGGATGATATCTGATACTAATAAATTTAATCAAGTTGTAACATCCGTAATGGATGTTAGAACTTATAGAGGCGCAAATTGCGATTCGGACCATTTCGTGGTTATATCGAAGATAAAACAAAGAATATCAATGGTACGACAAGAGAAAGGCGCCAAATAAAGAAAATGGAACACATATAAGTTTAAAAATTCTAAATACAAGAATGAGTACCAGCAGAAAATAAGAGTAATATTAAATGAAAGAGGAGAACAAAACAACAATGAAGAAGAATGGAATGCCATCCAAACGACAATTACAAATATGGCAAAGGAAACATTAGGTGACACCTCCAGCAAAAGAAACGAGGAATGGTTTGACCAAGATTGCCAACAAGTAATAAATAGCAAAAATATTGCTAGACAAATGTCTACAAAGGGATTCCCGATTGAATAGAAGGGCATATGAAGAACTCAAAACAGATGCAAAGAAAATATGTAGAATAAAAAAGAGAGAAATGTTAAACAGAAAAATACAAATCACAGATTATAATAACAGAAAAGAGACTAGGAAACCAAGCAATACAGCCAAGGATACATAACAAGATCAACAGTTTACAAGGACAAAAATGGGGCAATTATCAATGGGACAAAAATAAAAAAAAGGCCCCGTAAAAAATGGATACACGACGTAGAGATGGATCTTAAAACAATGAACATCAGGCAGTGGCGAAGAAAAGTGTCCGACAGGGCGGAATGGAAGAACATTGTTAAGCAGGCCAAGACTCACAAAGGGTTGTATCGCCATTAGAAGAAGAAGAATATAAATGGCAATAAAATATAATACTTTTTGTACAATGGGTCTTCTTCGTCATGTGCCTTGTCCGTTCCGAACGTTGGCAATCAACATGGCTATTCTGACTTCGTTTACGGCAGATCTGAATAGTTCAGCAGATGACAATCCGAACCATTGCCGCAAGTTTTGGAGCCACGAGTGTCTTCTCCTCCCTGGACCCCTTCTGCTGTCTATTTTCCCTTGAACGATCAGCTTTAGTACTCTATATTTATTATGTCTCATAATGTGATCCAAGTATTCCAACTTTCTTTTCTTTATACTTATTCCTACCTCCATCTCCCTTTACCTATCCGGCGTAGTACCTCTTCGTTGGTCACGTGCTCAGTCCAGGATATACGTAATATACGTTGGTAAGCCCACATTTCGAAGGCCTCTACTTTTTTCTTTAATGTTGCGGTCATTGTCCACGCCTCCATTCCATATAACAAAACCGGGAATACATAACATTTCAGAAGTCGAATTTTGAGAGGTAGGGTGAGGCTTTTAGAGGTGAAAATTTGCTTCATGCTAGTGAACGATGCTCTTGCCTTTTCTACTCTTATACGTATTTCCTTCGTTTGATCCCAATTTGAATTAACTGTTGTTCCCAAATAGATATACGAATACACGTGTTCAATTCTTTCATTGTCTAATATCAGTTGCTGTGGTGGTTGTTGGGTTTTGCTTACTAACATTCATTTGGTTTTTGTGATATTTAGCCTGAGTCCGTATTGTGCACTTGTTTTTTGTATTTTACTCATTAGCCAACTCAGTTCCTCCATGCTACTTGCTAGAATCACAGTGTCATCAGCATATCTTACGTTATTAATTAATTCTCCATTTATCTTTATGCCTTCTGTGCTTTCCTCCAGCGCTGTCTTAAATGCTTCTCCTGAGTATAATATATTAAAGAGAATTGGAGACAAGATACAGCCCTGTCGTACCCCTTTCTTGAGTACAATGGGTAAGTATATTTATTATATATAATGTATGGGTAATTAAGTAATAATACGTAATGTAATAAGTGTGTGGGTAAGTATATTTATTATAAATTTTTGTTATAATTTATAATTCAATTTTTAATATTTTGATTTTTTAACTCTTGTTCTTTAGATAATATCTTTCATGATTAGCCTTTCTCTATTTTCCTTGTCCTCTTAGGAACTTACAGCAAAAAAGGATATGAGGAACTAACCCGATGGAGAAAAATGCCGTTTTTTTTGGCAAATTTCTCGATATGAATATTATAAGAATAGTTATTTGTTTCGTTAATGCAATGACGTCAAATTCTTGTGTATATGATCTTACCGGAAATCAACTGTATATACTATTCAAATGCGCAAAATATTCAATATTTACGTCAATACCAGCAGGTTTGACTAATTAAAATTTATAATAAACCCCGTTTGGCAAGAAATTAATTTGTTATTGATAAATGACAGTTTTTTAAGTCGTTGTCTGAATTCGGTAGTACTTTAATCGTTATTAAAATTCTGGTTGTTTTTGAGATGCTATCATTGAGTTTCGTGATAGGGATTCGCTAGAGTTACACCTTAAAAATATTGATAAAATCATTTGCTTCTGAGTATTTGTAATTTCCTCACTACAAATTACCAATCTGGTGATAAGGATGCCGTTGGATCGTCGGAATCCAACTTGTCTAGTTTTCTTTAGGAGTTTTCGATACCTTAGTCGATTTGTTTCCGTTGTTTTATAGGCGCCTAAAACTCGCCGTTCGGCTTCTCTTGTCACTTCCATAAAGTACACAAGTCTACACCATCACCGTAAAATACAACAGTCTCCAGGGCCAGTTAATTGTCATAAGTGGCTCCTCTCCTGTCGATTCCTGGCAACTTCCCTCCATGTTCTGATCATTACAATCTGTAGGTCTTCTTCCACATCATCAATCCATCTCCTTCGTGGTCGTCTCTTAATATTAATCATTAATTAAAAATATTATGACATCGCCAATGCAGTACACAACAAAAAACAAGCATATCAAAAGTGGCTGCAAACAAATGATCCAGATGATAGACGAACATATGCAAGATCAAACAGAGAAGTAAAAAACTTAGTAACTAAAGCAAAAAATATTTCCTGGGAAAGTAAATGCGAAGAACTCAACAAATATATAGGGTCAACAAGATCAAGAGAAGCATGGAAAACGGTAAAAAATCTGAGAACAAACAAAAAAGAAACACGAACATCAGTACAACAACATATGAACTGGAATTCAGTGAAGACGATGAAATAACAGTACAGGAAGTCGAGAATGCAATACGAACTCTAAAAAATGGGAAGTCATGCGGACCACAAGGTATACCAAATGAATTATTAAAACACAGCCCACAAGTATTACGGGAATTACTGGCGTATGTCTTCACCTTATTCTATAATGGACACGACTTACCACCGGAGTGGACAAAAGCACATATTAACAACATATACAAAAAAGGAGATAGAAAGAATTGTTCAAACTATAGGGGGCTAAGTGTCATAAATTCACTCTCAAGACTGTATGGAAAAATAATAAAAAATAAAATTGAAAAAGAAATGACAGATGTAGAAGAACAGAATGGCTTTTGTGCAGGCAGATCCTGCATGGACAGTATATTCTCTCTAAAGCAAGTTATCGAGAAAAGATTAGCCCACAACCTTTCAACTCATATAGTCTTTATAGATCTGACAAAGGCATACGATAGTGTACCACTTTCAATGCTTTGGGTAGCAGTGGAAAAACAAGGAATAAGCAAAAAAATATACAAGCAGTACAACAGCTCTACAAAAATATGACGGCAAACATTAAAACTGGAAATAGATTAACTAGAGAAATTCCTATTAGTAAGGGCCTAAAGCAAAGCTGCTGCATAGCACCTACACTCTTCAAAATATATCTAAATGAGGCACTCTCAATGTGAAGAAGAAAGTGCTGCAATATGGGCATCCCAATCGGAGATGATAGATTGTACACGATACATTTCGCTGACGACCAAGCCATTCTAGCTGAAGACGAGAGTGATATAAGCTACATGCTTAGAAAACTGGAAGATGAGTACACCAAATGGGGCCTCACAATTAATATACAAAAAACTGAGTACTTAGTTGTAGGAGAAAAACCAGAAAGCCTACAAATCGAAATGGGAACTATAAAACCAACAGACAATTTTAAGTACTTGGGAGTCCAAATAACATCAAAAGCAGGAAGTAGCGGAGAAATACATTCCAGGATTGGCCAAGCAAGATCAGCCACCAGACAGCTACACGGACTATTATGGAATAAAAAAATAACAAAAGAAAATAAAAGAAGAATTTATAAAACAATAATAGAAAGTATTGGACTGTACGGCGCCGAACTCTGGGAAATAAACCAAAGAAACAAATCAAAAATTAAGGCCATGAAAATGAACTACTGGAGACGATGTTGCCAGCTCACTAGACTTGATAGGGTGAGAAACGAAGATATTCGGAGAGAAATGGAAATCGATCTAGACATAATAGACACAATCGAAGCCAAAAGACTTAACTGGTATGGACACCTTCAGAGAATGCCGGAAAATAGATGGCCAAAAAAATAGAAGAATGGACTCCGCCAACTAGAAGAAAACGAGGTAGACCAAGACGATCCTGGAGAGACGATGTCGACGATGCAATGACCGCCAGAGAGCTAACAACTGAAGATTGCTTCGACAGAAAACGCTGGAAATTAGGATGCGAGAAGCGGCGCCAGCTGTAGAAGACTCGCTTGTTATATATTATACATATTAAAAATATTAATCTCTTTGTGTATTTGTGATCTGACATCCTAGCAATGTGTCCAGCCCATCTAAGTCACTGCACTTTAACGAATTTCACAATATCTGGATAGGTGTATAACTGATATGGTTAAAACTTCAATTCTAACGCATTAGCTTATGTTTTGCATTGTTATTTGGGTCAACTTAATTAACTTAGGTGGGATCCCAAACTCTATTATTGCATTCTATAATGCAGTTCTTTGAACACTGTGATAGGCTGCTTTGAAGTCGACGAAGAGATGGTGTGTATCTATAAAATCTGTCTACGTACTTGAATTAATGTGTAGTTGACTTTCCAGCAGTAAATCCACATTGATATTGAGCAACAATATCCTTTGTAAAATCTTTAAGTCTTTCAAACAAGAGAGATATCTTGAGAGTCTTTTGTCGGTTTTTCTCTTCTTGTGTCATTGGATCCTCTCTTCTAAAACGTCTATACTCTTCTTTTTTCTCCAGTTAATAGTCCAAGCACGAATTTCTAGTTTGTAAAACACCCCCAAAACAACAAAATCTACCCACCGCAAATTTCGCTACTCTTAAAACCCAACACTCTTCCAGACCTTTCCCATCAACCTCTAAAACTTAATCCTAAATCTCATTTGTCGTAGCAGCCTCCTCCCCCAAGCCCAGAAACAATCTTAACACTAAAAATTCTAAAAATAACCCCCAAACCTTCGAATACCTTATCCCCCAAGCCCAGAAACAATCTTAACACCAAAAATTCTAAAAATAACCCCCAAACCTTCGAATACCTTATCAAGGATACACGTCCTCATCTGGTCCAGGTAATATTAGAAGGTAAGATTGAAGGTAAAAGGGACATAGGACGAAATAAAAAATCTTTGCTACGAAACATTATTGATTGGACCCACACAAGAGGAAATGAATTAATTCATCAAGCCCAGAACACAGTGAAATTTGCCATATTGATCGTTAACCTCAACAGAGAAGGCACTTAGGAGGAGGAGGACGATCAAGGATATACCTCTTAACACTTTTAACCAATGATCTTTCTTCTGGATTATAAATGCAAGAGCAATATTGCAAAATAAAATCAAATCAAATTCCTCCCTTACGGAATTGCTCATCTCCGTTATCCTTCACTCATGAACACAAAAAATTTAAATTGTTTTTTACTAAAAACGGTACATGATGAGGAAAAAATTGACTTTAAGGAGCCATCTTAGAGCCGAATAGCTTTACCTCCCTTTGTAGGAAGTATTTGTTTAATAATATATGTTAAATATATGTCTGTGGCATCATTCCGTTTGGCAGAAAAGTAGATAAATTTAAATTTTTTGAAAGGATCTTGGGATCGTTCGTTGTAATTTTAACTGGTAACATAACAAAGATTGATTTTATTAAGTAGGTTTTTTTTTTCAGAAACTTAAGACTTTTCGTAACAAATTTGAATGTAAAATGGACGAAGATTATAAAAATGTTATTAAAATCCGAATGGAATGATTCGCAACAATTTGTCGTTTATATGCCGTGGTCTACAATATACACGAAATTGTAGAGATTTCAATGTAACTGAGTTTTATAATGAAGCTGTTAGTTGAAAATACTTTTTTAAACGACCACCAAATCATCTCGACATTTTTACTCCCTGTTGCAACCTAGGTAAAAACTGCTTAACACCCGATACAATTTTATACCAAATTTAATTGTTATAAAAAAAATCTTCGTTCATTGCGTCGCTCTAAAATACAGATAAAATCAATCTTATTTTTAAAATATGAAAATTAAATCAATCTAATCAAGGCTTGGGGTCAAGACTTTTCGATTCTAAACAAATTATCATATTTTACGTTCAAGATTAAATAAATTAAATCAATAAGTGTTGGTGTTGGTGTAAACGTAAGTTGTATCTAAAGAAGCAATTAGAGTTTTAAAAAATATATAAATATGATAAAGTTTGTCTAAAAAATAGCCATTAATAAGAAAAAATAAACAAATTAGATAACTTATCATGTATTTAGTAGATATGTATAAATTACGGGAATGTTGTTGTAAATGTAGCAATATGCTGGTATACAGATGATAAAAGCGAAGACCATGACTGAAACGGGAACGATGGGTCGATCGATGAGAGTTGAAATAAAATAGAAATAATAACAGATATCAACAAAATAATTAAGAAAACGTCTAGGGAAGACATAAGGAAGTACAGAATAACACAGGCAAATAATATACTACGAGAAAAGAAAGGCATACGAGACTAGAAGAAGAAAGCAAGCGAAGGTAAAAATCTAATTACAAAACTAATTAATGATGAAAAAAGGGAAATTAAAGAAATTCAAAAAATATCCACCACGATAGAAAACTACTTCCAAACATTATACGAGTTAAACGCAACACCACCACCAGGTAAAGACGAAAAACACTGAAAAATAAAAAAAAAATGTTGGATCTGAAGATATACCATATATAACAGAGGACAAAATAAGATACGCAATGAGCACTATGCGAAATAAAAAAAGCTCCAGGTGAAGACAGAATAGTAGATCAAGTATGGCGGATAATACATAATAATAATTTAAAAAATAATTTTTAATAAATGTATAGAAATCAGAGAAGTAACTACAGCTTGATTAAATGCTCTTATAATACTGATATTTAAAAAGGGAAATAAATAAAAATTAAAAAAACTATAGACCCATTAGCATGTTATCAGTCTTGTATAAGCTGCTTGTGAAGATCAAACAAACTGGATATTATCACCCTCGGGAGCAGGCAGAATTTAGAAGAGGTTATAGCACCATAGATCATATACAAATAATAAGAACACCAATTGAAAAATCAAACGAATACAATACATATAACACTCTGGATACAATATTATGAGCAATTATAACTTCTTAACGTTTAAAAATCTATTATAAGTCTTAATGACAAAGGCTTATAATTCTTAACCCTGGTAATAAAAATAGCTTTGTAATCATTTATTATTAACATCTGTAGATGTCTGGATACGAAAGGGATCGGGGAACAAGTTGACAGATCGTTTTGCGAATCCTGAAGGTGGCAAAACCCTGAACACTTAAGAAGCTCTATTTACTAGCATTAAGACAAAATTAGAGCTCGTCCATCTAGGACCTAGGCTGGTCCATCTGGAGGCTTTGATAAATGTTCAGCCATAGCAACAGACGGGGCCCCATCAATGTAAAAAAATTGGATTAGTGGGTCTGCTTCGAGAGAATGGTGTCACTTGCCCAACAATTCATTGTATTATACATCAGGGAGCTTTATGTGGAAAATCAGTCAAGGAAGATCAAGTTTTCCAAACCGTGATTAAGATTATAAATATGATTATAGGTGGAAATCGATCTCTTTTACACAGGCAACTTAAAGCAGTTTTTAGTGGAAACAGAGAAGTTTAAGGATCCAGAATTCTTAAGACAGTTAGCTTTTATAACAGATCTGACTAATCATCTTAACATGTTAAACTTGAGTCTTCAAGGAAGAAACCAGACGGTTTCAGATTTGATCGGAATGATAAACAGATTCCGGAATAAGCTGAATGTGTTTAAACGTGCTTTGGAAAAGAACAACCTACACACTTCCCTAGCTGTCTGCAAATAGCAGAAGAATACAGGTGAGGAAAATATTGAGTTTTCATCCTGCATTTCACAAATTGAACAAGTTATTGATGAATTCAATACAAGTTTTGAAGAAATTGAAAGTCTCAAAAGCAGTGTACTACTTTAAAATAACCCTCTTGGAGCAACCATTGATGAGCAACCACTCAACTTACAGCTTGAGTTATATGATCTTCAAGCAGACATGTTCCTAATCACCAGACAAGAAAAGGGACCTGAATTTTTCAAATTACTGTCAAAGGAGAAATTCCCAAACCTGCGAGATTTTAGTCTGAAAATGACGTTAATGTTCGGAAGCACATATACATGTAAAAGTGCCTGTTCCTCAATGAAATACGTAAAAAAATAAAAACAGAAGTAACCTTACCGATTCTTCCTTACGTCATCTTATGAGTGTCTATAACTGAAACGGAGGTGGACATTTCTTCATTGGTGGATTCTCCACACTAATTGGATACATATTTTTCGTTGCTTTTGCAATGTTTGTCTTGATTATTGAAAAGTGTTATTAATAAACTTTCCGTTTATAAAAAAATGTAGTTGTTGAGCAATAAAAGAAATAATACTCTTTTTTGTTTTAATTATTTTTATACCTCACTTTATTTTGTTATTACTTGTAACAAAATTATTATATGGACCGCGACAACATCAAAGGTTTTAGTTTTAGCCCTTGAGGCATTGCAAGTTGGACACCTCTGGGGCCTTATTCTTGAATCAACAGAAAATTTTACTCCCCACTAAGCTAACTCGCTTTTCTACTCCATCATAATTTCTCTCGATTTTAAAAAGCTGTATTCTTGAATACAGGGAGTAGAAAGGAATGAGAGAAACTCTGAACAGTGTTGCCGGGTTTTCAATGAAAATTTTAACCAATCACAAAAGTTAATTATTGACAAAGGACAAGATACTGTCAACCGTCAACCTGATCACTCCCCTTAGTGGTGGGCCAACCTGCGATTTTTGTGTAGCTGTGACAAAATGTGACTGCTCCAGTATTGTCATGGTGACAAAGAGCAGTGATTTTTTGGAGCAGTTTAATCTTAACTGCTACCCTGCTACTATTGCTACCTTTGAATATTCCAAAATATATTTTAAAATTTATAAAAATTTTCTATCTGACAAAAGAAATGGGTCCGTTGGTTGGAGGACATCCCGGCCAATTTGAAGATCTTCATGTGCCTCCAAAACATCATTAAACATAATATAATTCCAGTAGAGCATATGATTGATATCCATCTTTTATTAACTTCCGCTTTAAAAAAAAAATACTTCCCTACTCCTTTCTACTATCAGTAGAAATTGTTATTCCCTGACATTTCTCTCACACATTAGGAGAGTTTTTTTCAAGAATACAGCATTTTGGGTTTTAAGGAGCCACGCCTACTTTTACGTCACTTTCTCTTGCAATTTCTACTCCCTGAAATTCAAGAATAAGGGCACTGATCTAGGTGGTATAAAATTAAACTACAAAGGAAACCAACACACCGCAACTGATAATTTAAATTACGATTAAAACAAAAACTGTCGTTTTTTTGTACTATTCTGGTATTTTTTGTTTATCTATGATTTATTTAGGTAGGTATCTTATAAGTTTTTGTTGTACTTAAAAATAATAACTAGGTATTATAGAAACCTTTCTTACTTTGTCAATCACACAACAAGCAATTGATTTTTTTACTAAATAAATCAATAAACAAGCGTATAATAGTAATTTGAAGTTGTTTGTATCTTTAAAGTTAAAAAATATTATAAAGGTCTTTTCTAAGCATTAATTTTTTATATTAAAGAGTCATTTTTCTCTCGTAATTGCTAATTGGATTTTATATCACTACTATAATAAATTGAATTAATAACAACTTATTCTATGTTTATATGAAACGCTTGAAAATCTCGGCAAATTGCAACCAACTAAAATCATTTCAAAGAAATTGTGTACGAGGAATGTTTTGGATCAACCAAGATGTTGGTCCGATGATGCCTCACAAGAAGAAATAGAAGGTGCTGACCCTACAGCACCTTCGTGAAAGGTGCCTGAAAAAACCTTTCACATTCGTGAAAGAACAAAAATTACTGATGTCTCAGAACGTATTGAACGGCTCAAGTGGCAATGGGTCGGACACGTTGCCCGAGATAATCCCGAAAAATGGACACAAATATTAACAAACTGGAGATCAAGAGAGAACAGGCGAGGAGTAGGCAGACCGCAGAAGAGGTGGACAGACGATATCAAACAAGTCGCGGGCAAGCAGTGGATGAGAATTGCCAAAAGTAGAAATCGATGGAAGCAAATGGAAGAGGCCTATGTCCAGCAGTGGACGAACACAGGCTGAAGAAGAAGAAGAAGAAGAAGACCCTACAGCCAGCATTTCATTTGATTCTATAGCAATAAAGGACAATAGGTTATCGAAAGATTTGGAACGGGAACAGAACAAAACTTCACATGAAAAATTTTAAGAATTCTTTAATATTGAAATCTTAGCTCAAACTCAATTAGCAGATACTGGCGATATCCAGGAAAATGAGGTTGAAACTAATCAAAATGTTTTAGAATATACGTGGACGCAGCCAATTGGAAATAATCACGAATTTGAATAGTCACATAGAAGATGGATTATGTGGCAATTACGCTGCAATACTAAGAAATGATTTATCGCCTTATAAGTGTTTTCGTAATTTCGTTGATGATTAAATTATTGACGAGATTGTAGATCAAACAAACTTGTATACAACTCAAATATTGTGTGATTCCAACGATATAATCAATGATTCAATATTACACAGATGGGTTCCAACCATCGAGCAAAAAGACAAGAGAGGGGAAAAGGAGACCAAAAAAGTGGCCTCTGATGGCGGACATATCCAGAAATGCGAATGCGCCAAATTTAAATTTTTCTACACTTATTAACAGTAGCTATATAATATTTTTCAGAATGTGTCTTAGACGAGAAACTTTTAATTAATTATTAACGATAATAGTCTAAAATGCGACACAATTGTTAAAAAACTTCCATATAAATAAGATTTCATGTGACATTTGGGACAAACAATAACATAACCAAATTAAATTTGATGTCAAACAAGGAGAGAGACTCTATTTCCTTGTTTAATGTGGCCTCTAAAGATCGCACTTCCTGTCTAACAATATTTTTGCCTCCACTAGCTTTACATTCCCTCTTTTGTCTTTTTGCTCGATGGTTCCAACCGACAAGAAAGAAATGATTAGATTTATTAATAAAGAAGAAAGAAATTACGAACCATCATAGAAACTATACTAACAATCTAATAAAAGATATAATACAAGATAACTGGAATATGAAAGTACTGAAAGCAAAAATCTCAAGCGGCATAACAAAAATCATAGGAATAAAAAATGAGAAAAACGTCACCGTCCGAGATAGAAAGGAAATAAGCGAGGCCATTGAAAAATTCTACACTTAATTATACACGGTAAATACCATGAACAATAATTAACACCGGCTCAGAAGAAATATCGGACATAACCGACTATGAAATAAGAATAGCCCTAAATAAACTAAAAACGAATAAATTTCCGGGAAAGGATAAAATTACAGTTGAAATGTTGAAAATTGGTGGCAGAAAAATGGAACAGGTATTAAATATTTTATTTAATAAAGTAATTGATGAAGGAAAGATTCCTCAAGAATGGTACAACTCCGAAGTCATTCTACTATTCAAAAAAGGAGACAAAGCCAACATCGAGAATCACCGACCGATATCCTTGCTATCACATCTGTATAAATTACTAACTAAAAGCATAACCAACCGCCTAACACATAAGATCGATTTCTATCAACTTGTCGAGCAGGCTGGATTCAGAAAACATTTTAGTATCATACACCACTTGCACACCGTAAGAACACTAATAGAAAAATGCATTAAGTCGAAAAATTATATTATATTAAATAAACTGTACGCTTCTTACATTTTTCACTATCACTGCTCAGCGCATTTTCATGGAAATCATCCGCCGTGCTGACTAGTATTTTTTAAAAATATTTATGAATAAATAAAGTACATATTAAATAAAGGGTATTTTACATAAATCTGTATTATTTTATTCGAAAAGAAGAAAAGACTCGGATCCGAGTCGTGAGCATATTCCTTATTTTCTTTATTTGTGCTAAGCGACTCGGATGTGAGTCGTTGATATAAATATTAAAAAAAATTAATTTAGAATAATTTTTTATTAAATCAAATGAAAAATATAACAAATCGAGAAAGAAGAAGAAAAACAAATTTTCATTTCCTAACAAGTTGTTTATAAACACTTGAAAACAGATGAAAACTTTGAAAGATGAAATGGTACTTTTTCGTGATGATCATATTGCAATGACTTTTATACACTAAAATTAAATAAAAAAAAACATGAAAAAGGTGGAAAAATAATAAAAAATTCTCAAAATTTAAATTTATCTCGATAACAAAATACGATCTGGAACAAGAGTACAGAAAAATTTGTACATATTGTTTGGAGTTTCAACAAGCGAAATAAATATTCTAATATTCAACAGCATTGAGACCAGGTACAACATTTGACTTTTATGCAAATTAGTAATTAGAAAGTCAATATCGGCAAAACCAATTTATTCAAAGTATAGGTACCTTCTTATTATAGTCTTTTATTGAAGGATGTCAATTTATTACCCATAATACGTGAAAGTTTTCAAGATATTTATATTTTCGGACTAGAAATTGTTATGGGATATCAGATAACAATTAAAAGGTCCTTAGAAAATAAATTTTTTATTTAAACTAATATACTGAATGCAATCTATCTGTTATTTAAATGGTATTTGCGAAAACAATCTCCTATGCATAAACCAGGTTTTTCGTCACAATTAGCACACTCGTAAATTGTGTTTTTTCTAATTTTATTGATAGAAGATATTCCACATCGTTTCCTTTTTGTTTCTTCCTTTTTGGATATAGTATCAATTATTTTAGCAAATTTTCGTATGCAAAATTGCGTTCTTTACTTTTATTGTCAATACGGTTTTAGAGAAAGAAAATCTACACAAGATGCTATTTGTAAACTAACATCACAAATATCAGAAGCTTTTGAGTCTAATAAACGTAGTTTATGCATATTTGTCGATCTCTCTAAGGCGTTTGACACGATATCTCACGGGATCTTGTTAGAGAAACTTGAGAAGTATGGTCTGAGAGGACGCGTTTTGACATTACTAAAAAGTTACTTAACAGACAGAAAACAATTTGTAGAAATTGATGGTGTCGAAAGTGATCCTGAAGTAATTAATTATGGCGTACCGCAAGGGACCGTTTTAGGCCCTCTACTCTTTACACTCTATGTTAATGACATGCTTAAACTAAAAACTGATGGAAACATAATAAGCTTTGCTGATGACACCGCAATTTTTTATAAGGCCGAAAATTGGGAAGATCTTAAGACTATAGTTGAACAAGACTTCAAAGTTATAAAAACATGGTTGCAAATAAATAAACTCACAATAAATTACGAAAAAACTAAATATATACCTTTTGCAATATATAAAAATTCTCTGCCAACTTTTAACTCATTAAAAATAAATAAAAAACAACAAATATTTAAAGCAGAATACATAAAATATTTAGGAGTTTTAATTGACAGGCACCTTAAATGGGACTTACAAATAAAAAATATTATAAGAAAAATAAGAGGACTGTTAGCAAAATTCCGCTATTTAAAAGAGTTTTTAGATGTTGAACAGCTTAAAATGCTTTACCTGTCTTTAGTACAATCTCATCTTGTATATGGGATTTTAGGATGGGGTGGCGTAGCTGATTGCCATCTGGTGACCCTTCAAAATACTCAGAAATGGTTTCTTAAACTAATATATGGAAAACGAAAAGCATATCCCTCAGACCAACTTTTTCATGAAACTCAGATTCTTGATGTTCGGCAATTGTACTGCTTAGAGCTACTTAAAAATATTCAAAAAGATAAAATAACTCTTAAAGTAAAAGTGTCAAATTATGAAACAAGAAGAAAATTGAATGTTGTCTTCATACTTCAAAAACAATCACGCAACGGTCAATTAAATATTTTGCTCCAAGAATATACAATCAATTGCCCATAAATTTTAAAAATATCAAAAATTTTTATTTGTATAAAAAATTAGTTAATGCTTGGGTAAAAGAAAAAAGGGAGTTGTGTAACAATTTAATAAATTTAAATTATACTAGATAAAAAAAACGAAACAAATTAGATTAGATTAGAAACTGTAAAAATGAAATAATAATTTGTAAAAAAAAAACATTAAACCTGTTAATATTAGACAGCTTAAGTCAACAAGCATGTTAATGCTTTAAAGACTTTTTTTACGTTTATGTTACTGTAAGTAAACTGAAATTGAAATTGTAAATTAATGTAATACTTATGGATTTGTATAAACGTATATTATTATTATTTGTTTTATAGAGTAATTGGCGAATGACTTCTAGAGTAAATCTGAGGGGGAATTTTGTTCTAGAATGTTCTAGAAAAAAGGCGTCAAGCAACATTAACTGGAAAAAGTGGAGCCCAAGTTTTTTATACCACCTTAACTTTTTACCGGAACATGGGTATTACGACAGCATTTGATCTTGTATACTTGCCATGTACTGGTTATATTTCAATATTGGTAATAGTCTGGCAATATTCCATCCTCCCCTGGTTGTATGTTCAGTCAAAGTATTTGTAAATTCAGAAGATATATACAACCACATCTCGTTTGTCATGCCATTTACCAATCATTACTCCATTACAATATTGTACTTTGGTTTCTCCTTTGGATAGTTTAGTATTGGTTGCTTCTGAGGGGTTTCTAATTCGACCTCTAATGTCCAGTCCAAAATGTGTTTTGGAAATACATTTCAGGTTAAATAATGGATCTGTTTTCCAGTAATCTTTTAATTTTGACATGCGTATGTTACCAGTATGGAAAATTAATCCAATAAACATCAAAATTTCTGGTATGGAAAGCGGTTTATATCTAGAAATCCGGCTATGTTGCCGAGCATCAACTCAGGACAAAAATGTTTGTTCAGCATAATAATTGGTTTCATCTACCACTATATTCAAAAACTCATGATCGAATATCATTCGAAAATAGTCTTGGTTTAGAGTTTTCTAGAGGATCTATCAAAAGTCCGTTATTTCTAGTAAAAGAAAATCTCTAAATTTCCGAAACCTTATCTGTCCAAACTTCAGCGGTGTTTTATTCTCCTATATCAGTCATACTTTGATTGATATCCTACATTTCAGTAAATATTTCATCATCTGTACAACAGTAAAATAATTTACTATTTTATTTGGGAATAAAGCCACAATTTAGGTTTAAAATTAAATTCTGACGGATATTCTTAAGTTAAAGTTGATTTCGTGTAATCGCTCACTCATAGCTTACCAGAATAGTCATTTTCAGATGGCTAAGACTCTTCGTCGCTAATTTCTATGTCGTGATCACTAAATAAATAATTTAGAATTTTAAATGATTCGTCTGGTGTGAATTTTGCACTTTGTAATTTAGGTTTTTTAATTCGCACACTTTATAATACGATTTAAAAACGAAAAGCACTTTTCAATTATAGAAAGGTATACAAATACGCTCCTCAGAATACAACAGTCGTACTCAAGTGCTAAAAGATTACTGACGCGTTTTAATTTGGGATTCCCGTCGACTCGGATCCGAGTCATGAGCATACAGAGGTAAACATAGCTGACTCGGATCCGAGTCATGAGCAGTGAACGAGTTAAGGTAAAATTATTTTAACTTTTCGATTTACAAATGCTTATAAACTTTCTAGGAAGGTTAGGTTTGCTCGCACCCCGGCGGCAGATACCTTAGGAACGGCCCTGAGCAGAAGAACGTCCTGAATGAAAAATTTGTGAAAGAAGAGGGTGATTTAGTTTCACCACAAGCGAATCGTTTATAAAAATAAAATTCTATTCTTTATTTGGTAAGTTCGTGTGTCCTGTATAATATTCAATAATAATAATTTTTATGGTTTACAGCTATAATAATAGTACTACGAATAGACAAAATGGAATTAATTTTAACGATCATCAAAAAATCAAGGTCGTTTTTCCTCAAAAGTAACATACTCGTATTTTATCTATACATTATTTAAACATTCAGTGTTGACGAAAGAATCTTTCTCTTAATATTATTTATTTATTGAATTTGCCGGACTTAAATCAATATTTCCGAAATTATGACTGTTGACTCCTTGTCATCAGTCGATAATTAATAACGGAATAAAGACTTTGTTCAATTCCTAAGTAAATATTTTATTTGTGTTTGTTTTTGTATATTTTATAGAACAGAAACGGGACAGTTAGTACGTACATAATATATTATTCTGGTATTTTTAATAAAATATAAATTAAATTTGTATGTTCTTATATGCTCACGCAAAAAAATTAAAAAATTAAATAAAACATCAAATTAAGAAGCATGTATCAACCATGGGCGTCGCTAGGATTATTTTCAGGGGGTGCATCTGCATTTACACATACTATTAACCAATATAAAATATAGAACTATACATCTATAGATATTCCTAGACGCATATCTTCTCATCCCCAACTTCCAATTTTCATCAGAGCTAAACACTCCACATAAAATAAATTTATTGAAGCAGCAACCTTCATATCACTTATCACAAGCCTTCAATGAAACAAATAGATACGCCATAGGCATCTTCCTTGATGTAAAGAAGATCTTCGTTCATGTTTGGCACACAGCCCTAGTGTGCCAAAGGTCCGCCTTACTACCTATCTCATTCGTAAAAATAATCGCCTTCAATCTCTCCAGTCGGACAATCCGTGTCAAAGTCGCAAATACGCTATGTACACCATTCACTTTACAAGCTGGAATCTCCCACAGCTCAATTCAAGCACTAATATTATACAAAGACTACAACAGTGACAACTCTACAATTCAACGCAACAGCACTAACGACCACTTACTAGTGACAAAGTACCTAGCTGAGTTTTCAAATAAATTAACTTTATACATTTTTGCCACAAAAATTTTTTTCCGTAGACTATTTTGTGTTAATTTACAACTTTCATATTGTAAGTTAAACATAGAACAATTAAAAAGATACTACCAATGAAAATAGGCACTAGCTTATTAATGTGATAAATGTTCAAAATGTTATCCATCAACATCCAATCATTTATGTACTCTTTTAATCAGATTTTCATTAGTAGCCCTTGATATTGAATCTCTATCTATTTCGTTAAGAACTTAAAGGACTTTATTTATTATAGCTTCCTCCGTAGTGACAGGTTCAGAGAACACCTTATTTTTGACATATCTCCAAATATAATAATCTAACGGTGACAACAGGATCTTGGTGACCAGAGAAATGGATTACGGAACGCTAAAAAGGATTTTAAAGTCAATCACTTACCTTATCAGTCTTAATTTTTTGAGCAGCTTCGTTCATGATGATCTTCGCCCTTTCGGCGTGCACCCGAGGTATAAAAATGAGACCGCACAAATAAGCCGCCAGGCCAAAAGGTCCGGTGTACAGTAGCTCCTTTTTGGCGATGACGGTGCATTTGTCCATCACCCGCCAAAATTGGAACATGCCTGTAATGAAGAGAAAACTATAAGTAATTCAGTAGTCAATATTAGTCAGTAATGACCGTTATTAAGTTTTAGATATGCTGGTTAAATACAAATTATATGAGTATCAGCAGCAAGTCATTGTACCCCTGTAAATAGTTTTCTGTGGTTTTCCAATATCATTGCACAATATCTATCCAGCTAATCTCCACTACTCCAGTAAATGACTGTTTTGGAGTGTAATTTTTCTCGTCAAGACGGATTTGGTTTAAAAATTCTTTATGGTAAATTGGTGACATTAAACTATGTTTTCTTCAATATTTAATAACAATCCTTGTATCGGCATGTAAGTATTTATTTAATTTCAATTTTACTAAATAATTTCACTTAATTTTGAATCAACCTAAATTTATATTTAATAATCACAGACATATAATATTGGCATAATTGCTGTATATTCTGTATCAGACAGTACTCTAATACGGGTTATTATATTTTCTGAGAAATTAATAATATTAATAATATTAAAGCGAACTGGGAAAAATTTACTGATGAATTGGAAACACAAGTGAAAAATATAGTCCCGATCCCCAAAAACTATGATGCGTTCATCAAACTTGTAAAACGAATCTCATGTAAACACATACCCAGAGGATGTCAACAAAATTACATCCCACTAATCCCACAACAAGCAGGTTTCAGACCAGGTAAATCATGCACAATCCAAGTGCTGAACCTAACAGAATACATAGTGGGATTTGAACAGAAAGAAATAGTGGGAGCAGCTTTGATAGACCTCACAGCGGCCTATGATACGATAAACCACAGAACCTTGCTTACTAAGATCTATCACACTGTGCTTGACTATGACCTCGTAAATATCATTAGATCACTGTTGTGTAATAGACGCTTCTACGTTGTGCTAAATGGAAAGAAGAGCAGATGGAGAACCCAAAAAAATGGCCTACCTCAAGGAAGCATTCTGGCGCCGTCCTTATTTAACATCTACACCAACGACCAACCAATGCACCCAGACTGAGAGTTTTGTTTACGCTGACGACCTTGGTATAGCCGTAAAGGGGAAACACTTACACAAGTAGAGTCGACAATGGAAGGAAACATGATGTCTACTTATTACAAACAAAATTCATTAAAGCCAAACCCTACTAAAACCCAAGTATGTGCATTCCATCTCAACAACCAACTGGCGCATGTAAAACTGAATGTTTCTTGGGAGGGATACCGCTTGAAACATACTGAGAGGCCCAAATATCTTGGAGTGATACTAGACCGATCACTAACGTATAAATTCCACTGTCAGAGCACAAGACAAAAGGTTTCTACAACCTGTCCGGAAACTTGTAGGGAGCAAGTGGGGTGCAAACCCCCATGTCTTGAAGTCAACAGCTGAGGCCTTAATATGCTTGTCCCGTCTGGGATAGATCTAGACACGCACAACAAGTCACCACAGTGTTAAAAAATGAAACATGTAGAATAATATCCGGTTGTATAAAGCCTACCCCTCTACCCCTACTGTACCGGGCAGCTGGATTCGCATCACCAGACGACCGTATATGCGCCTCACAATATGTTCGCGCCTCACAAGTTCAGGCAAACTTTCGATGAAAGGCACCAATTATACGGATTTGACGAACCGCCAGTAATCAGCCGACTTAAATCAAGGAAAAAATGTATAAGAAATGTCAGCGTCGAACCACCCGAACTGTTCTCCCTACATTCAGAACAACCTAATGGAATGAACCTGGAGTGGAGAACCTGGCGGACACTCAACCACATACGCAGAGGAGTTGCCCTGTAAGACAGAACCTCATTAAATGGGGCATCAAGACAGATAGCGACGCACTTTGTGAATGTGGGGAAATACAGAACGTGGAGCACCTGAGAGTATGCAGACTTTGCCCATCATCATGTACCGTTGACCTGAAGATGCATAGCAAATTATAGTATGCGAAATCGGTCGTTGGTGGTAGAATAAATTGATTGTGAGTAAATCTTATTCTTATTTCTTTTTATCTATTTGAATTGGACTCACACAGGCAACATGTTCAATATTTGACTTATAAAAATTCATTTTAATCAAGAAAAATATTTTTATTTTATATTACAAAATAATGAACAAAAATATTTCGTAAATATAGATACTCTTCCTGTACTGTATTATTAAAATATAGTTTATTGTCATAGACCGATGGATGAAAGTGAAAATTATCACATTCGCTGACGTCACACCGACAAATTGATTAAATACGTTCTTATTTTAATTTTATGTCATGTCAAGTGATAATTAATCGTCCTAAAACGTTCATTATCGTTATTTGTTGTGCATAATTCATGAGTTTTGTCACAATTGATCAGCTTTGTTTACTTGATCACTTTTAATTACTTATTAAGTGACCTTTGTATATTTTAACTGTGTTGTTGAACCAAGTACATATACTCCCACAAATTATATTTGTTATCCTGTTGATGGTCTATTTAATAAGAAATTAATCAATCGCAGAAAGAAACGGCCTGAAATTCTTTAAGATTGTTACCAAAACGTTCTTCATATTTATCACTTCCATATTAATAAATCATACAATTATTTGTAAAACTGATTTAAAGAAATAACGGTTCCAGTCGTTTTTAGGTCAGTCTCGAGTGATAAATTATAACTATAATAAGTATCCAAGCACGAAGGTGCTGGAAAACCACGAAGAAATTTGTCTAGTAGAGATCCTCTATTCTTAGTAGTTCTAAGTCAACGTAAAACTGTATCAGTCTGATATTTATGTAAAATTATTAATACACAATAAAGATATATGCAAAGTAGCAGTCTACGCTTACAATTGGAAGGCAGGCAATCTAGAATCTATAAATTTACTGGCAAGAACACATCACGAATATAAGATATGCCTCCAACCAACAATTGAAATGAACCTTCTCAGGACCAAGCGACAAAACGACTCGGACCAAGCATCCTAATCTGCCACTTAAATATAGAAGGTATTAGTAGAAGTAAATGTGAGTACCTTCAAAAGGCACTCATTGAAAATAATATCGACGTGGTCCAAATTCATGAAACCCATGTAGAAAACGAAGAACAAATTCTTGCTAGAGAAAGAATTCATGGCTATGGTTTATTGGGTGCATCTTACCATCCAGCTTATGAAGTTACAACCCATGTTCGAAACAAAATAGAAAATGCACACATATGTTTTACATCAGACATAAATAACATTCATACGGTTACTATACAAATTGACGAAATTACGTCAGCAATATTTATAAACACCCGACAGTCCTGTGGCCTCCGCATGTTATTCACCCTCACTCACATCCCTCAGTTTATGTTGGAGACTTCAATAGTCATCATGAACTCTGGAAGTATACGCATAGTGATCAAAACGGCAAGGCTCTGCTAAACTGGAGCGAAAAGGCTGACACTTAAGAGGCCTGGAGGCGAGAATACAACACAGATCACACATATGTTTTATTTTCACAAACAAAAACAATCAACCAGTGGCTGCTTCACGTACAGTACTCCCAGATTTTCCACATAACCAACATAGACCAGTTGTAGTAGAAGTTGGCATCAAAATACCAATATCATCTTTTCTTCGACCTAGGTGGAACTTTCAAAAAGCAGACTGAGCACATTGGACTGAGAGATTGGACACATGTCTGGGATGGATAACCCCAACATGTGCAAACTATATGAGATTTGTTGGCGCAGTTATCTCCACAACAAAGAAAACTAGTATGTCCCAGCATAAGATGAAAAATGTGAGAAATTGTATCAAGAATACAACGAAAGCCAAAACTGAGAAATTGCTGACGAACTACTGCCCAGTCTAAATGCAGCCAGATGACAAAAATGGATGGAAACAGTGGAAAAATTGGACTTTTAAAATTTGCACTTATAATAAGGTTATTTTGTTACATAATTTTTTATTTACATAAGATAGGATAACAGTTTTTGGAGCAAAATGAAGGTTATCCTTTATAGATGTCATTTAAGCCAAAGTTGAAAAACATTGTAAGTGAATTTACAATGTTATTCATAGCAGGTGTCGACATGTTTTCCAATATCGTTATGTTCAAATTTTGGCTCAATTATAAGACGAGAAAACACAAAGCTAAAGAGCTACAAAACGTATTATACGAAACATCTATAAACAGAAGTTAATGTGCCTTACCAGGTGCTTGTGACAAGCCTGTGCACTCAATATTTCCTTCTTCTAAAAGTTGCTTTAACAATTTTTCGATACAAACGTACCGAGGATAAATCGTTATCTTTGGTAGGTACTATATTATAATTTCGTCATATACTTTTATTGGTATGTTCACTTATCTATCCAACAGATAATCGCATAATCCGTATTTCGCAAATTGTTTACATACTTCCATAAACGTTCTGTAAAATTTTAAATGTATGTAATTGGAACTTGATGTAAATTTTCAGATACTTTTTGTATTACACATTGAAACTCATATTTCTGTATTCTTCAAATGAAAACTTTTAAGGCATATTCGTAGTTCAAATTTACAATCATTGATTAATTTCAATGTTTTTAATTTAATTAAAATTAACTACATTGTACCTTGAATAAAACTGCGAAAGTACTAAGCCACTAGCAAAAAGCCTAGATTTTCTGCAAACTGAAAACACTATATTTTATGGATATCTTTAGCCTAGAATAATTTCACTCACAAATAATCTTAAAAAAGTAAGTGCCCAGATATTCAAATCTGGTGAAAACATATTAACTGATGGAATTGAAGGCATCGAGGAAATATTTGGAAAATAACTGATGGTGTGAGATCATCGTGCCGTTTTCAGTGCAATTTCTCATCCAGAATCTACGCTACTTTAGTTTCCAATATTAGACACCATCTGCATTAACTAAAGAAGACGTTAACCCTTAAGTAGTCGCTAAGGCGTGAAATTTTATTATATTATTCAGGAAATCAAGACTGTTCACACAGATATGGTATCGGGATAATATTAAACAAAAACATTGATGAAGATGTAATAAATTTCACTCCATACTCCAACAGAATTATACTCTTACAATTAAACCAGAACAATAAACATCGTACAAGTTTATGCTCCAACTACAGACAAATCAGAGAGCGATATTGAAACTTTCTACGAAGACCTAGACAATATTTTAAAATCCATTAAAACGCAAGATGTAACAATTATAATGAGAGACTTTAACGCAAAGGTTGAGGAAGAAAAAGTAGAAGAATGTACAGGAGGATATGGTCTGGGCAACAGAAACAAAAGGGGTGACAGGCTAATCGAATTTTGCCAAAACAAAAATTTTGTTATAGCTAATACATTGTTCAAAATGCCAAAGAGAAGACTATATACCTGGAAGTCACCAGCAGATCAAGAAGAGAGAATGGTAAGAAACCAAATAGACTATGTATTAGTTAGACAAAGATACGGGAACGCAATTATATCCGCAAAAACATATCCAAGTGCCGACATAGGATCAGATCACAACCTAGTAGTGACCAAAATTAGGCTCAAAATGAAAATAATAAAACGAAGAACAACAAAAGCAAAAATCCATACAAGTAAATTAAGGAACCCACTCATAAGCCAACGCCTGGCAGATGAAATCAACAACGGATTAATGAAGGTTAAAGAACAAATTCTGCAAAATACTGAGACGAAGAAAAAATGTTTATTTATATAAATAGAAACAATGGATGACGGAAGAAATTTTAGATTTAATGGAAGAAAGGCGTCAATATAAGAACAAAGATAATCAGATGTACAAAAAAGTGGATAAACAAATAAAATACAGAATTAAAAAAGCGAAAGAACAATGGTTAAAAGAACAATGCGCAGAAATAGAAGAATACCAGAAAAGACATGATAGTTTTAACACACATAAAAAAATTAGAGAATTAATTCACAACAATAGAACAAGAAATCCGGGAATACTGAAAGATGCAAATAGGAAACTTGTGTTGAATACTAACGACAAATTAAAGAGATGGACAGAATACATAAATGAACTGTTCAAAGACAATAGACCATAACAGATGGAGAAGTAGAAGAGGAAATGGCATTAAAAAACAGCAAAAATGGTAAAGCATTAGGTCCAGACCAAATCCCTATAGAAATCTTAAAATGCATTAATGATGAAACCTTAGACTTTATAATAGGCTTATTTAACTCAGTAAACAAAACAGAGCACATACCGAAACAATGGTTACTCTCCACCTTTTGTGCTATCCCTAAAAATAAAAACGCTAAATATTGCAGTGAAAACATAACAATATCACTAATAAGTCACATTCTCAAATTGTTCCTGAAAATAATACATGGTCGTATAAATAAAAAGCTGGAAGAAGGAATAGATGATAGTCAGTTTGGGTTCAGAAACGGACTAGGAACCAGAGAAGCGTTATTTGCTTTTAATATGTTAGCTCAAAGATTCATGGATATGAATGTTGATGTGCATGTTTGTTACGTTGATTTTGAAAAAGCATTTGACAAAGTAAGAAATGAAAAATTATTCCAAATTCTAAAGACAAAAAACATACACTATAGGGACTTACGAATAATAACAAACATCTACTGGAATCAAAGAGCACAAATCGTAATAGATAACGAACCCAGTTCAGAAATTGAAATCAGAAGAAGAGTTAGGCAGGGATGTATTATGTCCCCATTACTATTTAATGTACATAGTGAAGCCATTTTTGAAGAAGCATTACTATCTCAAAGTGAAGGAATAATAATTAACGGAAGATTTATTAATAACATAAGATATGCAGATGATACCGTGATTATTGCAAGCTCTGCTGAACAACTCCAATTACTGCTAAACAGAACAAACAGTTTCTGTCAAAAATATGGACTAAAAATGAATATAAAAAAGACCAAATACATGATAACAACAAAGAAAACAAATATACCAAGAAAGGCTTGATAAATACAAATATCTAGGAACCTGGATTTCAGACAATAATGATCAAGTCAGTCCATTACAGGCTTTCCGAGAGCTTAGTGCCCCTCTGGCTCTGCTCCCTGCTATTTTCCATACTCTGTGGTCGAGAGTTTGTTCTACTGCAACCTGGTATTTTTATTTCGACTTAATATTTGTCATATAAGAAATATCTTGTCTTTCTGAAGACAAGAAACCAGAAGAAAATTTTTACAAGTCCATAGTCTTGGGTAGAGGAGAATTCGATAGCATTATTCGAAGCCATAAGAGGACAGAACATAAGAGGATATCAGAAGGTGTATAGACCCTTGTTAATTCTCTCGAGACGACACAACCTATGTGTTGGTATCAAAAGTTACTTAGTTCCATATAAGAATTCCGAGACTGAGACTCCAAAACTACCCGAAAAAACCAAGAGGAAGGTGTATTCAGTGCGGCCGAAAAAAAAATAGAGCAACCACAATAAAGTTCCAAATATGCAGTAAACCAGCATGTAAAGAGCATCTGATCACCATACACATTTGTTTAGAATACTAGCATCATGGTAATCAAACAGGAAGTCCTTAAAATGAATTTCCTTTTTGTATCTTTTTATGTTCTCCAAGAATTCTTTTTTATTTTTGTATTTTATACTTTTATATTTTTTACATAAAATATGTGTTTATTTTAAGTACGCCAAACGACCACTTGTGTAAAAAATATTCTCGCGACCATTAGGTCGCTACAATGGTTAGAAGGGTTAAATGATTTGAACCAATCTGCGAAATTTCGAAATCTGCTATACTCTTCAATTAAATTAAATCATTGGAATGAGTCTTTTTTATTTGATTGTAAAATTTTAAGCACTTAAGAAGAATTCGTAAGCTATCCACGTGCCTTTTATAAACGAAGTCGGTGACAACCCACTCAATAATAAGATAACGCATGTCTCTAATAATGTCAATTCAAGTGAAAAGTTTGCATATTATTCTTAATAATCAAATTAACAATAAAAATTAAAGGTCAAGGACGAATAGAAGTGGATACACGTAATTAGTGATCCCGAAATGCCTAAACAAAAATATAATTGTGTTTAAATTTAGCTCTAGAATTTGGCTAGCCCGTGTATTGCGCTATTGTGGCAAGGAAGTTGTGTTGAAAGTGATGGATGTATGTTTAGTATATGAGGGATTTTCGATATAGTTATATTACAGATGGAACTCAAAATATTTAACAAATTATCACTTGTTGTTCCTATATTAATGTATTACAATTATTTATAGTTTAGTACACAATAATATACTGGAAAGGCAGACTAATTGTTATTTCAACTTTCAATGCAATCCCTATATATACATATGAGGAGCAGACTTTGATATCGCACTTTGTCCATTTTTAACATTTTTCAGAAAATAAGAAAAAGTGCTACTCAATTATTAATAAAGATAAAAACAAAACACAAAATATGAATAAATGTACTTCGTTATAAGCTTTATTAGTTTGTTGAAAAAAGACAATTATTGATTGACAAAATGCCATTTTATTATTTATTCTGTTTAATCAATAGTTTTCATTACGTTATAAAATATTGTCAATAATTATTATAAAATTCAAAAATGTTGTTCGATGTATTAAAATTTACGCTGCGCTTTTATTTTTGTTCTCTAAAATTTAATTCTCTTGTCAATCTAAAGTTGGTCCAACTGATAAGGGAAGGAGCTCGTACACATACAAAGATTTTTGACAGAAAGTTGAATTTTCCATCTGTAGATCATCTTGTAAATGAGTCAGCAGCACAAGATGAAATAGGAACAGAAACTTGTACCCGAAAAAATTACTGGTTTGACGATGAATGCAAAGACGCAACACAGAAAAAAATGAAGCTTATGCAAAAATGCTATGAAGAAAAGAAAATACACAGAATGAAGAAACGAAACCACTTAAAAACGGAACTTCAATATATAGAAAACAGAAAAGAATTCAAGGCAAACACAAATCAATGTAGAAGTTTGAATGGCGATCTATTAACAACAAGAACAGACGTACTAAATCGATGGACGGAATATTTTAACCAAATACTTAATATAGAGGAAGAAGAAAACCCGGAAGACGAAAGCTGTGAGGTAAGCGGAGCAGACGAGAGGGATGAGAACCCACCAACGATCCTGGAAGTTAAAGACGCTGTCAATAAACTAGCCAGAAACAAATCACCCGGAATAGATAATCTTCCAGCGGAATTATATAAAGAAGGTGGCCACGATATCACAATAGCGCTAAAGCAGCTTATAAAAGAAATATGGATACAGAAGTCCCTCCCCTGTGATTGGAATATTGGAATACTTTGCACCATACACAAAAAGGGAGATATCTTTGAATGCTCTAACTATCGAGGAATTACGCTCCTAAATGCAGCGTATAAAATATTCTCCAATATACTATGCCATCGTATGGCACCGTGTGCAGAGCAAATAATAGGACAATACCAGGCTGGTTTCAGAGGTGGTAAATCAACAATTCATCAGATTTCAACCCTGAGACAAATTCTAGAGAAAACACTGGAATATGGTGTAGACACGCACCACATATTTATAGACTACAGGGCAGCCTACCACTCTGTAAATAGAAGAGAATTGTTTAGAGCAATGATAGACCTGGGAGTACCAAATCAGTTGGTAAGTTTAACCAAACTAACCCTTGAAAAAGTTGAATGCAGAGTACGAATCCAGGGGGAACTCTCTGAACCTTTTAATACAAATAACGGGCTACGTCAGGGAGACCCAGTCTCTTGTATACTATTCAATCTAGCTCTGGAAAAAGTAATACGTACGTCACAAATCACAACTACCGGTTCAATATATAACAAATCTGTGCAAATCCTAGCATATGCTGATGATATCAATATTATTGGGAGAATGGAAAACGCAGCACGAGAGGCGTATGTAGCACTAAAGGAAGCGGCTACAAAAATGGGTTTAATAATAAACATTAATAAAACGAAATACATGAAAGTAGGTCCGCAACCACAAATACGACGGCCACTTGTTATAGAAAACGACATCATCGAAGCAGTTCACGAATTTGTATACCTGGGAACGCTCGTCAATACTGAAAATGACATTACCACAGAGATAAACTGCAGAATTTGCACGGCTAATAGATGCTATTTTGGGCTTAATCTCCTTTTTAACTCTACAGCTATATCAAGAAATACAAAAGTAAAACTCTACAAAACAATAATACGCTCAGTCCTAACATATGGGTTCAGGTTGATTCAATATATGCTGATTTCTCAAAAGCTTTTGATAAAGTCAATCATGAGATCTTGATTGCCAAACTTTGTGGCTATGGCATTAGCGATAATATCTCAAATTGGATTAAACATTATTTGTCTAATCGTTCTCAAATGGTTAAATATGGTAGTTTTTTGTCTAAAGCAATTCATATAACATCAGGTGTTCCATAAGGTTCTCATTTGGGTCCACTGCTTTTTAATATATTTGTTAACGATTTACAAACAGTAATTAACTCCGACCAATTTCTATTATTCGCTGATGACATAAAAATCTTCAGATCTATTGCTTGCCTCTTTGATTGTGAATGTTTGCAGTTGTCCTTAAATAATTTTTCACGTTGGTGTGAAGTAATTGTTTTAAACTTAAATCTAAAAAAATGTTTTAAAATCACGTTTAGTAAAACGCAGGCTTCTTTTAATAATAATTACACACTTAATGGTACGGTTCTGCAAGAGATACGTCAGATACAAGATTTGGGTATAACACTGGATAGAAAACTCAGCTTTAATGATCATATTAATGACATAACTTTACGTGCCTTTAAAATGTTAAGATTTATCCAGAGAAATTCAAAGGACTTTTCAGTTTTTACGTTTAAAATATTATATTGTTCGCTAGTGCGATCAATTATAGAATACTGTAGTATTATATGGTGTCCATTTTATAATACCCAGAAAACTCAATTAGAAAAAGTTTAAAACAGATTTTTAAGGATATGTGGTTATAAAATGGGTTTAAGACGTGGAGACTATAATTACAGTTATATTCTTAATCAACTTAAAATGAACAAATTAGACAAGAAGAACTGAATTCGAATTATATTTTTTGCATAAGCTTCTAAATGGATTTATTAATTGCCCTGAAATTTTGGGTTTAATCTCATTTAATATACCTATGCGAAGAACCCGTAATTCTGACCTGTTTTTTGTTGATTTCCATTCTACTAATTATGGATTTAATGAAGTAATTTCTAGAATGTTACGTACGGCGAACAATTACCAAACAGATTTAGAATTATTTAATACTTCAACTGCATCATTTAAAAAACATGTTAAAAAACTGTTGTAGCTAGCTTAAGTATCTTACTGTATTTTATACATATTGTACCAAAACTAAAAAAGGGTTTAGCCCGTCAATAAATAAATAAATAAAATATGGTTCAGAAACCTGGACTTTAACAAAAAGCAATGAAAACATGTTAGGATGTTTCGAAAGAAAAATACTGAGGCGAATCTATGGAGGGGTAAATGAAAATGGTGTCTCTATAGAATATACCAGGAACCAGATATCGTAAAACACATTAAGATAGGACGTCTGAGGTGGGTAGGCCATGTAATGCGGATGAAGCAAACCGACCCAGCTAGAAAAACGCTCCTTGATAGACCTATTGGTCAAAGAAGAAAAGGAAGACCCAGAAGAAGATTCGTAGATAACATAGACCAAGATATGAGAAATATGGAAATACGTGCTTGGCGGAGGAAGGCGATGGATAGGGACGACTGGAAGAGAATTCTTTGGGAGGCTAGGACCCACACAGGGTTGTAAAGCCAAAATAATGATGATGATGATGAGATCATCTTGTAAAGACAAAAAAGTAGCTTTAGTATAAAATTAATTTAAAAAAAAAACAAACAATTAACTTTTTTTAAAACTTTTTATTTTTATCCATATCTTTTTTTAGGAAAGATAGATATTTATATAATGTTTCAAAAATAAAAATCTTGACGTAAGTAATTTCCTTTAAACTGATTATTTTAGAAGTGTTTTTTTTGATAAAATTTAACCAAGATATGGCTTTTTTAAGTTAAGTACTTTGTGCAATTTTTATTGATTTTGTTTTAATATCTTTTAATCCTAATTTTCAATAAAATATATATTTGTAAATGGTCTCGTTTAGAGCCTATATATTTCTAAACAGTAAACACTTTTTCATTGAATATCAACTATTCTATGAACGAAAAAAGTCAAACTGGAAGTTTATTTTTGTGTATTTCTCGTTTATAGCTCTACAGCGATTATCATTAGACTACTTTAAAAAATCGTTCCATAGTTCCCTATTCAAAAACCAATCTTAACCATTATCCTTTTTCCCGGTAGGGGAAATGTGCCTATGATGGTCCCCTTAAGAAAATAGCTTTATAATAATTTTAATTATTTACTTAGCAGACTTTAAATATGACCACATAACGTCTCGTTATTTGTACAATATGGCAAATGTTTCAAATTTTGCAGAAAAAGTGATGTTAAAAATTTATTCATAATTTACTAAAATCCTGTTAAGGGTCCATCATGGGCATATATGCGCTCATGATGGACCCTTTGGTACGCCCATGATGGACTCGTTGCATTTTGTGTAAAATAATTAAATACCAAATTTTTTTATTAGATCCAAAATCATTAGAAACGATAAAAAATATTACACATGGTATTTTTAAGAATAAAAAAATTACGCGCACAATTCACACACAAATTGTTTATGTCGAGGATTTACATCTGCGCATTCAGTGTGACACCAATTCTTACACACTTGACAACGAATCCATTTTTCATTGGATCGTGAATGCGAAAATAGTTCGTTACTGCACCGTCCGAGTCGCCTTCTACATAAGAGCATTCACAATCGTCTTCAGAACCACTTGTAGTTGAAACACGAACTTGCCTTTTCACTTTTTTTTGCTTATTTGTCTACAATTTTTTGTTTTATATCTTCAATTTCTGGCGTTGAATTTAAATATCCTGTTTTACCCCGTTTTTTACCCCTTTTCTGCATTACTTGAGATACTCCAGCTAAAGGAGGAGGACAAATATCTTCTACCGACATGTTTAGAACTGACGATGATGTTGATTTCTGATCAGTGGGGCTTTTTGATAAACTTTCAATCGAAGAAACATTTTGGCTCCAATGTTCCGGTGGTGACTTCTGGTCAGAACATTCTGGCAGTGGGTTTTGTTCAGAATTTTCTCTATCTGTTGTTATAGACGGCAAAAATTGCCAATCCTCGAAGACATCTGGATTGAATGGTTGTATTCCTGTCTTTTTAAATGCATTGATTGCATTTGATGGTAAAGCACTTTTTAAATACGCTCTATTAAAGAGACTGGCTACTTTAAATTGAGTCACCCTTTTACCTGGATTCTGTCGCAGCCATAATTGAATTTCTTGGCCGTAGTAAATTTGAAATGGTCTAAAAAATCTTACGTCCAAGGGTTGAACATGATGAGAACAGTGAGCAGGAAAACAAAACATAATAATACCGTTTTCCTTTGCAAACTGGAGAGCTTCAAAACTTTTGTGACTACCATGACCATCGAGTAACAACAAAACTTTGTTGGTTTTAGAATCCTTTGTATACCTTAAAAAATGTTGCATCCACAAATAGAAAATATCGGAAGTCATCCATCCTTTTTCTTGAGCGAAGGCTATACTTCCAGTAGGTGCATCGATCATAAGTTCATCTTTTTTTCTCTGACGAGGAAAAATCAAAGCAGGAGGAACATATGTTCCAATTGCATTCATTGCACATACGACCGTAACATGTAGACCGCGCTCTGCACTACTTAAAGCACCAACTTGTTTGCAACCTTTACTAGCATAAATTTTCTGCGATTTCTTTTGCACAGTTGTCAAACCGGACTCGTCCATATTATAAATGTTTTCTGGTGGAAAGTGAAACTCGTCTAATATATTTGCTAATGCAGTAAAATAGGCACATATATTTGGTTTATTAAAAGCTTGAGCCCTTGCCAACGAAGTATTTTCTGGAGTGCGTAATGATATTCGAGGATTTCGGTTTAAAAAGCCTCTGACCCATTTCCAGCCTGCCATCCTGGTTTCCTTATTAAAATTGTGGCTAATATTGTTTCTTTCAGCTACTTCGTATACAAGTTTTCGCAAATCTTTACTAGTCAGGCCAAAAAAACGAGTTTCCATAGTAATAATATGGTCAGCAACTTCCTGTTCAATAGTAGTGGAGAATATTGGTCTTCGTACTCCCAAATCACCTTTGATACTTCCTTGATGCTTAATAAAGCGCTTTTTCAAAGTCGTTTTTGGAACGTTAAATGTTTTTGCTGCTAGCTTAAACCCCATAGTTTTTTCTTGTATGCTTTTTAAAGCTTGTTGCATATTACTCTCGTTCCACTGTTGCCTTTTTTGTAGAGCCATCCCTGTAAAACATATTATGTTAATCATTAAGTAACAAAAACTGAAGGTGTGTCCAATTTTATTTTCTTTTTCCTATGATGGACCCCTAGTCCGTTATAGGTAACGACACAGGGGTCCATCATAGGCAAATAGACAAGGCAGCAAATTTAATTCTGTTACTTTTGTTTTGACCATTTTAACCTAAAACAAAGTATAGTATTTGACAAAGAAAGTGTAGTCATTTTATACAAAACAAAAGCAACACTTAGCTTAACATATGTTACCAGTAAAATGCTACTTACCAAAAAAATTTATTAGATCAGCAACGCCAAATTTTAATTTTATTTCACAAATTTACTGTTATAACAGCCACGTGTCTGAAACTTTGCAAATACTAAACTACAAACTTCGTGAGCCGGGGGTCCGTCATAGGCAGGGGTCCAACATAGGCACACTTCCCCTACCTGTAGATCTGCTTCCACACAGTCCAAGAAGGGTTACTTTCCACAGGTTTTTCAACATCAATTTTCAAACCGGAGATGTTACTTGATTTTGTTGTTGATATCATTTTTTGACAATAGCTCTCCAAGATATACCAATTATTGAATAGGTTTGACGGTTTGCCGATTTATACTTAAGTTCTACATAAACAGTCTGTTTTATTGGAGTTACTAGGTATTTCCAACAGTGCAAATCGATTTAAAGATAGTCGCCGAGGTCAAAAACGCTAGTCTCCTAATTATCATCACCATCATCCAGCCCCATTGCGTATACTGCCGGACATAGGCCTCCTATCTAACATAGGCATAGGCTTCCTAACTTTCATCACTGATTCGTTCGACGTGTCCAGCCCAGTTCCATTTCAGTGTGACAATTCAGGAAATTACATCGGTAACTCATGTTCTTAGTACTCAGCATTGACCTTTCATTTTCCTCTGAGCTATTTGCAGAATTTTAGAAGTTGCAGCTGTCGATGTCAAAGTTACGGCACTATAGGTCATCATAGGCAATCCACATTGGTCAAATGTTTTACGTTTAAAAGAAATTGGTACTTATGATTCCTTTGAGTTTTCCTAGGCTGCCTATGCTAGGTATTGTTACGTAAAAATTAGTCATATTAAAAAAGCTGTAAACATGTTGTTTATTCACTAATATGTTCTAGATTCTACGAGACCCTTCGACTAGCTAGCGGAATTTCCAAGCAATAAAAAAGAACCGGTCCATTCGAACGATCCGGAAATACGTTGAATGAAAAAAAAAAACCAGCCGAAGCCTTCCAGTATTTTCGACAAGGGTCGACATCCTTCTAGTCTAGTCAGAGGGTATCGCCTGAACTCTCGAATAGCTGTATTTGGATATAAATAATGGGATTTTCATTGTGGGAGACCAGTCAGAGAAGATAAATCGAGACGCGTTGTAAAATGTAACGCTCGTAAATAAATTATGTAATTATTAGTCGCAAATAAATTGTTCTACAGTGGTTTAATAAATTGATATAAATTATCGTGTTTTAGTAAATCAAAATAAGAACAATAAATTAGAATTTATAAAAAAATAACAATTGGTGTCAGAAGAAAAGTGGAATAGTGTAAATACTGAAAATGACGACGATTTACGAGCTCACAGTTACGAATTTAACAAGACATCTCGAGGTAGAGAATTAGCTTCTACCGGAAAAAAGGCTGAGTTAGTCCAACGACTAAAGAACGCTTTAGAGGAAGAGGGTTTAGACCCGAAAACTTATATATTTGAAGATGCTGTCATCTCGTCGATTTTGAAATTAGAGAACAAAGTTACTGGCGATATTTCGAAAGTTTCCGGTGACATCGCATCATTAGAGAACAAAGTTTCCGGCGACATCGCTTCTTTAGAAAGCAAAGTTTCTGACGAGATTTCTTTTCTGGAAAGCAAAGTTTCTGCTAACATCTCTAAATTAATTACTATTAAACTGGGAATAAGCCACAATTAAAGATAAAAATACGTTTATTGACGTTTCAATTTCCACTTCAGAAATCGTTCTCAAAATACCTATTCTCAAAAATATTTTGAGATCGATTTCCGAAGTGAAAATTGAAACTTCAATAAACGTATTTTTATCTTTAATTGTGGCTTATTCCCGGTTTAATAGTAATTAATTTACAATGCCACAAGAAAATAGCTTCAGAACATCTCTAAAGTCACTTCTGAGATGTCTGCCCTCAACGATAGAGAGTCTTCGTTAAAAAACCAAGTTGCTGCCAATATGTTGGCCTTCGAAGAAAAGATGAAAGATATGGAAAGGAAGATGAAGGGAACAGGGACAGCAGAGAGAGGGAACAATCCAATTACAGTAGAGACAAAAGAAGACGAGACGAAATGTAAGTTGGAAACACGGCCGAAATTTGAAGGAAGTGGAGGTTTTTGTTCATGTCAAAGTCCCAACTTTCGACGGAAAATCGTCATGGAACAACTACATGAAACAGTTCGAATCAGCTGCAAGAGCGAATGGATGGTCTGAAAAAGAAAATGCTGTAAACCTGACTATCGCTCTTCGAGGATATGCCTTAGATGTGCTTCAGACCATAGCCGTAGAGGTGACCGATGATTTCGAACAACTTAAGAAGAGGTTAAATATGCGATATGGCCACGAACACTTGGAGCATGTATATCAGTCGCAGCTTAAAAATCGAAGACAAAAGAAAGATGAGGCTCTTCAAGAATATGAGGTAGATATTGCCAGATTAGTACGATATGCTTATCCAACAGCTCCCGAAGACATGATGGAAAAGTTGGCCGTTCAAACGTTTATTGATGGTCTTCATGATCATGAAATGCAGAGAACACTACGATTAGCGCGTCACAAAACGCTGGTTGATGTCTATTGGCAAAGGTCTGTAATTTTCTAACTCATGGGTATCTGTTTTTTTGTAGAATAGAATTACCCCAGCATTGTGCCATTTGTCGGGTATATTACTGTCCAGAAGACTCATAAACCCAGAAACTTTAATAAAAACGGACTGCAGAAATAGCTGGTATATGTAAAAATTGTTTACTGAACAAAAGTATAATCCTCGTGACTTTTTTAACACCTGACGTTTTAGCGCAAAACGTGACTTTTTGGCATAATACGTGATATTTGACGTAAACAGTAAATTTTTAATTGGCTTTATGATATTATAACATTTGACGTTTTGACACAAAATGTGACGTGCAACTTTTTTACATAATCAAACTTAACAACTACTCCGCCGTTTACGAGTGACCTTGGAAGGAGCCAGAAATGAGCAGAATTAACCTAAGCGTTTTCTTATGCGATTTAACCATCAAGTTAGATTATAACTCGATGGATTTAACATAGGAGATGAGTGCTTTCCAAGCCTATTTACTTATAATGCAGTATTTTTAAGTTACAATGAATACAGAGATCAAATGAGAAATTTTTAAATAGAAACATTCACTTTTTACACATAATATAAAGAATGGAAGATTTTTATAAGTAGATTTTCGTATGTGTACCGCACTCTTACTAGATTATGTTTTTCATTTTTCATGGAACTCTCCTTTTGAAAAAATTAAGAGGCATTAAGTCGGGGAGGCGAGGTGGCCTGATATAATCTTTCGTTATATTTTATCTAATGCGTCTATAAATTACTCGTTTGCGATGTCAAAATATTTCTCTCTTTCAAGATTCTTCTGAGAAAAAACTCAAAATGTCACCGTTTTTTGAGTATTTCGCTGTTTAAATTTTCAAAAATTACCGACCCTATTTAATAATGTGACTCGCAACTGTCAATATTACTATAAATAGACATATAAATGCAGAACTGCAAATTTTCACATTTCAAATTGAATTATTCTCAGACGCGAGTTTAATATACCGTGTGATGAAACACTCTGTATATGTATATTTAAGTATACCAAAGGATACAACACAAAAAATAAATCACCTAAAATACGAAAGATAATTCTCATAATCTTGTATGACCTTCTGATAGACCTACTTCGTCCCATTAGACAAAAATATTTCTTATGTCTTCGTCAATAAATGACTTAGTTACACAATAATCCCCGTTATTTGATTTAAAGATATTGTTCTTATCAGTTAAATTGCTTAACAAATTTATTAGACATCGACTGATTGAATTATTGACTGAAGGTTTTAAGAAAATCTTGTTATCAGTAATAAGCTTAAGACATTCTTAGGAATATAACTGTAACAGCTTTAAAGCAAAATAAAACATGTATTATCTCATTAAAGGGCATGGTTATTCATGAAGAGCTAATAACACGCATTTCTTAAGAAAATATTGAAGGAAATGTTAAAAACTCTTTATTAATTTAATGTGGGATTAAAAAGTGTTCTACATATTATTTTATTCTTAAGCATAGTACATGTTTCTTTAAATAAAATGCGTACTTACCCATAATATCTAAAGAACTTTGGTGGTTTGAAACGATGATACACGCCTGGTCCTTCTCCAAATTTTCTTTCCCTCGCAACACCCATCTTATGCCGAGAAGAGTTGTAATCCATCGACAAAAATCACTAGCTAATCTAAAATATCACTTTTTATAACACAAACAAACCAAAACTATGTAACTCAATCTGAAATTAATATACCTACAGCAAATTTTTCACATTTCCAGGCATAAAGCAGTAAACGGGGATGAGTATAACTGAATTTACCATAACCAAGGCATAATAAAGGAAAAATTTTAAGTGGTATCTGAAAGCTGAACTTGCTTCATAAAGAAACGGGAGGATTAAGATACAACTCGCTAAAATTATTTCGGTGTATGTTGCAGTCATTCCGAACCCTTTCTTGATAATTTACAACATACCAAATAAATCAATTTTTCAAATGTGGTGCACTAAACAATGATGATAAATAATATTAGCCTGTACTACGCCTTGTTGCCAAACTTCATAGATGTTTGGACCTAATTCCCCTACTACTTAACTGTCAAATCCAGTACGAGGGAAAAGTTAAAAGTTTATAGTTCTTCTAGAATAAAAGTCTAAAAAGGTATTCTGTATGCTGTATGTACTACCAGAATATTGAGATGGAGTAAAATGTGGTAAATTGATTAAAACTCTTCGATTGGCATATTGGAACTACGAAATAAATGTTTTTATTTTATTGAAAAAAAAAAAAAACAAATTTAAAACACAAAATTAAATTATCGTAATTTTTTGTTACAATGTGCGAGATTTATCATGTCAGAAAATATAAATTTGAACTTAAACTTCTTTTATCTTGGATTTAAAAATTCTAAGTTGAATAATTGTGAAATGTTTAAGTTTTCATTCGTTGTCTGTTTACAACTGATTTTATATACTTCCAATATTCCCGTACAAATAAATAGAAGTTGTAAGTTTTCATCAGTACTTTTAGTACTTTATTTCTCATAAATTTTGTGGAAACCAGTTACTATCAATATAATGTATAATAAGTTGCCTATTTCAAATTCCTATTTTAGGTACCTTTTTAAGATCTGGCAACGGTGCAACAACTTAATGTCATTACTGTCACAATCGACAACTTGTCAGTTCCGTGTCAAGTTACTTTGACAAAAATGTTTACAATTTGCAAGGTACGGTAAATATTAATTTATTGAATGAATAAACTTCATTGCTTTAATAATAATGGAAGATAAAACTACAAAATCTTCAATCTCATCTATATTATGTTATGATTTTAATTCAAATTCGTTTGTAGATACTCGCCTAAAATGTCTCATTGTGAGACAACATTGAGGCCTCAGCCCCGATTGGACATAAAATGGCTTAAAACGAATTTAGAAACCTTATTTACCTCTCAGGACAACTTGATAAACTGCTGGAATGGGTTGATTACAGACGGAGAGCTAACAGGGGACTTCTCTGTTGGCAGACTGAATAGTGCTGGGGTGACTGCAAAACAAGGGGAATTCGGGAAATATTACTGCGGGCAAAGGGTAAAGTATTGAATTATCTCAAAAATCATATTCAAGAATCTGTTTTTATATGATTACAATTACAATATGCTTCGAGCATGTAAATGTATGTTTTTCTAAGTTTTTGTTTTCTTGAAATGAACTTACATGTTAGAATGTTTGTATTGATATTCATAGCTTATGAAATATAATATCTACTGGATTTAAGATGTGATATTTACTATGGCAACCAGTATTTTCCTAAGCCATTGTAAAACACAACTCAAAACTAGTATTTTTTGTTGCAGCAGTTGTTTACATATTTATTTGTTGATTTCAGGTATTAACTTGTACATGTTGTGATGGAATTTGTGGTCCACTTAGTGGTTGCAATTGTCAACCATGCCAAAAGCTGGATGCTGAAGAATCTACCCAGAATAATGTCTCTTATAAAGAAAAATTTCCATCTATTGAGTCTTTACTATATAGGTGGGATTGGGGACCTCAACCTAGTGAGTACATTTACTGTATACTATGAAAAATAATACTTTTTTTATGTATTATTCACAAGAATAACATTGAACGCCTTACTATAACAATGATATATTTACATAGTGTAAATCCTGAAGTGTCCGTTGAAGAGGCAATGTAGGATTGTAATATAACAATCTTTTTGTTCTCAGCACATAGAGTATTATTTAAGTGAGATTTCAATGTATTGTTCTCTTCTGTCTGTTATTCTTGCAACCCAGAACAACTCTGGTACTACAAAAATCATATTTGTTTTCTCTATTGCAAATATATCAACTTTATATTTCTATTTTTACTGTTAAGAGTTCTCACTTACTTAGAAATAGTCCTGTTGCTTACTGAAAGTTCTTTTGGTGATTGTGAACAGTCCCAAATTTCTTTTAACTTGTTAGTAAATGACTCTAGGCACTGTAAGGCTCCCTAAACTTCAAGTAGAATGTAGATCTTTCCTCTATGAAATATTTTTTATTGATATGCTTCATTATTGCTCTGTACACCTTTTATTTCTGCCAAGAATATAAAAAGTGGAATCTTCTAGTGATTTTGGTAACAGTGGATCACATAGTCAAAAGATGAATGGCCTGTGAATTCTTTTTCATAGATATATCATTCATTGTACATTTTTTTATCTTTTCTTTCCACAAAGTTACATTTTCTAGTGATTTTAGCAATAGTTGGCTAATATAGAGCTTTAGATAGATGTAGAAATTTATTCTGTGATTCCCTTTCATAGAAAGGTATCACTGTTGATCTTTTATTTCTACCAAAAAGATAAAAACTGACTTTTCTAGTGGTTGTGACAATGTTACAGAATGTTACAGACCTTCCTGCAGAATGTAGAATGTTGCTCTTTCAGTTCTTTTTCTTAAAGTCATTAATGTTTATCTTTATACCTTTTATTTCCACCAAGAAGATAAAAAGTGTCAATTTTAATATTTTTGAAAACAAAATAATAAATTAGGCCTTATATTCTATATTTTTTATCCCAGCTACAGATCAACTGTCTGAAAGCATCTGCAGCTTAAACCAACAGCAAGAATCACTGTGTGCAGAAGCAGCTGACTCTACTTTATCATCAATTAGGCTTCGCTATCGCTTACTAATATTCAAGCGGTATTTTATTGCCTTGAATCGGGCGCCTCATCCTCTTGAAATAGAACATTCAATATTTACCAGAAAAGCAAGTATGGAACCCTCAGATGCCAAATTAACAGCCAAAATTAAGAAGATGTCCAATGCAGATCCTGCCACCAGTTTGGCACAGGTGAGCAATCAGTATAGTTGCACATTTGCTATATTTATTTATCTATTATTCATTTACAGGTTGGGTCACGAGCAGCACTAAACTTTTCCTTTGCTTTCCTGAAACGAGCATGGCGATTGGGTGAGGACATTGATCTCTGTAGTGAATTGTTGAATGAATCATTAGATGCCCTTAGACTGTTGCCTGTGGCTACTTTGTTTGAGCAGAATGATGTATCGCCAGTGTGGTTGGAAGTAGTAGAAAGATCAATCAAGTTTTTGAAGCAAGTGGTCACAGGGTAAGTGTTTTATACTTTATATCACATGTTGCTCAATAAATCATGTTTATTTTACTAAGGTGGTTTACTCTGAAGGTTTTGTAGATTTTTTAATCATCTTTGGAACAACTGACCAATTTGGTCATCAGTTCAGTGTGTTTAGCAACAATTTTATGTATATGATCTTAATCAATTTCGATGGTGCTGGAATTCTTTCACTAGGAACCAATTTGAATTACTTATTGTATATGCTTTTGAAATTTGTTGTTAGTTGTCCCCTTGAATTATAGGATTCTGCTACTGAAAATCTTAAACATATCTATATACAGCTGCTACACTCTATTACAAGTCCAATTTAGTCTAAAGTATTATATATTCCATTTTTATTTTGTTTCGAGATATTCTTGCCTATGTTATTTAGCAAAAAGATACTTTTCTTTTACATCCTTTCAGTTCCATCCTTAGTAATTTTTATTACCAAGTATTTATATGTTTTGCATGACTTTATTCTTTGATTTTCTCCTTCAAAAAGCAAATTGTGACCACACTCTTTATACTACTCTACTAATTTTCACATTATGTACCTAATTTCTTAGATTTTAATTTGTTCTGATTGGGCTTTAGCAACTCTTGTCATCTATAAGATCTATACCTGCATTAAACCACCTTCTATGATCTTATTCTTAATTAACCAAATATGTCTTTCAGTCATGACTTTTTTAATATTTGGGAAACGATAATGACAATTACTACTTATATAAATATTTCACAGGGATCTATCTAGCGAAAGACAGTATTGTACAGTTCCAATAGAAGACCAAAACATTTCCTTAAACCTACTATTAGAATTCGCTTTGCAGAAAGCGACATTGAGCAGTGTCCTCGACATAGTTTTATTGTTACTAACCCTATGGAATAAGAAAACCCACATAACTGATAACAGATCGACTGAAGATGGGGCTAGTGCCCCTCTCTTGCCATTCATCAGGAGGCTCTCTGAAATCAAACCGTCTCAGACTATTTTCGGTAACAAAGACGAGAGTGATCAGTTGGAAAGTAGTTCAAAGATCTATTTGGATTTGCTGGAGTTGCCTGATGCTGAAGACTGTGAAATAGACTTAAGACAAGCTGCTGTGTGTGTTATGGCGCATTTAGATAGGTTGGCAAGCTCCCACGTCCCGCCTTTATCTTTTAATAAGGTAAGTGAGAACTACATTACTTACATAAACCCACAGTTTTTAATAATTGTGTAAAGTCTGTCTCAAAATGTACCTCTTCAGTTTTTACATTTTTAAACGAATTATCTGCCTGTTAGTAGTGTCATTTGAGAAACATGTTTTACACTGTGATTTTAATAAGAGTTGGATCTAGAGTTTAATTCACATGAATTCTGGTACAGGTAAATCATATATGCAAATATATCAACTTTCTATGATCATTTTTACCATTATGAGCTGGTACTTACTTTACAATTGTCCTGTTGCTTTCTGCCAGGTCTTTTGCTGCTTGTATGTAGTCCCAAAGGGTTTTGCTTCAGAGCTTATATAGTTCTCTGAACTTGCTTCAGAACATTTATATCTTTGTTTTGTGAATTCCCTTTCATAGATATTCTGTATTGGTGATCTTTATACTGTTTGTTTCCACCAAGAAGGTAAACATAGACATTTCTAGTGATTTTGATGATACTAGACTCTTGTAGAGCTTCCACGATGATGTAGATCCTTATTCTCTGAGTTGCTTTTCATAGATATTTTTCATTGATGATTTTTATAGATTAAATGTCAACCAAAAAGATAAAAAGTGACATTTTCCAGTGATTTTAGTAACAGTATGATGTAGTTTTTGTGTTTCTAACAGGATGTAGTTTCATGTTCTAAGAGTTTCTTCTTATAGATATTCTTATCTTTACTCTTGGAGTTGCTTTGACTAGAAAGTCATCATTGCTTTACGTTCTAGTCTTTCAATTTCTATGATAAAAAAGTGTCATTTTCTAGTGATTTTGGCAACAGATTAATGCTGTAGAGCTTTCAGCAGGATGTAGATGTCTACTTTTCGCATTCCTTATGACAAATGTGCTTCATTTGTATCTTTTATTTCCATTGAAATGATAAAAAGTGACACAAGGTAACATAAAGTGATCTTTATACCTTTTAGTTCGATTGAGCAGATAAAAAATGATATTTTATAGTGATTTTACAACAGTAGATGTTATAGAACTTCCAACAGGATATAGATTTTTCTAGGGGAGTTCATTCACCTAGAAAGTCGTCACTTTTGAACTTTATATTATTTTCACTAGAAATATAAAAAGTGACATTTTATAGTGATTTTCACAACAGTATTATGCTACAAATCTCTTGGCCGGATGTATATCTTTACTTTCGGAGTTCCTTTCCATATATATTTTATTGTTGATCTTCATACCTTTTATTTCCTCTAAAAAGATAAAGAGTGGCATTTTCTAGTGATGTTGACATCAAAATGATGCTATAGAGCTTCCAGCAGGATATGGATCTTATCTATAGGAGTTCATTTTCATAGAAAGTCATCACTGTTGATCTTGCTACTTCTTATTTCCACTAGAAAGATAAATAGTGATATTTTCAAGTAATTTTGGCAATATAATGATGCTGTAGAGCTTTCAGCAGGATGTATATAATTGCTTTGTCTGTTCCTTTTCGAAAATATACTTCATTGTTGATCTTCACACCTTTTATTTTCGCTAAAAAAGTAAAAAGTGCCATTTTCTAGTGATTTTGGCAAATTATGATGCTACAGAACTCTCAGCAGGATGTAGATCTTTTAAAAAGTGGCATTTTATAGTAATTTTGGCAAAATTTTGAATTTTGGATTGGATGATCTTGTAGAGCTTTCAGCAGGATGTTGGCTTTTGCCCTGTGTGTACTAAAGAATAACATTTAGAGTAATTTTGACAACAGTAGATGCTACCATTTTCCATGGTGGTGGTAGTGGTATGGTAGATATGAGAAAAGAGGTATGAGAATGGAATGGAACAAGGGTATCAATGTCGACGGATCATACTTAAACCACTTGAGATTCACAGATGACATAGTTTTAATAGTCGATAATATCCAAGAACTAAATGATATGTTACAACAATTAAATGCAGTTTCAGGAGCGGTAGGCTTAAAAATGAACTACAGTAAAACAAAAATACTGAGCCGAGAACAGACAAATATAACAATACAAAATCATACCATAGAAAATGTTGAACATTATGTATATCTAGGTCATGTCATCAAACTAGGAAAACCAAATCAAGATGCTGAAATTAAAAGAAGAACACAGCTGGCATGGGGTGCTTTCAGCAAACTAGCATATATCTTGAAAAACACCTCCATTCCTGGAAACTTAAAAAGAAAAAGGTGTATAACACATGCATACTACCAGTTTGTACCTACGGCTTGGAGATAGTAGCCCTTACCAAAAAGTCTGCCAAAAAATTAGAAACAACGCAAAGAGCAATGGAACAAATCATGCTTGGAATATCACTGAGAGACAAGATTAGAAACACCGAGATAAGATGTAGAACGGAGATTAGGGATATTGTGGAAGAAATTATAAAAATGAATTGCGCTGGGCAGGTCACATAGCCCGATATAATGACAACAAGCATGGGAAAACCAAAGATGGGTAGATGACATAAGAGCAGTGGCAGGAAACAGTGGATTAGATTGGCGCAAGATAGAGAAAGATGGAAGCAATTGGGAGAGACCTACATTCAGAAGTGGATGGAAAATGGTTGACAAAGAAAAAAAAAGAGAGAGAGAGAGAGAGAGAGAGATGCCACGGAACATCCAGCAGGATATAGATCTTTTCTATCGGAGTTTTTTTACCTAGAAAGTCATCAGTGTTGATCTTTATATTTATTACTTCCACTAGAAAGATAAAAAGTATCATTTTCTAGTGATTTAAATGATTTGTGACACACTAATAAATATCTTGGAAGCATGTAAGGTTTTTTGAACTTCCATTAGAAGTATAAATTTCTTCTGTGAATTTCCTACATCTCTACATCTTTTATTTTCACTTTTAAGAAGATAAAAGGTGACATTTTCTAGTGATTTTAAACGTTACCATTCCCTTTCTATAAAACGTTTTAAATTTCTTTTTCCCAACATAATTTAAAACATATTTTTCTACTGGGCCGACAAACTGTTTAAAACTAGTACTGTCACTAAATAATACTTCTAAAGTTTTTATTTTTATTTACCTAGTCTATACATTTTTAGACATACTTTACCTTATTAGTATTCAATGTAACGACATAAAAACTGTTCGTTATTTAATAACCTTGATGGCACTTGCCATCCAGTGGCGTACATTATCGATAATTCCGAAATGAACGTTTCGGAAAAAAATATAGCGTATTTTCAATTAAATTTTTTGTTTCTTTTAATAACAAAACATTTTAATAATAACTAATAAAATTGTGTTTTTTTTAAAAAATGTGCATGTTATTTTTCTTAGAATGTCATTGACTAACACTGGAATACTGAAAACAATTTCATAGAAGGGTTAAGAATTAAAAAAAAATGCATCTGACAACATTGATCTGGATGCCGGGTCGATTTGATGTGATTTAACTGTGTTTTTATGTCGTTAGATTCAGTTTGAAAAAGGAGTAGATATATGTAATCGCACTTTTTTAGTCATCCTATTATTTCAACGGCCAAAGAGTGTGGGGATGGGGTTGGCTTTCTTGGGCGATCGGAACAGGACCTCAAAGCTGCGAGGCCATCGCAGATCTGACAATCAAACAACTATGTTGTTCCGACAGAGGTATTTTGATACTCAGTTGTTCCGGCAAAGTGTATTTTATGTATTTCACCTCCGAGACCCAATGTCCTCAAGTCATAGAAGGTAAATATTTACTGAATTGGTTTTCGACATAAACTTTAGTTATTGGTTTTAATCTTCAACACGTCTTTCAGGTTTAAAAGATATAGAAATTACAAAAATAGCTTCTCACACGGAAGGCAAGCATTTTATGGCGCTGACAAAAAAGTCTGAGGTGTATTCGTGGGGTAATGGCGATGGCGGGCGTTTGGGTAAGTCAATTTTAAAGAAGCACCTTTCAAAAAACGTTTATATTGTCGTTTTCTTTACAGGTCATGGTGATACTACTTTTAGAGAAGAACCCACTGTAATACAAGCTCTGTTGGAGAAAGATATAGTTGAGATTGAATGTGGCGCCACCTACAGGTAATCTGTTTTTCTATTATTTCAAGCCCTTTTATGTTCTGCTATTCTTCTTCTTCAGATGCAAATCCACTAATGGATGTTAGCGATCACATTTTCCATTAATTCTCTATTTCTTGCAATATGTATCAGAGATTGTATGTCATTAATCCCTGTCCATTGCCTTATGTTTCGGAGCCAGGACATTTTCTTGCGTCCCATTCCTCTCTTGCCTTCAATTTTACCCTCGATTATAAGTTGGAGGAACTGGTATTTTTCATTTCGCATGATGTGACCTAGATACGCCGTTTTCCTTTTCTTGATGGTTTCGAAAAGTTGGCGTTCTTGGTTTATTCTTTTAAGGACATCTATATTTGTGATTTTCGCTGTCCATGGTATTTTTAGGATACGGCGATAGAGCCACATTTCGAAAGCTTCTAATCTGTTTATATCCCTCGTTTTGAGTGTCCAGCCCTCTACGCCATATAGCAGCACTGACCACACGTAGCACTTAGTAAACCTTAGTCTCAGTTGAAGATCGAACTCTGAACAAGTCAGTACCTTCTTGAATTTTACGAAAGCTTGTCGAGCTTGCTCAATGCGACATTTTACTTCCTGTCCGATGCCCAGTCTTCAAAAAGCCACGATCCCAGGTATTTAAATTACTCACTCTTTCAATGGACTTAGTATTCAGTGTTATGGTGGAGTTTTCAAGTGCATCCAAGTTTCTGGAGATGATCATAAATTTGGTTTTTTTGGTATTAATCTCTAATCCCATTCGCTTACTGTATTCTCCGATTATAGTGACAAGTTGTTGAAGATCGACTATGTTGTCACAAATTAAGACACCATCATCAGCATATCGTATGTTGTTGATCAATACTCCATTCACTTTGATTCCCATCTTGCATCCTCCAAAGACTCTTGAAATATGGCTTCCGAATAAATGTTAAATAAAAGAGGGGAAAGCACACATCCCTGTCGAACGCCCCTTCTTATATGTATGGGTTTGGATATAGAATTGTCTATTTTTAACTGTGCCGTTTGATGCCAGTACAAGTTTTCAATGCATCTTATGTCTTTTTGGTCTATATCAACTTTCTTGAGGATCTGCATTAACTTGTGGTGTTGGACACGATCAAACGCTTTTTGGTAATCCAAAAAAGCATAGGAACACATCCTTCTTCTGATCGTAACAATTTTGGACCAGCACCTGTGTTGCTACTATTGCTTCTCGTGTTCCTAAACCTTGCCTAAACCCGAACTGGGAGTCACTGATGTCCCATTCACATTTTTTGTATAATCTTTGATGTAGTATTTTTAAGAATATCTTTAAAGTGTGACTCATCAGGCTAATGAGTCTATGATCCTCACATCTTTTTGCATTGACTTTCTTGGGCAGGGGAATAAAGGTAGAGCGTAACCACTGTTGAGGATAGTAGCCAGTTTCATAAATTAAGTTAAATATTTTGTGTAGTGCTGAAATTCCCCTTTCATCATGTTCTGCTATACGTTTCTTAAAAGTTTTACCAGTTTGACTTATGTAAATGTGACCAGTTTTTAGGCGACTGTCCAATTATATTATTTATTATCCAGGTTTGCCATACGGTTCACATTCCCTTTAAGGGTAAAATTTATTATTATCATAAATAATTGATATCTTTTTATTGTGCAGTGCCGCCATATCTGCCAACGGTTCCCTGTACACCTGGGGTAAAGGTTATTATGGAAGACTTGGTCATGGCACCTGTGAAGACTGTTTAGTACCGACCCTAGTAGCTGGATTGTCTGGTCAGCACGTCGCTAAAGTAGCATGCGGTTCTGGAGATGCTCATACGCTCTGTGTAACCAGTCAAGGTATGCTTGAAAACAATTTAGAAACGATTTTTTTTATCGGTCCATCGTTGTTGCAGGTAAAGTTTACAGTTGGGGAGATGGCGACTACGGCAAACTAGGCAGGGGAGGTTCGGAAAGTTCTAAAATACCTAGGTTGATAGAAAAATTGCAAGACGTGGAGATAACGGACGTTTATTGTGGAGCGCATTTCAGCGTAGCGTTGTCCAGCGAAGGAAAACTTTATACTTGGGGAAAGGTAAGTCTTAATTTGATAGGTTTTTCAATATTTTGGTATCATTTTCATTATAATACTCAAATGGAACGACCTGTAGTTTTTCTTCATTTTTTTGGTTAATTATGTGAATATCATTTTGTAAATTCTCTTAAACTCTCACTAACTGAACACGGTACTGCACTCCGACGTTTAACACCGTAATTATACTAAAACAGCTCCAATCGGTACCACACCAATCTCTTTATACGTAGAACTTTTAATATTCTGATCAATAATGATAAGAGTTTCGTTTGCAGCCTGAGAGAGGGCTTTTCACTGGCCACGTTACAATCGGTGAGATGTAATGTCTCTTGTGATTTTTGGCACAGTTTTGCTACAATCTAAAAGTCTTTTCCCGCTGTTTCATAGCCGTCTGGAAAATAAGCAGAGACAATCAACCATGAAATCGGGCAATAATCTAACATGGGCAGCATTGCAAATAAGCTATTCTAAAAAGTTCAACATGTGTCTCAAGCGAAAGGTTATAACCAATGTGTTTACCTGTACAAACTTATGGACAGAGACTTAACACTCAGCAAAATCTGCGAATAACTTAGAGTACAAAACGAGCATGGAACGTGCAATGCTGAACGTGAGCTTGAGACCACATAACAAATAACAATAGGAAGATCAGTAGTTCAAGACGTCATCGAAAGAACACGACGCTAATGGAACTGGGCAGGCACTTAGCCAGACCAAGATGGACGGTGGACAGACGTATTATGGAATGGAGGCCAGAAATTATAAAAGACGAGATGACACGACTAGATGCCGATGACATTAAACGTGTAGCGGAAATGGCTACAAGCGGCCCAATGTAGTAACACTGGAAAGAACTGAGGAGGCCTATGTCAGCATGACCGATTGGCTGATGAGATGATGATGGTTGGAAATCTAGGTCCACCGACTCTAATCGTGAAACTAAAGAACAGTCAAACATAAACCAAAGGTTATCTTGCGAGAAAGGAAAACATCGGATAGGCAAAAGTGTGGCAACTGAATTTTGGAACTCAATGATATATGTTGTACAAATCGACAAAGGTAGAAGCAATGAACGCAGTAGTATCGCATTTAAGAATATGAGTGATGAAGGAAGACTTGAGAATGTTGGGAGTACGAAACGGGAAAGCCAAGGCGAAGAATAGTAGAGAATGGAGACTTATCCTTGAGCAGGCCAAGATTCACCATGGGTTGTGGTACCAATGATGATGAAGGCAGCTGTCTAAATCTTCGATTGTGATGGCCAATATGATAAATTATTATAAGATAATATAGCGCTCTAAATTAGCTAGAAATATCTATAGCAGTTTTCTTTGTCAGGCCAAGTAGTTATAGAACAACTCTTATAAGATAACATGGAATATACCAGAGTTAAAAAAAATTATATATTCTTTTATTAATATTGTTTATGAAGGAAATATATATTAGCTGGTTAATGAATTAAAGCTGTATCAAAATTAAATGAAAAATATAAAATTCCAAAGAAAAAATTCAATTGGCATAACTCATAAATTATTATCAGCACAAAAGAAACACACCAACATTCTCCCCCTCTAAAAACAAATGTTTTTATAAATGCAATGATAATAGAATGAAGTAAGAACAAAAAATATTTATTAACAAATAGGCAGTGGGCATATTTTGAGCATCGGAAGTTGTAGGATGCCATCTGAAGCTATTCTCAGACAAACAACGCGTATAATGCCGTCAGTGCCACAATGCAACTCAATGATTCTAGACAATTGCCAGCGAAGAAAAGATTGTTTATTTTTTATAAGGACAAGAGCACCTTAAATTAGATAAGTCTCAAGAAGTTAATCAAAGCTATTATACACGAGCGTTTTGGGGTATTAATGATTTTTCCACATACGTGTGGGTTTGAATGGGTGAAAAAATATAAATATAGCCAATTTTAACGAGGGAAATTTGTAGATCAACAATGAAATACGTAATCAAAATAAATAACTCAAAAAGGTCATATGTTAGAAATATTAAAAGTAATAAAATGTTTAAATACTTCTCCAAACAAATTTATTTTTTCTCTAGGGAGAGGGTTGGCGGTTAGGCCAACCCAACGAAGATCACATACGCATCCCGGAACCAGTTGAAATCCTGCAAGACAAACGCGTCGTTTCTATTAGTTTGGGCACTGCTCACATTCTAGCTTTAACAGACACGGGAGAAATATACGGTTGGGGCAAAAACGAAAACAAGCAACTATTCGAAACGCCCGACATTTACATCCAACAACCGAAGATGATCGAGTCTCTGAAAGGACAAAGAATCGTGGGAATATCTTGCGGACCTTCTCAGAGTTTCTGTTGGACCGACGTCAACTCATTTGTGCCTAAAACTTCGCTTCCGTTTGTTATAGATCTCTCAGAACAGACTTTCAAGTAAGTAAAATCTTTATATAAATACAATTAGTTTGTGTATTGTCAACTGATTTTACTAAAGCCTAATTTATTAGCCACAGTTATTTTAACACTATTTCTAATTTATTTGCACTAACACTACTAAAACATCATTAATTTTTATAATACATATTTATTACAAGTTTTTATATATTTTCCTACAACAATACGCTCTTATATCAATATTACTGATTCTTACAATAAAAATTCTCTATTTATATGGTTTTGGTCTAGTGATGAGAAGGTCGTGAATGAACCGTTCGCAAAGATCTGATCTTTTCGAAGACCCGTGATTGATACAATCACATTCGGTGACCCTACCGTTCGAATGACCCTATAAATCATGCCTATGAATGACGCTGTCTATGAACTGTGTTTACGAAAGAACTGTGTGATCGCGACACGTTGCTCGGTCAAATTAATGCATGAACCGCGAACCGCAAAGGATCGTTCAAACGATGATTTAAGTTTCCCAGAACGGCGAAACCCTTACACTGCAAAACTGTAAAATTATATACATTCGAATTGTCGATTCAATAGTCCCGTAGTCTGTTCTGTTTATAAATTTGTAGGAAATAAAATCCATTTTAATTGGTGCATTATCATTCATTCATGAACATAACAATATGGAATTTGTAATTTTACTTAACTTTTTCAAGTATTTTTTTTATATTTTAATGATGTCTGAAGATGATTTGAGAAATACAAATCTTAATGTCAGCCTTAAACTATATTTCATTCTTAAATTTATAGTAACAATATCGAATTATACACGCAAACACAATCTAATTCATTTCCGTACAAGTGTAATAATTAATTATTTATATTACTAACCTAACCTGTTTGTTTACAAAATATCTGTTCGAAAAAAATGGCTGACACTATTTTTTGATGAATAGTCCTATTAGACTGCTCGTGGCGTCAGACGATCGGTATCGTGACTCGTCAGTGGCGTAGTAATGCTATCATCGTAATTGTATAATATTTTGATATTTCGTATAAAAATATAATTTCTTTTTTCGGAAATTTACGTGTTTAATAGAAAAAAATAAAAAAATCTCTAGTTTTCTGATTTCGTATGCATTAAGGGACGATAAAAAATTTATTTCTAGCGGGAATAGGACCTTTTATAGGCTAGCAAGCGGACAAGATTTGAACCAATATTTTTAAAATTCATTCTTTTTCTAGATTGCTTGATCAAATTCTGGAACTGGTAGTAGTCCATAATCCGTCTACACAAGATAAGGAATGCCTCGCGATTTCAACTTTAAAGTTATTACAACTTCAAGTAAGTTTCTTAAGTATATCGCTAATTATATTATTCGATAAAAAAATCACAAATTACTGGTGTTTTAATGATTTTTACGAAACAAAATCACTAAAATCACGCTGGTAGTATTGTTAGCGACACATTTTCTTTGTTGGTATATTCTTCCGAATATGTTGTATCACATATATTGTTGTATCACATATTTTCAGTAGCAAGTAAAAAGCTTCTAAATATAATATATTAATTTTTTTTGTTTCTTTTGCAGCTACACAGTATTATTACTAATAATCTCGACGCCAAATCAGTCGGTTTGGGCCCCAACAGCAAACTGTTGGCAAATTTGAAATCTCAAGTTGTCTACTTGGCAAGTGCTATCAAAATTTTGCCTACAGTGCAAGCCGCGGCCCAAGCAGCTTTGCAAACCGGATGGTCCGTGCTCTTGCCCACAGCTAATGGTAGAGCGAGGACATTATCATCTTTGCTACTTAATACAGGTAAGAATTTTGATCTTGTCGGATTAACAATGTAACAGATTTATATTGGTCAAACGAAACATTAATTTCACAAAAGAATTAAAATTCACAAAATATTCTGTGACACAAAACGATGTGTTTTTAGATATGGAACCGAAAATGTGTAAATCCGGTCATAGGTTCATGACTGACCTTCTAGTGTGGAGTCTGATGGCAGATGGAGGTTTAGAAACAGCTCTGAACGAAGCTTTGAACTCAGAAGCTTCCGAGCTTGCAAACGCCGATGAAAATTTCGAACAGTCCTCCTCACACATAACGATACCTCTGCTATATCTCGTACGACAATTGGTTAGGTAAGTTTAAATCCATAACTACTTTAAAAATGATAAAATCAGTAATATTAAAGTAAAATTCATTTGTTCTGATAAAACAACTCTGAAATTTGCCGATAATCATAAATATATTAATAAAAGTGTTGAAGTTGCGGTTATTTATTTTTTTACAGGAACATAAGTGTCGTTACTCAATCGACCGTGAAGGAAATCGGAATGACCGGCAAGCTGCCTTCCCAAAAGTTCCTTCCGTCGCCGAGTTTAAAGTTGCTTCAAAGGTTTCAACGATTATTGATAGGAAAAATATATTCCAAGTCGATGGACTGTCAGGATTCCGCAGAAACGCTGCTGATGAAGTATTTGGACTGCTTTAGCTGTTTCGTGACCATGACGCTCAACACTGCGTACGATACTTGCGTAGGAAACCCCAAGAATTTTCTAATAGTGATGCAGATCTTGAAGAGTGATCTAATAGGTAAGAAATATATGTTTCTGTGTTCAAATTATTATAAAATAAACTTTTGTACGTGATCTGAGTTGTCTATAGCCCCATACATTTGGGGCTATAGATGTGTACCCATTTTTCTTTGAGTTTTTTATGTTGTTTCAAACCAATTTCTCGTCCCGATAATCAAATGCTGGATTTTCTTCTTTGTTGTGATAAACTATTGCTGTTTTTGCTGTATTGCTGGAAAATCTTCGTTCGAGAACTTTTCAACTTGCCCTCGTATACAGCTTCCTTTCTAAGCCACTTAATTTGTTCCCTATTTTATTCTAACCTTACACTATCACTTTTTGTAGTTTTTTTGTGTGTATATTCCTTAATATGTTCAATGTCTATAAAACTATCTATAAAAGTTGCCAGTAACTTGATATGTACCCTGGTGTACCCATTTTCTCTAAAAGTTCTTTTATGTTGTTGCAAAACAACAAGTTCTCTCTCCTAATAATAAAATGGTAGTTTTTGTTGCCTGTTGCGATAAACTGTTCCTGTGTTAGGTACATATTCAAATTAATCATCATCAACAGCTTCTTTTCTAAGCCACTTAATTTGTTTAATGCTTTATTCTAACGTCACAATATACTTTTTGAGGTTGCTTCATGTGTTTACTTCTTAATAAAGGTTTCATGTCCATAAAGCTGTATATAAATGTATATATATATATATATATATATATAATAGTATATATATATATATATATGTGCACCGGTGCATCCATTTTTTTCTAAAAGTTCCTTTATGTTGAAGCAAAACACCACGTTACCTTCTTGATAATAAAATGGTAGATGTTCTTGGATGAACAATTATAAAATATTCAATTTTTGTTTATCTCCAAAACTAGAGTTCATAGAAGAAAAATAATGGTATTTTTTTCTCCAGTTGTCGTCCAATTTTATCATAATGGGACTTCTATGAGCATCCATTCTCTTTAAATTTAGACTTAAGTGAAGCAATTACCGAATATAACTTGAAACTGTTTGGTTTTGTCATTTTACTGTAACGATACCCACTTTCAGAAAAGCTCTCATATACTAAGAATAAAAACATTGAAAAGAAACTCCAGGAAATCGTTGTGAAAGTGTTAAGTGATTAATATATTTCTTATTCTATAGGAGTGTTGCTGCCTGAATTGATCGTAAGCCTAATCCTGTTGGAACAAGAGACCGAGTTGTTTCTGATCAATATGAACTGGCTGAACACCTTCAGCGACGTCCTTAAATCCATCGACAGACTTTGTAGACTGATGCCCGACATAGAACTGCACGACGCCGATGATATCGCCTGGCCTGGCATTACGCAAACTAAACCCAACAGTATTACTCACAAATTATACGAAGATTTGCCTTTGATACGACAAGCCGACTTGGAGAATCACAACCTGGACGGTGGACGGTGGGTCGTCATCAATAATAAAGTGTATGATGTTCAAGATTTTAGATGTGATAATTCGTCCGTTAATGAGGTAAGTTTTTTTATGAAACATCGTGTATTTTGTTATTTGTTAACTACTCAACATTAAGCTCCATATGAAATTGTTGATGAAACATAAATCAATTTTAACATACCAAAGACGAAAGATCAGTATAAAAAATGGAGAACAACAGCTAAGGCACAATAAGTAAAGCACATATCCGCTTGAAAAGTTGATGGCATTTATATTTAGAGATGTGAAACATATTATTCACATTAAACTCTAAAAAAGTACAGCAAAAACTGTCTGTAGAGATCTACTGGACAGTTTCTGTGCCGATATCAGGATTCAGTCGTCTAAATCCGAAACAGATTCGTCATCACTGCTATTAATCCTGAGAAACCGTAATAATTTCGCAAACAAAATCTTCAGTTAATTTTTTTCTTTAATAAATGTATTTTTTGACAAGGTGAACCAAAAGCTCCAGCTTTATTAAAAAATTAAAACCCCAACAAAAACCGTAAAACTAACAAAGGATAGACAAAGTCTTTTGTCCACGCCAAGTTATCAGCGACCTAACCTCATCATTATATCTTTGCTTGTCTACTACCAGAAATAGATATCCCTCATAATTTTCGATCTGTGTTCTTGCATTCAATTCCTATGGCAGTGTTTTAGATGATCAGTCTAACGTGTTGGTGGACGACTTCTGTTTCGGTAGGCATCATCTCTTGATCTACATTCCAGTATCCGTTCTGTCCATCTGTTATCTGTCATTCGAGCCACGTGACCTGCTCAGTTCTACTTCAGTATTGCTATTTTCTCTACAGGATCAGCCACTCCTGATCTTCGTCGTAGGTGGTGGTATGGGAACCGTTACTCTGATCGAAATGGGTGGCGTCTTTCTAGAGCAGGGGTTCCCAAACTTTTTTGTACCACGCCCCCTTTTGTTGAAATGAAAGTTTCTCGCGCTCCCATCTCTTAACAATACATTGTATGGGCCTAGGAACAAAACAAAAACAAATAGTATTACATAGAAAACAAACCATTTATTTATACTGCCATAAGATGCAATAATATCAGTTTTTATAAAATACAAAAGTTATTAATAAAAGAAATGTAGATTAGGTTAGGTATGCCTATTCGTAGCTGAGTTTTAGTAAGTGTACAACGCATGTCACTAGCAGCATCAGGTTTATTCCGATACTTTGTTTTAATTGCCACAAATGCTCTTTCCAAATAGGTGCTTGAAAAAGGCAAAGTGATTAAGGCAGGGAGTGTATGTTGACATTCTGAAAATACTATCGTCACAAGTGTTTGGGAAGTATTTCTGGAACTTTTTAATTAGACTCTCCAAATGGTTTGATGTTTGGATTTTCAAACTTGATCCTTCATAAATGTCCTTGAAGCTTGTTTCTTCTGAGATTGACTCTACTTTAGGGAAACTCGAATAATTGCAGGGGTTTGCTGATATTTTACGCATCAAAGTTGCAATTTCTCAATATACATCTTGATCGCATCACGATGAGTAACTATATTTGAGTCTCCACCCTGCAGTTTTAAGGTAAGGCTGTTCAACGAGTCCAAGATGTCTGACAAATAAGCCAATATTACTTGGGTACAATGTTTTTTGAAGACCACGCTTAGTTCATTTTGCTTTTGCTGTAACCAAAAGATGATTGCTTCATACTCGAAGTCAAATAATCTTACCAACATTTTCCTTTTGAAAGCCATCGTAACTTCTGTATGAAATAGCAGTTTTTTTGTGATCACTCTCTATAAATCTTGACAAAGGAGTCTTTAAACAGTCAAGAAGGGAGTCATGTTTGTCAAAAAAGTCTGACACTTCTTTCATAGCATCAATAGCTTTTGTCGTGGTCTCCAACTCTGTAGAAATGAGTAGCTCGTATTTTATTCTTTCGTTTTCAATTTACCGAACATAAACAATTAACTGAGAACATTGTGCTATGTCTGACTCTCGTCTAGCTGAATAGCAAACAATGGCGATTGTTTTACTGCATCAACTACCTGGTTTTGTATGTCTTCAGCCATATCATCAATGCGACGTTTCACAGTATTGTCAGGAAGAGGTATTTGAGATAACTTTTGGTTACTCTGCGATCCAGGAATAATATTAGCTGCCTTTAAAAAACACTGTTTAACAAGCGTCTCCCAATAATATGGCTCTTCTTTAGCAATTAGAAGTGATAACTCATATGAAGCTTCAAGCTCTTTTTAGATGACTGAGTTTCAATTGAAGAATTGAAGAGAATTTGAATTCGATTTCAAATTTATGTGTAAAGTCAGATGTTACAGTGGTTTGTTTTAATTTTCTAAAAATCATGGTTAATTTAGAATTTTAGAAACACTACCTAAATTTAATTTAATTTTCGACTTGTCTCCCCCTTTCCCTGACATGTCCTCACACTCCCCAGTTTGGGAACCCCTGTTCTAGAGACTAGATTTCTTAGTGACCTGAGTGATCGGCATTTAACGTGTTAAGCTAGAATAATGTCAAAACACACTCGTATAATATTTTTGGTGCCCCAGTTTTTAAAAGATGCCACAAAACAACTCCACTATTACTATACACAAAGCAAAAGAATTAAATAAGTCTTAAAATTAAAACCACGTCAAGAAAACACCGCAAAATTAACAAAAACACGTGTTCAGCAACCAGACCTGAGAGTTGATGAGATATTAAAGAAAATAATGGGGAGGTAACCATTATTCCGATCAGATGAGCGGTATCGTCCAAGATACCCGATTGATCCCGAATTGATTGATCGGCACTCAACGTGTTCAGCTAGATTAATATTAAACCGTCCTATAGTGTATTTTTATGTATGAGAGAGTAATAAAACAATAAATTATGTTTGCAAATCCCTAAACTGTTGATACGGGTGACTCAATGAAAAACAGAATTTGTCAACAAGTTTACAGGAAGTATATAAGAAAACAATTTTAAATTGAGTATGACCACAGGTATAAAGGTTGGAGCAGAATAGAATACAATAGTTGTGAGGGTTACTAATCCCTAAATAAGGTTGCCAGTGTCGGAGTGATGGAGGTTAACAGATACTAATGAATTTGCAAGAAATGTAAGATGTTTATTTTATTGGTTATATATAACCAATAAAGTTTAATAAGTACCTACCTATTTGCAAAATAAAGTTTAATTCTTTAGATAAAATAAAAACGTTTTATTTTATCTGAAATGAGTGCATTCCACGAAGTAAGGGTTTCAACAATCAAACATTTAATTCTTTAATTCCAGGAATCTACGACAGTAATTGACTAGATAATTACCTTCTAAACTTATTCCACAGAAAATGTGATAGTGGGTTTTTCCATTTTGTAGGAAGGTCCAAGTGGCGTATTCAAAATTCTTAACAGTTCACTAAAAGTAGGTACTTCAGTTGCAAGGTGCAGTTTATTGTGTATACTAGTGTTATGGAAAATTTGGAAGTGCCGTGTAAACGCCGAAAAATTGGTCCTTTAACAGTTAATGAAAAAACATTAATATTTAATTGTTTTAAATCATTTACAGACAAACGTTTATGTGAAAGTGTTGATGAGACCGTTGAGTTAGTTAGCAGTACACTTGGTGTTGGGAAATCTACGATTTACAGAGTTATTAAAGAAGAGAAATGTGGTAGTTTTTCAAATGCCACGTAATGCTCCAGGGAAACCAAAATTTCAAATAGAATATCATTTTAAAGAAGGACTTCGACGGAAAGTGCATGAATTCTTCTTTAGACAAGAATTTCCAACATTGGATAAAGTTCTTGTCTCAGTTCGAGATGATAAGGATTACCCAGAAATGAGTCGAAGTACGTTATGGAAACTTTTAAAAGAAATAGGCTTCCGCTGGAAAAAGAATCCCAGAAAGTCTATTTTATTAGAAAGAAGCGATATTGTCATATGGAGAAGACATTTTCTAAGAACCATAAAGGAAATGAGAAACCAAAAAAGAAAAATATTTTATCTTGATGAAACATGGATCAACGAGGGTCATACACCAAATAAATTTTGGCAGGATGAAACTGTTACAAGTCAAAGGCACGCTTTTGTAAATAACTTATCTACTGGTTTAAACCCACCATCAGGAAAGGGACGCAGGCTGATAATAGTACACATTGGCAGTTCAGACGGTTTTGTTGAAGGTGGTTTATTAACTTTTTAATCAACTCGTACCGGTGACTACCATGAAGACATGAACGCTGATGTCTTTCAAGAATGGTTGGAACAAATGATAGATCTTCTTCCTAAGAACTGTGTATAGTAATGGATAATGCAAGTTATCACTCCAGACTTATAGAAGGACTTCCCACAACCAAGTGGTTAAAAAAAGACTTGCAGAATTGGCTGAGTTCAAAAAATATTACATACCATCCCGGATCTATAAGAAAGGAACTTTATTCGTTGTGTGCCCTTCATAAAGAAAAATTTAAAAAATACGAAATTGATGAAATTGCCAAAAATCGTGGAATGACAGTACTTAGATCCCCACCATATCATTGTGAATTAAACTCGATTGAACTGGTATGGGCACAGATAAAGAGTGAAGTTTCAAGAAAAAAATACCACTTTTAAAATTCATGATGTTAAACAGTTGTTTTTGGAGGCCGTAAATAATGTAAACCTGAAAACTGGGAAAAGGCAGTAAATCACACTATTAAAGAAGAGGAAAAAATGTGGAAGCTGGACAATATTACTGATAAAATGATCGAGCCAGTTATTATAAATCTTGGTTCTGAAAGTTCATCTTCTGAATCTGATTTGGATTTGTAACAAGTAGCTGTAAGTTTTATATTAATATTTTTATTCATCTATTTAACATACCTTAGACGGTTTTAAAAAACTCTTTTTCTCTTTTGTAATTTTTAAAAATTAAAAAAAAATGTGAATTTTTTAAAACCCTTTTTAATGTAGGCCAGTCAGTTCTAATATAGTGTGTGATAAAAGAGGTCACTTTTGTTTACATACACATAACACTTTATAACACTGAAATAATTCATTTATTTTTTACAATTATTCAAAGTAATTTTTCAATTAATCTTGAGCACGCCCATGGAGTGGTCGGAAGGTACCAGTTAAAATTATGCTAATTACTCTCTCGTTCATAAAAATAAACTATATGTATAATATTTTTTATGCAATAGTTTTTGAAAGTTACAATTTACAAAACAAATGCACTATTATTAAACAAAATAGCAATTTCTTTTTAATAAAAAATACTGTGGATATTCGAATACACAACAATTTTTTTATTATGTGTTAAGTACTCATAAATGACACCGTTTCTTTTTTAACGACCTATTTGATTTATTGTTTTAAAATTAACTTTATTTGATACTAATTTTTATTATCACGGTAAATTCCAAAGGAACACGACACAAGAAACAATCAAAACTAAGAAGATGGCCGACGAACCGGAAGGACCACTTTTTAATTTATTCACCGATGACAGATCTTCTAATTGTCAAGTCAAATTTGGCGAATGAATTGGAAAAGGAAAAGATTGGTTCAGGATTTATTTGGAACAATTAACAGCATATGCATAAATCATTCTCTTTCAGATTCTACAGAAATACGCCGGCAAAGAAGTGGGCCATATAATCAACAATTGTCCGCAAAGCAGCCAGCTCATGGCCTTAATGGAGAACTACGTGATCGGCAACTTTTGCCAGCCGGAAACGGAAGTAGGCCGAACAATCTCAGCCATTTGTACGTGTGCCTGATGCTTCTAGACACCGAAAGAAATTTAGGATATCTGTTGGGACTACACTCGTTCAATTTGAGACAGAGCCTTCCGTTGGCCCAAGAAGAGACGTCGTCGAGTCAGTGGCTGAAGTCGGCGTTTTTAAGCGGAGGCTTGCAGGTAAGTAACGAAAGAAATATGAAATGACCGTATTATCTTTGATGCCTTAACTTATTTGTTTAATCGTATAGCTGGACCAACCTCCTAATCCTTACGAAGACGAAAAGGGAGATTCCCGCAGCACGAACTCAACAGCGGAGAATCACTCTCCTACCGAACCGAGAGTTAACATGGTGCAGAAAACGTTGAAAAATTTCCATCAACCCACCGAGAGGATTAAAACGTTCATTAACGCTTTGGCTGAGAGTCGTCTATCGGTGAGTTTCTGTTTTGTTTATATATTAGAATAGGGGCACTAGGTAAAAATAATAAAGTCTTGCACAAAATTTATAAAACAAAATTTATTAATCACAACGGTACAGTATGAATTAACAAAACAACCTTTAAAAAAAAATTATCAGCGTGATACACACGATTAATTATTTAAGGTTGATCTGCAACCCCCCAAAAGACAAATTCGACATAGTTCAAAAAATTGGGACAAATTTGAGAAGGATATATGTGATCACAAGAAGTTATTTTCACAAATTTTGTAGCAAAACTTCCTGTTTTCGTTTACGAAAAAATTCCATAGCATATCTACTATTTTCCAAGTATTATAGCTGGGAAACACCAACACTAGAATTTCGGTTAAATTCTTCGTTCAACATAAAGATATAATCCTAAGAAAATCCGCTTTATGAATTTTTTTGATAATTGTTTTGAATGTACAAGGTTTTGCCATAATAGGAAAAAATATAATTAATCTCCGGCTTATAATAAAAGCTACCGATACGAAACTGGACAAGATTTTAATCATCCTCATCGGTGGTGCTAACAGCTCTAGTTGAAGCCTTGACCTTCGCCAGTCTATTTCGCCAGTCGTTTACTGTCCAACGCCAACCGTTTGCCAATTTGACCAGCGCCGCTTTTCACTATGCGTCCTCGTCCCACACCGTCCCTCCATTCTCAGTCGTGGTCTGCCTTTACTCCTTTTTCCCACTGGGACACGATAATAGAGCGTTCGTCTGGGTGGGTGTAATTTTCATTTGCGTCTTGGCACACTGTCCAGCCCATCTAAGCCTACCTATTTTTATGAAAGATATTACCTCTTCTACCTATTTACTTATTTTTTAATAACTTCTCGGACCATTTCGAAATTATATCGCCTTCTCCCAATACCATTGTCCCAGGAATGCGCCCATTATTTCCTCTTAGTATCTTCCATTCGAAGACGAGCAGAAGATTTGCGTTCTGTTTTGGAGATGGGTCCAAGTTTCTGGACCCATCTGTCAGCACTGGTAGGATGAGGAGTTCGATCATATTATTAGTTTGGTTTTTCTGGCTTAAATTATGTCTTGTTTTTTAGCTGCTTGCTTAGTCCAAACATAACATGTTGTTTGCTAGCAATACCCTCAGTTTAATTTCTTCAGCTAGTGTGTCAATTATCGTTTGTATATGAGAGAACCCAAAATATTGTAAAACTAATTTACTATCATCAAATATATATAGGTCTCTGACTGCAGTTTAGAACGGCGTTTTCTAGCTCTTATCATCTGTTCCATAGGAATAGAGCTAACATAATGGTTTTTTCCTCGTTTCTTTTAAGGCCCATAATTTGTGCGGCTGTCATCACAGAAGGTGGGAAGTCATCCTCTATAAAGGTCCTCGTGTAGTACGTGCGAATCAAACCAGATCGTCAGCGTAAGCCATAATCTGCGTTTGGGATTTATTAACGATTGTTCACCCCTATTGAGTAACTCGGCATCTCTTCATAGTCGTCTTTTCTAACGCTAATAATAATGATGTAAGACGCACGCCAGCGCGTCATCCATGCCGTAACCCTGCATATGTTTTCAAAACGCTTATGTGACATATCGCCTTGTATTTGCAACTCTGCAGATCACTTTACTCATAGTTGTTTTTACGAGATTATAATTTATGGGGAATGTTAAGTTCCGGGATTCGTTAATTTACCTCTTAGGACGCTATCATACGTGACTTAAAGTCCACAAAGAGATGGAACGTGTCAATATTAAATTCATTAGTTTTTTCTAAGATTTGACCGTGAGCACAAAAATCTGGTCAATTGTTGACCTACTGGCCTAAAACCGATTTGATACTCACCAAGAATTTCTTCCACGTACGTACTTAACATCGGCTTGTACGGGTGTTGGAGAATATTTTGTACATTGTATTCAGAAGAGTTATACCCTATAATTTTTACATTCCAACAAATCTCCCTTTTTGTGTAGTGGACATATGATTCCAGTGCACCATTCCTCTGGCCTTTGTTCTTCTTCCCAGACTTTGACTTTATGTGTGAATTTGGTGATAATGCTGTTACCTCCATGTTTGATGAGCCTGCGGGATACAATCCACCTGGGGGACTTGCTATTTTTGAGTCGTGTGATTGCGTCTTTCACTTCTATTATTGAAGGAGGTTCTACGTGGTGTTATTGTCTTGGTCTTTGGGGTGTGACGCATCATTTTTCACTTCGGTACCAAGTAGTTCTTTGAAGCGCTCAATCCCATCTGCTTTGTACTGCGTCAGCGGTACTGACTATATGTCCATTTTTGTCTTACACATCGTCAGACCGTGGTTTAAATTTCTTTTCTGTCTTTATTTAGAATATTATAGACTTTCTAGTTTCATTTTTGGCCCTTTAATGATTGAAGCTCTTGCATTAATCTGGTTTTCGAAGGTCCGCTTTTTCCTTCGATGTATGCGAAGATTTTAATAACAACATATATAATACTATATAAAGTGGAAATATTTGCAATAACGTTGAATATTTTTTCACTTAAACACGATGTTTTAGAGAGGTGGTTCCATCTGAAAACATCAGTTATATTTTTATCATCGATAAATAGCAATACTTACGGCTTCGAAAACGCTTCAAACAAAACGTCATACTAACAGGGTTGCCATATCAATTACTTTGTAAAATATTTTTAACATATATGCCAAAAAACAGTAATCTAATTCAACTTTATCAGAAGAAATTTGATAATTACAAGTTAAAAGGAATTGCACACCTACACAATTGTACATCTAATTTCATTCATTGTCATACAACTAGCACCTTAATAAAAATTTCAATAGTTAACACACATTTCGAAAATTTATCTCTTGAATAAATATAAATAGCTTTTAATGAATTAAATAATACAGAACATCACTTCATTTAACAAACAATCACATTCTACCTTATTTTTACTTCATTGGTTAATATCTATCTCCTCAAGAAACTTCCCCGTTAATTATCAAACAATTACAATAGTAAAAACCGAAGATCCCCTTCATTAGCAAATACAGTATAGTTTGAACTATGTTCTCCAAATCATTTATAAAACTTGTACCGACATGTAAGTAATGTTTTGTTTATTTACTAATTTATTACATTTCAATAGACTATTTTATACCAAATTAGCCATAAAACAGTTTTGATTACCAACAGTTTAATCCTGTTAAAAAAACCCAGGACATGTAATATTGGCATTAGTTGCAGTTAATTTTTATATTAATTTTTCTCATATGTTTATTTGTATCAGACCAGCACCTACTTATGGGCTTTTAATAATGTCAACAGCAACTTCTAATTAAACTTGTGTGTACCGATCCTGACCTGAAGATTGATTTGCAAATTGTAGAAAAGCGAAAAACAGGTACGTCTAGGTAGTTTAAATTAAACTGATTGTGATAAAACACATACAGGGTAGGTAACAATTTTTATGGTCGGTATGGTTTTAAAACTTAACAGGATATCTAACACAGACTATAATAAAATCATATTTTACAGCGAATAGACACAAGAAAAACACACTCATATTCCCACTTGGTCATCCCCGCCATAAATCTTCTCTACGCCCATTTTTGCATGTTAGTGAGGGACGCTTAGTTCCGATCAGAGCTATTGTCACATATGCTGTGGTTTCCGATCCTACATTAAAGACTAAGACAACTAGAGGTGGGTCCTTTAGTTTTTTAAAATTTTATATCGGAAACCGTTTTTATTTTCGTAAAAAACTGTAACTCGTTGAATTGGTTAACCAGTATTCAAAATTAGCGAGTCTGCAAAACATCTTGGCTATTATCGGTTTCATGTGTATTAAGTATTAAAGTGAAAGAAACTAACGAAGAATATATTTATTATAACTTGAAAAATAATTAAACAATACAAATTAGTACTTTACATTTTACATGGACTTAAGTCATCTATATCAGTTTCTTTTTCTTGTACTAGTCAATTTTCAATAGTATCATCCTCTTTTTCTTTTTTTTTTATAGAAGTAACCAGCTTCAAACCATCAACTAGTTGATTTTAACGAATTTAACCGAAAATTTAGAGTTTAACCACGCGTTTAATTAGACTGCTGGCCATTTTTCTGGAAACCATATTAAGAAAACATCGCTTTTAAAATTAGTGAAATTATTATTCAGGGATTCTAAAACAAAAAGTAATTTTGCAGTAACTGATAATGCCTCAAATTGGTCATAGTATTAAATATGCTTTGGAATGAAAACATTTAAATTGTTTTTGCTCATACGTAAAATTTATTGATGGAGGACGCACTTAAATGCTGTCGTGTACAAATAGATAAAATAAAAAGTCTTTTTTTTCGACAATTCGGCAAAAAAACACATTTCAAAAAAGTACCTTATCTTCAGAAACGCCTTTAAAGTATCATTACAACATAACAAAGTCCCAAACGGCCAATCCAAGACGTGGAAACTAGGTAGTAACTTCACCTATTACATGTTAGAAAGAATGACGGAGTTAGCAAGAGGCAATCCGTTTCCACATTGGTATCAGTTAATACAGACTTAGACTTAGACAAATCTAAATAATAAAGACTGGATTATTTTTTTCGTAATTGTCCTAAATTTTACGGCCTTTTAAAGAAATAACAAGTAACAATGAGTGGCCAAAAATACTTGAATGATAGTTCAGTGATTGTTCTGGTACGCTGCCTGCAAAAATCTTGCAATAAAATTTTAGCAAACAGTAACCTTACATCCATAGTTAGTATCCGACTAGTAAGTACGGGTTTTTATTACTAATTACGGGATAATTACTAATCTCGGGTTTGCAAAAAGATTTAGAGGGATTAGAATACAGTGGAATATGTCATTATGTACGTTTATGGATTCACGATTTAAGTGCAGGGATTTTCTGATAAAATGACGCTAAAAAACACAAAAGAAAGAGTTTAAGAAGCTGGTTACTTCTATAATTAAAGAACAAGAAGATTGTACTATTGAAAATCAACCAGTATAAGAAAACGAAAACCGATAAAGATGACTTAACTCCATGGTGTATTTTTGATCAATTAATTGGACATGACTCATCTAAACGTAACACCTGTAGCGAGAGTCCATTACAATGGTGAAAAAACATCGCCATGTATCTCTAACTTAACCACTTATTCATAAAGTATTGTAATGTGAACACACTGTTCAAAATCAGGTTTAATTTTAAATAAAAGAAAAACACAATTAATAAGAAGTAAAGTAAAAAAACTTATGTTTTTTAAATGTCAATTTAGACGATTCGTGATTTATATAACGTGTAATGTAAACGTAGGTACTGATTTACTATTTGTATTGTTTAGTTTAGTTTTCAAGTTATAATAAAAATCTTTTATTAGTTTCCTTCACTTCAATAAATATACAGATAAACGATAATAGCCATTATGGTTTGTTTATGTAGGTAGTTTCTTACTTGAAATCTACTATTAAAAAATCATAGTTACCTACTTGTTTACCGAAAATCGGTTTTGCGACGTCAATGACCCACCTCTATTCGTAAAATACCTGTTTACCCTTTGATTCGGTGTGATTTGGACCACGCGGCCACGCCACGTTGGCAAAATAGTTTTGTAGGAAGCTTTTATATTTATATGCAGTTTAATAATTTTTATTGGGAACTAAGGCATAATGTCACTTTAAAATAAGCTTATTTTGATGTTTAGATTTTTAATTCGGAAATCGTTTTTTTTAAAATACCAAACATTAATAAATTTTTAATTTATATAAAACGATTTCCGAAGTATAAATCACAAATGTTATATTACACTTATTGTAAAGTAAAATTGTGGCATATTCCCAATAAAAAACAATAAAGCTGCCATTTAAAATCCATTTCGCCCAAATTTCATTATCTTGGAGCATTGTTCAAATGGCGAAAAAGACAACAGGTCAAAATAAAACCAATAAGTTTTGGGCAACGTTGAATTTCCCCTTTTTATTATATCCACTCCATATTCCACCTCATTTATGTTCGCGTGATATAAAAGGCGGACACCTAATATATCTCTCTCTTTTTAAACAGTTGTTTTCTCACTCCATCTCATTGTAAGGTCCATTACCGACCATAAACTTTTACCTATACTGTATAACAACACGTGTCTAAGTGATTATATAAGTACCTAACGGTTATTGCTGCTAAAAGTGGAAATTGTGTAAAAAAAAGCTCTTGGATCGAATCGGTACGAAAATCTGGATCTACGCTGGATCTTCGTAAACTTACGCTTTTCAGTATGTACTTATAATATTCTATCAACGTAGGATGAAGGACATCTCAGTTCAGAAGGATCGTTTTATCTGATTTGATCTGCTTTACTATCACTACCATCTTTTCCTGGAGTAATAATTATAATAATCCTCTTCATCAAATGTTTAGAACTTTATTCATTGACAATCCTATCGAATTTCGAGATCATTATTGAAACCTACCAAATTTACAAACCATAACAGATATTAATTTCTTTTCGTAGGATCCGTACGTCATATCGTTTTTGGCTATAGTAGAGCAGCATTCTAAAGCGAATAACTTTTTAACTAGAGTGGATTTTTCGTTCGAACATCCCATAGAAGAAATCGGTAGAGTGCTTTATGCCGTTTTGCTAAAACACTTAGGACTAGGCTTTGTTTTACTGCCTATAATAGAAGCATGTAAGTTTTTTTTTGTTTTATTTCCTACATTTAGACTCATTTAGTAATTTTTATATAAAATGTTTCGTATAATAACAGCAAAGAAGTATTGTGACACGTTATATACTAAATGATGTAGTAAATAAATAGTACAATAAATTTATGATCTGTTTTATACATATTTGACATAATTTCAACGTATCTAGAGAATACTACATTCCGATTGATATATAGTGACAACAAAATATTTCATCTCTCTTTCTTTCTCTCTCCACCTCTCTCTCAACAAGATGTTGACTGCTTAAAGAACGTTGAAAAAGTACAAATTTTAAAGTGGCACTTAGGGTTGGTCGTTATGGAGAAACAATTGTTTATTGCAAAGAGGCATTTTAATCTTCAATGATTTTAAGTTTCAACAGAGCGGTTGCTCCCCACATAATACACAGATTGGATAGTATTTTTTGATGCAGCCATTCCTTCTCTTATTTCCTTGGTGAAAAAATTTTACATGGATCATATCTCGTCCATCATTAACTTACCTGTCTTTATGATTGCTCTATTGGAAGATTTTCAAAATACAAACAATTGATTCACTGCCTGAGGCTTTGCTTTTAATTTTTACAAACATTTTACTTGTTATCACAATAAAGCAGGATACTTATTTTGATATCCAACCAAGTGTTCTGTTTTTTTTTTTCAATTTAGAGTCCTCTAATAAAAAATTTCTTCCAATTTCACACGATTTTTTTAGTCATCCTCTACAGTTCTTTTTTCTCATTTATTCCTCATTATACCTTTAATGAGGAATAGAGGATTAATAATATTTATTAATAATGGCTAATTAAATAATAAAGATTTACTATCTGAGTTCGTTTTTCGATCACTTTAAGGTCATCAAAGAACAACTTTAATCTTTGCCCATTAAATTGGTCCTTCGAGCCGGATGTTAAAATGTTTTTGAGAGTTTGGCATCCCCCTAAACTAAGTTTGATCTCGTTCTGTATATAGTGTGGAGTTATATGTTCAGAGAATCATGTCACGATAACAAATAAATTCGGAGTAAATTAAAACAGTGTTTTATTTTGTGTTCATATACATATGAAACACGGTTTTTAAATGAATATTTTATAGATGCTGTTCAAAGTAGCGTAAAAATACCCAAGTCAGTAGCAGAAGTCATCAAATGTGTTCACCAGACCAAATGGAACTTAATAAAAACTAGACAAGAAGTGAACAAAGGCTACAAAGAGATCTGCATACCCTTGCTGGAAAAGTGTCGTTTCCTACTCTACGAAGTAAAACCGGCGATCAGTCTGGAAATGGAAGCTTTTAAAAAGGTCAATGTGTTGTATAAGGAACCCCGAGTAAGAACTTTGGTAAAAAAAGTGATAAAAGACCTAAAATGTGGCAGACATACGTCTGAAATTCAAAAACCGGAAGACATAGTGAACGCTACTATACAATCACAGTCTATCGAACGACACAAATCCAGTGAAGACATCAGCAAAATGCGAAAAGCCAGTTCGGATGGCAAAATCTCAGAATCCAAAAGCGAAACCGACGACGTCAACAACGAAATCAAAAACAGCACTCAAAAGGCTGCTGTTGTCACAGAAACTTTCAATACGAACGCTTCGAAACCGACGAAAAATTGCGGCGACATGAAAAACGACTTAGAAGAGAAATGGACCGTAGAAAAAACCGAGAACATAACTCGAGCGGAACCGACGCCTCAAGATAAGGAGAAGAAATTAGAAACACAGCTGATGTTGACAGGTAATATTAGATATTTGTAGATGACAATATTAGTTTGTCTTTGTTTTTTTTTGTCAACAGGTATAGTCACTAAATTACACGAAAAACAAATGAAGAAAGTCAGTAATGAGAATTTAGACATGATCCATTCCATACTCCAGTTCGTTACAAATTCCTCATGTGATATAGAAATACTACGAAAAGTTATGTATAATCAGGTAAGTTTTTTTGGTTAAACTAGGATTACATATGATTATATATATATATAATTATAATATTAATATATATATATATTTATTTATATATTGATAAATATATTTATATATATATATATATAATTATATATATATTATAGTATAAATATATATATATATATATATTATTGCGAAACTGATGACGAATATTGAGACGATTATAAGAATCCATTTCAAATTTCTTCATTTCCCGAGTTAAACCGCAGTTCCCATCAGAAAAAGCTTATGTTCATTCTGGTAATTGTTATTGTAAAACGTCACTTATTATGTTGTGTTACGTTAAAATGTCACGTATTATATCAAAAGGTCACGTATTAAGTCAAAACTTCTTGCTGTGGTATAAAATCTCACTTCAAAATGCCCCTTATGTCAAAACGTCACGTAATACGTTATGTATCAAGTCAAATGTAATGTTTGATATCAAAAAATCATGTGTTGTGTCAAAACGTGACATGCTGTATCAAAACGCTACGTCAAATGCCACGTTTTATGTCAAGACTTTATGTATTATGTTAAAAAGTCACGTGTTATATCAAAACGTCTCGTATTATGTCAAAAATTCAGGCGTCATCTTTGATTTCGTTACAAAAAACTTTACGATTCATAGAGCCGTTCAGGCCTGACTTTAAAAAGTTCAAAACATGATCAGAATGGATGTTAACATTTTTTCTTATGGGATTTAACATACGAAATGAGGCTGTTTACTAACCGCGTTGCTTTGGCTATGTTGAGGTTTCGGCTTCATATGTGGAGTCATCTTTAAGAACATATCTTGATCTGAAGTGTCAGTCTGTACATTACCTAGTACATATTAGAAGCAGTACTATTTGGACGATCCGGAGATAACTATTTTAGAATTTGGATAAGAATGTAGTGGTTGGCGAACAGTTAGCATGGGTGTGGATAATGTGCTGGCTGATATTGGGATAGGAGCTTTGTCGTGATGTAAAACAGATTAAAATTTTGTATTAACAGGTATTATTCTTATTGTTAAGACACTGGTTGGGTTTTTTTTATCTCAATGACTTTTCGCATGATTCGTCACTTAGGAAAACATTTTATTGATTTTGAATCCTTCTATTGCTTTGCTTATCATCAAATCACACAGTAAATTTTATAAATGCCGCATCTTATCTCATAGTAATTTCATCTGTAATGAATTGGACAAGAAAATAAAGTTTTTGTTGTGAATTAATTGGAATTTAAATTCGATTTTTGATTAATAATTTTATTTCATTCAATTTTGACTGTATTTCCCCTAAATCAGGAAGATAGGCTTTAAAAGGTTTAGTATGTAAACTATAGTAGAGAAGGCACGTATAAATGACCCGTTAAAAGGAGTAGAAAACTCGGCGAGACATCATTTATCAGTGGTATCACAGCTCATTGTGAGCTAAAACCTTCTTCAGAACAATCATTTTCTTCTCCCCCTGTCTCTAGCAGTTCTTCTCCATGCTTCAACTCCAATAGAATTTAAATCATTCTGGATGAGGCATTGAATTAGCATTTTATTAATCTCGGACGCTTCTATAGTAATTTTTTTCAGGTAAAAAGATGTAAAACGAGGAAAGAAGGTCTCCAAATGATATCCCACCTTCTGAACGAAACAACTCTATTAACTTCAGTGAAATACGCTATCATGAACGGTTATTTATCGACTAACAAAAAAGAAAACACTCATCACTGTTTAGATAACATAGACTTGGTGACACCTTTCTTGAAAACAAGAAATTTTGCTATCACAACTAGCTGTTACAGAGTGGTGTATCGAAACTTTAAGAGCGTACATATTAAGGGACATTCCATCCAGAACTAATAAAGGAAAAGGAACGAGCGCCAAAGTGAATTTGAATCTAGGTACTTACACGTTGTTAAGAGACATTCCCAGGGCTAGAATGCTTCTGGCTATACTAGGAATTTTATCATCGAATAGGTACAACGCTCTGGAACTAAGCCCTATTGTTAACAGTGGAGTTATCAGCTCAGTTTTGGGGTTGTTAAAGCAAACAGGGTGCGATCAAAGTATAGTAAGGAAGGTGTCTGAGTTTTATGTACTGTATGCCGATATGATCGAAAGTAATAAGCCGAAGACGAGTTGTTTGTCCGGTCCGGAATTGGCAAACTTGATGAAATTGGGAACGAGAGTTGTCAGAGGAGCTGATTGGAAATGGGGCGATCAGGTAAGTCATTTTATGGAAAGATAAACATTTTATTTGAATACAATAAAAAAATATAAATAAGTAGAAAACGTTTTATAGACATTCTAATCAACATCAACATAATTTAGAGTAAAAACTTAAAGATATTGCTAAAGAAGCTTTAAGAATACATTTGTATACTCCGTAGCAATATTTTCCAATTTTTCAAATATTTTGGCGGTTGCCACATAGTTACGACATACTTTCTATCATGCAAACTAGATGGCGCTATGTAGCAACACCATTCTTTTAAATCGGAAATTAGCTTAAGAATACTAACGTGGTTTTTGTTGTTTAATATGCGACCCTCTATAAAACGAATTACAGAAATTTACTTATAGAAGTTAGAGTTATTTTCAATACGAAACATGTATATATTTTCTTTAAATAGGACGGTAATCCCCCTGGAGAGGGCCGAGTAATAGGGGAGCTCGGGGACGACGGGTGGTCCGAGTAGAATGGAACAACGGTACAACCAATAGCTACAGAATGGGAATCGAAGGAAAGTACGACTTGACTTTGGCTTCCCCTCCGTCACCTGTTACGTCTGAATCAGAAAACCGAAGAACCAAGTGATAATGGTAAGTAATATGAGTAATATGCGTGGAGTATTTTGACATAAATGAGTTAACATTGCTTGAGATTCTCTTCATTAAGATTTATATAGTTTTGCATGTTTTCGAACTTAGTGTCGTCATAGGAATAACCCCGCCGACTCCATTTACATAAAGGGAAGCATATTTGTAGAGTTGTATTGTTCAAAAGACACCGGTAACTTTCTATTATACAAAAGCATTTTACAGTTTCTTTTTTGGTGGTTATAGATGTGAATTTTTGCCTTTTTCCTAAGGATTTAAGAAATTACCCAACTATTACATATTAGATTGGCGCGAATGAGAAATTGCTAACTAATTGAAACTAGACTAAATTAAAAATAGATTATTTATATCTTTTGTTAAGAAGCTTTTCTTAACACCATTCAGAACTGACTATTTTACTTTGTCCTAATTATTTGACAAAGACATACCTGATTTTGTACAAAGAAACAGGCCATCAACTTCTTTACGGGCAATTTTTATGTTCTTAAACCAATTTACATTTTAAAATTTAGACAACTTGCCAATCATATTGAACTTAGTGTCTTTAAAGTCCTAATATCGACCATTTCTATATGAATCTACATCTGTCCGTTTTTATAACAACTTTCAAGATTAGCTAAGAAATTTTCTGTACCTGTCTTTTGTTTGTTATTATGAAATAATATACTTTTATTATTTTTAAGTTTTACTTGAAATCTTACATATTACAATGTGCTTAACCTATGTTCGTTAAGTGACCTGAAGTTGGTCATGGTCTTCTTGAAGCTGTCATAGTCATATGCTTAGAAACATAAAAGTAGTTCCAAGGTCATATGAGACAGTACCCATCGCATGGCATTCTTCAACTCCTTAATAATAGCGTAATCAAATATGGTGCCATTTTTTAATTTGAATCGTTTGAGCTAATTCAAAACATTTATAGGTACCAGGTACCAATTTCTACTAAACTTAATATCAATTTTACCTTTCAGGAACTCAGCTAGTCAAAGATAATCAATTGATCCGTCTGTTACGAGATGCCAGTATAAACTTTCTAAGAAATATAGCAATAAGTACCGGTTTATCAAGCAACAATCTTCATCCTAACACTTTACATGGTTTGAGCAGTTTATTCTGTTCTTCGTTGAGTTCGACGTACTCCGAATGGGCTGATCTAACCTTGGTGCGAAGTATTTGCCAGACTACGCAACTGTGTAGGGCATTTAGCACCAAACCGTGGATTAGGATGCTACTGGGATTCCTTTCTCCGCCTAGTAGCCCAGGAGGGAACGAATCCGCACTCTTGAAGCAAATATTAACTATTAGGTTATTGCAGATAGTACTCAAGGCGTGGGATATGGACAATCCAGAAATACCGCCACTGCTAGAGAAACTTCTTAACGTTCTAGGCAAAATAATCCTTACATGTTCCTATGACAGCTGCAACAAACCGGTTTCCATAACAAAATCGTCGGTGCTCCTAACGCAATCCCATAGTGGTACCATAGGACAAGAAATTATTAATCTACTGAGGATGCTGCACTGCGTTTTGGGCTGGAATCAGATCCTTAACGCGATGTTAGTACAAAAGTTGAATTTGGCTGCGTATTTTTTGAGTGACGCCTGTTTGACTTCCATGCTTTCGGAAGTTCCGACGAATGATCAACAGCACTATATGGTTGTGGCTTGTCTGAACGTGATCGGAGCTTGGGATATTCGGCCTAGGATTGGTGCATTAGCAGAGGTAAGTCGTACAATACATGATGACATCAATAACTTATTTTAAAGTATTGTAACGTATTATTAGGACCTCACACCTGATACCAAATGTAACGGGAATTAAACTCACTACAATTTATTTATATTTTTATTTATAACTACAATTGCTTTACATCACTCTAAAATCTCTCTCTTCAATCCTGACCCCCCAGGGGGAGTGTAGTGGTCGACGTGATGTCGTGTATTGTCCGTCTCCAGAGATCTCTGTCTCTGGTCATTTCTTTTAATTCATGCATAGGTCTTTGGCATATTCCTGTAATTTGATCTATCCATCTTGTTGGGGATCTTCCTCGTGATCTTCGGCCTTCTACCTTTCCTTGTATTTCTTTCCATGTTTTCTGTGTTTGCTCTCATAACATGCCCAAAATATTTTAATTGTTGGAGATGGACTTTACTAGAGAGTCGTTGGCTAACTTTTAGCTCTCTTAAAATTGAATTATTTGTTCTACGGTCGGTCCAAGGAATTCGAAACATTCGTCTCCAACAGAACATTTCAGTGGCGTCTATCTTTTTTCTCTCCGATTGTCTCAGAGTCCAAGATTCACATCCGTAGGTCAGTATTGGGAATATTAAGCAGTTGATCAACCTCATCTTTATCGCTCTTGAAATTTGACATTCCTTCCATATTTTGGTCATTTTTGCTGTGGCAACTTTTGCTAGATCACATCTACGTTTAATCTCTTCTTGTAATGACCCTGTGTTTGTGATTAATGATCCCAGATATAAGTATGAGCTCACAACCTCGAACCGGTCAATTGTGGTTATGTGTGAAAGATTGTTGTGTAGTCTATCCACTATCATGATATTTGTCTTTGATATGTTTAATTGCAGACCAAATATTTTACTTTCGTTTTCGATCAGTCGTATAAGTTCCATCAGCTCTGCTTGACTATTTGCAAGAAGGGCTGTGTCATCTGCGAAACGTAGGTTGTTTAGTTTATGACCATTTATTGAGATGCCCTTTTCCCATCCTTCAAGTGCTCTTCGCATAATATACTCTCCATATATGTTGAATAATTGTGGAGATAGTATACATCCTTGTCTGACACCCCGTTCTGGATGAAACTCGTTCGAAAGTGTGTCAAGTACTTTAACTGATCCAGTAGTGTGTTCATATAGTTCAGTTTATAAGCGTAATTAGATGTTGTGGTACGCCTACTTCTTTTAGTATTCGCCATAAGTGTCTTCACTTGACCCTGTCGAACGCTTTACGGTAATCTATAAAACAGATGTATAGTGGGATGTTGAATTCCCTAGATTTCTCGATTATCTGTCTTATATTCAGCAGGTGTTCTCGAGTGCCTCTACCTTTGGTAAATCCAGTTTGCTCTTGTGGAATTTCTCTTTGAAGGAATGTTTTTACTGAAATGTAAGTAATATCTCTAGATTTTGTTAACTAGATTGTATTGTGCAATTCTAAATAAAACTTTTCGATCTTATGTTCGGTTTTATCAGCTGTGGGAGCATAGACTTGGATCAGTACACTATAACGCTTCTATTATAAGTGATGGTACACCTGTTCTAGATTGCGTTACAATATTATTAAACGATTCTACTGAAAATTGTCAAATTACAGGTTGATGGATCTCAAGGCACCGTTGTACGAATCACCCCTAAAGGCAAACTGTGGATACAGGTTCACGAAAACGGAGATGTCAAGAAAGTCCCCATCAACAGCCTGAAATTGGTAGGTGGACCAGATTTCAATTTCGATAGGATGTTGCTTGGTGAGAATTTCGTCAAAACGTGGGCCAATCTCCTCATGTTCAGACAGTCGTTAAACGGCCACGACAGAAAATCACATCACGGTAAGATTTTATTTAAAAACATTTTTTACTTACGAGGGTAATGTGATAAGTTTGCGGCTCGGCGGGGAAAAAATAAGATTTATAACTTTAAAAATGCTTAAAAATTCTTAATATAATTTTAGTTTAGTTCAATAAACTTTGATCAACACTTTTTCAACATATCCGTCTATGAATGACATTAATGCTTTATTTAGCCCAAAACAGGAGTTTTTTTTTTTAATTTTGGAGAAGATAAAATTCTTTGGGAGCTGTACACATTAATTCTCTTATTTCCGAAATGTTTGTGTAAGTATGACAGACCGTGTGTAAGGCTAAGACCCTAGGAAGAAGAAATCCAAAAGAAAAAATATTGACAGATGACACGTGACATTGAAACAAAGAAGAGTTAAAAATGCGAATAATTATCAGAGAAGACGAGACATCGGTAACGCGGAACCTTAACGAGTAACGCGGAATTTTAAGTTAACAGTTTAAACACCCAAAATTGATATTTAACAGAAGAAAATTCAAACTGCAAAGGTGATAAGTGATAGAGGCATGGTATGTGGTGTGCGTAAACCGGCAACTTCTTACCTTACCCTCGTAATTTAGTCATGTGCATTATTTAGATATATTTTGTTTGATTTGGTATATTTTTGGTATTCCTAAAGAATCTACGAATAACTATAATGAACTTCCTATGAAATTAGACAGATTTCTTCTTCTTCTTCTAGTGCCTTAATCTTTGTAGATAGGAGAGAAATTGTTGTTAAGATTGTTTAGCTTTTATGGTTCCTCATTTCGATGATCTGTGAGGGTAGGTTTTTGTGATTCCACAAGTTTAGTCCGTTATCAAGGGTATTTTCTTCTTTATGTGTCATGTCCTCTAAAACTAAGTGATGGAGTCGAGCGTTACTTAATGGAAGTTCATTTTGTCTAACAATAAAACACTAAAAACTTAGTAGATTCTAATAAAGATAGCTTACTGCCTTTATTTTGAATATGGTGAATTAGACACTGGTCATTAACAAAATAATTATGGTCTAAAAGGTGAAGTGCGTATGTAGAATCTGTTTTTCTATTGTTGAAAGCTCTTTTATGTTCTGCTATACGTTTGCTAAAAGTTCTACCAGTTTGACCGATGTAAGTTTTTGTTAACTTTGTATATACCACTGTTTAAGTACTTCTCTTTTGGCTCGTGTTGTTCTTAATATATTTGTCAACTATTTATTGTAGTACCTTCAGAAATTCTGCTTTTAGAGTATTATCTGCAAATATCAAGGGTGTATTCTTCCGTTTAGTAGACCTGACTCCTGACATGAATAATTTTTGTGTTATTTATTGTGAATTAGTAACAATGGTCGATATAATTCAGAATATTTAAGACAGTACTATTATATTTTTAGGTCAAGTCAATCTGGCTTATCTAAGAACACAGCAAAATATATTGTACGCCTTGAACGCCACCAGAATCCTCCACACCAACCAATACAAACTGCGCAAAGTTCTAAAGTATCCAGTAAACGGAATGGACCAATCCCAAGAACAGCAATCCATAGAAGAAGAGCTGAACCAACAACCGGTGCTGTTGATTCAAAAGCTACTGGCCAAATCCATCCAGCCGAGTCCTCTTAAACCTGGCTTTACTATTCAAGAAATGCAGTTGGCCGCGTTGAACTTGAGCCAGTTTCTGGCAGCAGAAGGCACTTTTGAAACTCCTCCTTGTATAAACAACGAAAAAACTACGCCTAAGAATGGTACTAGGTGTAATAGCGAACTGGCAACGCCGAATAGTGAATGCTCGGTTAATAGTGTTGTCAGTGAGCGTACTAATAAACGAAGGGAACTAGAAGATGAAACGCCGCCTCATCCGATGGTGTCGCAGATTGTAGAGATGGGATTCACGAAGAAAGCAGTTGAAGCGGCTATTAAGTCGTTAGCTATAACGCCTGAGAGTTATACGACCCCCGAGTCGATAGTAAGTTGGCTGCTTGAACACCCTGAAGTTGCAGCTGAAGATAGTGACTCGCTCAGTTCGGTGTATGATTCAGAAACAGAGTCTATATCGTACGACAATGCTTTAGGAGCTCAATCCCTAAATCCTTACGGAGACGAGAAGCATCAATCATACGCTAGAAGATCCCAGTTTCTGTCAAACGACGAATATGCCATGTACGTCAGAGACAATGCAGAAGTAGGGATGCTGGTACGTTGTTGTAAAAGCTACGAAGAAGTACAGCTCGGTGATATTGGGAAAATAGTAAAGATAGACAGAGAGGGGCTGCACGATTTAAATCTACAAGTAAATTGGCAACACAAAATCAGTACGTACTGGGTAAGATTCATACATATAGAACTACTAGGATTCCCTCCGTCTTTACCCGCTCCATCTACGATCAAAGTTGGGGATAAGGTCCGCGTAAAACCCAACGTTACGACCCCCAGATACAAATGGGGCTATGTGACACACGACAGTGTTGGTATCGTTACAGCGATATCTCCCAATGGACATGACTTGACTGTTGATTTTCCGAAACAGCACAATTGGACCGCTTTGATTAGTGAAATGGAGATCGTGCCGTCGTGCCACGAAGGTGTTAGCTGCAATGGATGCTGCATCATACCCATAAGAGGACCAAGGTTTAAATGCAAGACCTGTGATAGTTTCGATTTATGTGATAACTGCTTCTACACAAAGAAGAACCATCGACACTCCTTTTCGAGGATTGATGAACCAGGTATGTTATTTGCAGTTAAATTGTATGTTTTGTTACGCTATTTATTTGCATAGGTTCTCCGGAAGTCCACGCAGGCAGAGCTGGTCGTTACTACAGACACGACACAGTAGACTTAGACGGCGAACTGATCACCGAATGGGGCAGAATAGTCAAAAACGTGAATGTGTCATCAAAATACGCCGTCAGATTCGAAATACCTGGAACGATATGGCAGAGTTGCGGTTCCCAAGGGAAGCATTGGATTCGACTTGATATATTTCCCGATATAACCATAAAGAGCTTAAAAGTGGGAGTTGATCCCGGGGATAACAGCTATATGCCTTCTGTCATCTCTGTAAATGGAGGATATGCTGTTAATTCCATGACAGAACTCAGTGTCGTAAATGTCAAGAAGTATGATACCAGTGTTGTTCTGCTGTCAAATGTGGACAAGGTAAGTCCAAGTAAACTCATGTCAATTAAAAACATATTTAACTAAATTTAACCAAATCCTGATTGCTTTTTGAATAATCGAATAATCATCAGTTATTTTCAAGAATACAATTAGAGGTGGAATAGTCTGCGTTTTTTTATAACAGTGACAAAATTATATCGTTGTGTCGTCATTTTGGTAAAGAAATTAAGAATTTTTCAAGAAATATTTTAAATATCGATTTGACTATTCTATCATGGTCACTAATAAATAATAATGATATTTTTGTGATTGTAGTAGTGATTTATCGCAGTATAACAATGATATAATATTATAGTTCTTTCATTTTTACTGTTATAAATAACAGTGATTCGTCTAAATAAATTTGAACTTTATAAACTTTTCAAACCATTCTCTGTCAATATTTTAAATTTCGATTCGGTCATCGTCATTGAAACTGTAATAGATAAAAGTGGTATCTTTGTAATTGTAACAGTGATTTATCGCAATATAACAGTGATATGTTATTGTTCTTTTCTTTTCACTGTAATAAATAAAAGTGGTGGTTCATCTCAATAAATTTGTTAGCTTTATGAATTTTTCTAGACATTCTCTGTAAATAGTTCTGTCATGGTCACTGTAATAGATAACTGTAGTATTTTTGTACAACAGTGATATAATGATTCTTATGCTGTGTTCGCTGTGATAAATAATAGTGATTGTTCACTTTATAGATTCCTTTAGAGGGGGTTAGTATAATAATTACCTAAGCTCTTAGTTACAGCTCTCTTGTTATCCCTGTAATAAATAACAGTGTCGTCTAAATAGAGTTCGTCAAAAATCCCGTAGAAGTGTGCTAGGATATGATTTTTGTATAACAGTGACAAAATGCGATTGGTTTGTTGTTTTGCTATGATAAATTACAATGAATAAATACTCAATATCTTCTATCAATATTTTGTATAAACATTTTACGTGATACTTGTATGTTCGTATAGTTATTTTTCACTGTAATAGAAAACAGTGACTCTTCTAAAGAGTTTTGTTCGCTTTATGAATTTGTCAATCTTCTCTCCTTTTTCAAATTTTCATATAACTTCTTGATATTTTAAAGAATAGCTGTAGAGGTGTTAGTGCAGGATTTTTGTATAACAGTGATAATGTGATTAATCGAATGTTTGTACTGGAATAAATAACAGTGATTCGTCTAAAAAAATGTTAGCTGTATGCATTTTCAAGCCATCTTTTAAAATATTTGAAATTTCGATTCGGTTGTTCTATCATGGTTACTAATAAATAACAGTGATTCATCTAAGCAAATGTGTTAGCTTTATGAATTTTTCTCTGTCAATATTTAAATTTCACATAACAGTAATATTATTGTATAAAAATTATGTAATATAATGTAATAGATAACAGTAGTATTATTGTATAAAAATGATACAATCATTGTTATGCTATGTTCGCTGTGATAAATAACAGTGATTGCTTCGTAGATTCCGTTAGAGGGTCCTTTTAACTGATGTTTAAGGCTTCGATATTTCAAAAAAGATTATTTTAAAAATTGTGTGAGAAGAATAATCAACAACTTGTTGATTATTCTATAAATCAAAAAGCTAGAAAAAAATGGTATTATTGACGCAGTTTAAAGAATTACAACTTTGAAATGGAACCGGAGACTCATGTCAGACTCATGCCAGACTCAGAGATGGAGATGGACCAACAAAATTTTTGAGTGTGAATAAATAACAGTGATAATGATTCTTATGCTGTGTTCGTTGTGATAAATAGTAGTGATTGTTCACTTTATAGATTCCTTTAAAAGGGGTTAGTATAATAATTACCTAAGCTCTTAATTACAGTTCTCTTGTTATGTTATCTTCTATCAATATTTTGTATAGACTACTTAAATTTTATTTCCCTATTTTCCATATTTTCGTATAACTTCGTGATATTTTAAATAGCACTTTACATTTTTTTGTATAGGATTTTTGTATAATAGTGGCTCAATACGGTTTTGTTGTTGTTTTTGATGTGATAAATAACAGTGAATACTCAATATCGTTTTGTTTGCCATATAAATTATTCAAATTTTTTTGTATATTTTCATATATGGTCATGACATTTTAAAAAATGTCTACAGAGGTGTTCTAGTATAGATTTTTTATAAACAGTTACATAATGAGATTTTTTTATTTCACTGTAACAAGTAACAGTGATGGGTGTAAATAATTTCGTTCACTTACCTGTAGATGTGTTGTAGCATTTAATAATTGTATAACAGTGACCCAGTGCGATTGTTTTGTTGTTTTAACTGTGATAAATAACATTATCACAGTTAAAACAACTGCTTGGATTGTTGTTTTGCTATCACATGATTTGCTTTATAAATTCTGTATCGGTTCCCTTTCTTGTTCTTATTTTCACATATCATCTTTATATTTGAAAGCATTGCTGTAATGTTGTATTCGTATGGTATTTTGCTATAACATGATCACAATTTGATTGTTCTGTCGTCGTAATCACAAATAACAGTGATTTTTATCTATTAACTGACAAGCTGTAACAGTGAAAGTTTTTTTTAAATGCCAAGATTAGTGATGTTATCGTATATGTATAGCAACGTCAAAGGAGCACTATACAAAATGACACCTCAAATATGATTCACGATCTAGAAGAAGCAGCTAAAATTTCAATATGTGTGACCAAAGAATAGATAAAAGTAGGAACTTGGCTTAATTTATATATTGATATATTTTTTGTTATATTTACCTGCTAATATACTAGGATAAGATGAAACATTGTTGACCGAATAGTGAATGAGATATTTATTTTAAAATGTTATTTCTACATTTTTCTTCGTGCAGTTCATTGATTGCATCTCATAATTTTTCTCACATATTTTGAAAAGTTTGAAAATAGTTAAAAGTCAGATAGAGTCAAATATGGCGAATATGGAGGATGTTCTAACAATTCTTACATCAAATCTCCTAATTTTTCTATTAAACGCTTATACAATTTTCAATTTTATTCTAGCACTATCCCTTAATTGAGATAAATATCGTAAAATGCAGAAACAACGGCATAGACTGCAAAATTCACGGTATTACCATCACAGGCATTAAAAAACAGTCTTATGGAGAATTGAAATCGTCTGTGTCGTTTCTGGCTAATGACTGGGATCTTAGCCAAGACTCTTCATCCGGCCCATCGATGGTTACAGTCAGTAAGTATACCTTTTGTATAATAGACTTTATTTTGACATCAATTTAACTTCATTAACAACTTGTTTAAAAAATAATTAATTTCTGACATCAACATAATATCTTTTTTTCTGAAAAAAGCATGAAAGGTAAAAAAATGTGTTAATTAGAGTAATTTAGTGTTTTTTTTTTGTTACCAATTCGACGTAAACGAGTCACTTTTACCACAAATGTTTTGAATATTGCCAAATACAATTATTTTTGAAAACATTAGTCCAATTACCTTTAAAAATAGTTTAGCACATTATAATTCTGAATTATAATTAATTATAGTAGCATTATATAATTGCCAAAACATGAAGAAATTCTTGTCCTGATACAAAAATTTACCAGAACTCGGCAAATTTTTCGCCTAGGAAAATATTAGTAACATTTTTGACAATTATAAAAAGTTTCATTTAATTTTATAGTGAAAAATTATCGTATTATTATTCATATACAAAAAATTTATACATTATATTGAAATTGACACCTGATACTGTTAGAACTATTTGAACATTATTAAAATTTTGGTTTCCATTGTCAATTTCCGCATGTTTCCCGAATATTTTAGAAATGGCAACAGTGGATTTTTAATCAGAAATTTAATAAATTTGGCAACACTGTTTTGGGTTCTTATTTAGCCCCAATTCATTTTTAATCTAAAGCAAAAGGGTTCTATGAACGTTCAATTTGTTTTAGCTCAAGAACCTAACAGCGAGTGCGCCCAAAACACGAACGGTTACAAAGTGTACGTTTGGGGCTTAAACGATAAGGACCAGCTGGGCGGAATGAAAGGTTCCAAAGTGAAACTACCCATACTCTCAGATTATCTAAGTCAGTTGAAGCCGATCCATATAGCAGGTGGATCAAAATCCTTGTTCATTGTATCGCAAGAAGGAAAACTATACGCCTGCGGGGAAGGGACAAACGGTAGGTTGGGTCTAGGACACAGCAATAACGTTCCGACCCCACGGCCTATACCGTTTTTAAGTCAATATGTTATTAAGAAAGTAGCCGTACATTCGGGCGGCAAACACGCTATGGCGCTGACTTTAGATGGCAAAGTATTCTCGTGGGGCGAAGGTGAAGACGGCAAGCTTGGGCATGGTAATAGACTGAATTTGGACAAACCACGCATGATCGAGGCGTTAAGAAGCAAGAAGATCAGAGATATTGCTTGTGGCAGTTCACATTCGGCAGCGATCACTAGCAGCGGAGAGTTGTTTTCGTGGGGATTAGGCGAATATGGACGGTTGGTATCAACTTCTTTAGTTTTTCTACATTCTAAATTATTTCCTCACCTTATCCTTCCTATTGATGTAAGGAAATATTGTGAAATGTTGATTAATACCATATTTTATCTGGTTTTATTTCAGACTGGGTCATGGAGACAACGTGACTCAACTCAAACCAAAACTGGTAAAGACTCTCGTTGGTCATCGTATCGTCCAAGTGGCTTGTGGTAGTAGAGATGCTCAAACTCTAGCTCTATCGGATGAGGGTCTAGTTTTCTCGTGGGGAGACGGAGACTTTGGCAAATTGGGCAGAGGAGGTTCAGAAGGTTGTAACGTCCCTCACAACATCGAACGACTAAACACCTTGGGCGTTATACAAATCGAGTGTGGGGCTCAGTTTTCTTTGGCTTTAACTAAAGCTGGAGATATTTGGACGTGGGGTAAAGGGGACTATTTCAGGCTAGGGCATGGAACTGATCAGCATGTTCGAAAGCCGACTGTGATTGATACTCTACGAGACAAAAAGGTAAGATTGCTGTACAAATAATTATTTTGACGGAAAGTTTATATGTTATGCTTATTGACAGATAATTCATGTAGCTGTTGGTGCTTTGCACTGTCTGGCTGTAACAGAGAGCGGTCAAGTATTCGCCTGGGGGACAACGACCACGGACAACAAGGCAACGGTACCACCGTTGTCAACAGAAAACCTGCTCTGGTCCATGGCTTAGAGGATGTTCACATCAACAGAGTAGCTTGCGGCAGCTCCCATTCAATCGCTTGGACATTGCAAGACACTCAAACGGTTTCGAAAGTAGAACCTGTCATCTTTCCAGTAGCGAAAGATCCTCTCGGTTCGTCCATACTAGGTTTGTACGATGGCGAGAAACCTCCATTACGATCGAAAGATAAAAACGCGCCTACATTAAGCAGTATCGTGATGTCTCTGGAGAGTAATACGGCCAAACAGCATGCTCTACAACATATTTTAAACGCTATGCACATACAGCAGCTAAGACAGGCCATCGTCAGAGCTCTGTGCAGTCATACCAACATAAAAAATAATGCCAAGGTAAGAATTTCTCATGTATTATTACTAAATAGTCTACATATTATAGTTTTTCGCATATATCTTGAATATATCGCAAATATTTACCCCTACGAGTTGCTGTGGAAGGATAATTGATACTGCGGAATGGACCACCAAGAGTTTTTCAATCGGGTTTGGTTGTTAAAGCGTCAAAGATGTGATGTGACTTTATCTTATAATGTTATTTGCAAAAAAACAATCAGTCAATGTAAATATGTATTTCCAGCAAGTAATTTCCCCCGATACACCGTTAGAGAGGTCTGTGATGAACGCATCGTCGCTAAACAAAGATGGAGAAATTGCATTTGGGGGAGGAGAGGCACCAGTATCGATTGCGGAAATTGCTGCAGTAAATGTAAGTATTTATTTTCATGGATGGATATTTTATTGATAATAAATTATTAGTCGTACCTTCGCCTTCAAGAAGATCAATCATCAGCCAATGTTCGTCATTTTCTGACTTAGATGTTCAACACCAACGACAAAGCTAAGACTGCATCTTCCTCTATTTTTTCTATCATCTTTAAAAAAATTTACCATATTTTTCATCTAAATTATCGGTACTATCACTCCTCTCGTTAATGTTACCATTCGTATTACTTTTGTCTGAACTATTATTGTCATTCCTTTCAAAAACTGCGTCATCTTCAGTACCATTTATAGCATTACTAATCCCGCCTTTTTTAAACGACTTTATAATCGTTTCTTCTTTCACAGCTTCTCAAGAATTTTTCACCAGGTACAAACTTCCGAAAGTTTTGGTAATTTCATGCGTCCTGTTGCGCTGACTTCATGATTTCGCTTTTCATCAATTTATTCCATTCTTCTTGCATAAAGTTTGAAATGATTTATAGACCATTTAAGACATCTTAGGGTTGTAATTGACTTGTGATTCATTCTTCCTTCGCTTTTATCTAATTAAGTGATCGAAATCAACAAATTTATGTATTAAAGTTCATTTATTCGAGCATTAAACCATATATCAGTTTAAATTTATTAATAATTTTAGAGTCCAAATCCAACCTCGCCGGAAACGGAAGAAAACCCCATGGCCCTACTGCAGTCTATGACAGCCAGCAGTTGTTCGGCCAGCATGTCATCAAAGCACTCCAGAATGTCAACCAGTGCCATGTCTGTAATAGCTGCAACTCTCACCTCCCACGCCGAGGTCATAGGCGACGGCGGTCTTACCGGTCTAGACGAATTTACCTCCCTTCTAACAGAAAACGATGCTAGACTGTTGGTGGATCTTTTAAAATTAGGAGTAGCTGACAGGATCGAAGACGAACAAGCCAAAGACATTTTATCGTCGGTGCTGATAAGTAAGTTGTGTATTTGAAAGCGTGTAAGTTTGGTTTGATTGTGTTTTTTTAGCTATGGGCGCAGCTAACCAGTCAATAGGCGCTATGCTGCTAGAACTTTGTGTAACCGAGTTGGAAGATACTAACAATAGCACTCAGAATTTGTCCACTACTCCACACCCTGTTGTTCAAGAATCTAGCCATCCATACATAGATGATGTCACTATAAAAGGTAATACATAACATAATATGTATCTGCAAACACACTTAAAAGTTATTTTTTTTTTTTCGTCTTATAATCATATGACAAACGTCTTAAAATAATAAGTTGGAATATTAACGCTTAATGCAAAGACAACAAGAATTGCAACTAACTTTGCTTTATAGAACAAAAAAGAAAACATTTTCTTATTTCATTTCATTTTCTCTATTTCAAAATTTAGCGGCTTTAAGAATTTATCAACAAAACACATATTCTAAATTAAAAAATTACAAATTACTTATTTTATTTTTGCCAATTCTCTATACTTCGATCTGGAAATCTTACGGAGTGACAAATACTTAGTATAGGACCACAACGTGAACATACGGCAAAATTTAATTAAATAAATTTTATGTAAATTATTCAGTGTAGCTAGACAGATAGACAGTCCGCTTTAATAAAACTGTGATTTGAACTAAATACCGGGGAAACAGTATACGATAACAACATAAATCACGTTTTTTAAGTAACGAATGCCTACGATTAGCTCCCGAAGAGCTGTAGTATCGAAACGAAGTGGCCGCTTTATCAATAGTTTCGCTACGATCAGTTTATCAGTAGCGTAACTGCCGTAAATTTACTTACCGTAAACTTACCTTGATATATTTACTTTTATAAATTGTCTGTAAAGTGTTTGAGTGGTTATTAACAATTTATTTATATCGATTGTATGTTAACTTTGGTAAGTAGATATTTTCAATCACTTCTTTGTGAATTCTAAAATTTTTTATTTAATACTGGCAGTCAACAAAACGATAGTGTTGCATACGGATTTTCTCTGGGTGTAAAATATTGTAACATGAAACTACCGTTCGATTGTTTAAACTTCACTTACAACATTACGAATTAATTTATATTATACAATGTATCTTTACATTGCAAATATTTATTTCAGAATGACTTTTTATCGCTATGGAATTTTCTTATAACATCTCTTCGAATGTTATGGTCAATACGCGGCATTCCTGGAAAGATCTACTACAGGCATAATCTCTCTCGATGCCGCGAGTCACTCGTATAAACAGTTTCAAAGACATTTAGATAGCTCTGGGATTGGCATTTTTAATTATGAACAATAAGAGGTTATTCATTTGCAAAATTAGGGCATAGGTACATTGGTCGTACGATAAGCAATTTGATCAAACTAAATAGAAATGTATGTTTTGTATTAATTAATAAAATATGGCAATTTTTTAAAAAAATGAGAGGAATTTTAGTTTTTATTTTAAAGATATGGTCTTGGAGTCATCTTGCAGCCTGTGTTGTCCACTTCCGAATATAGGCCTCCTCTATTCGCTTCCATTTTTTAATATTTTCCACTTCTTTCATTGATTCATACTGTAAACAAGGTTTGGCACGATTTAAATGTTACAAGCAGTAGGTAAGCATTTGTTGATGGATTATCCACAGGCCTTAAGGCACCATCAGGTGAAGGTCGACGTCTAATTATCACACACATTGGTAGTGAGTCTGGTTTTCTTCCTGGTGGACTTTTATGTTTCGAGTCAAAAAAATCTGGTGACTATCATGAGGACATGGACGCTCAGAGATTTGAAACTTGGTTTTTGTCCTTATTACCGACAATAGAACCGGGTTCGGTAATAATTTTAGATAATGCTCCTACCATAGTCGACAGGTAGAAAAGCTCCCAACAAACAAGCTGGCGCAAAGGACAAATCATTGATTGACTGGATACGAAACTAATCGCTTATGAAAGATCAATGATTAAACCTGAGTTTGTTAAATATTGCACGACAACATAAACATAAATATCATAAATATGTTGTTGACGAAATGGCTCTTAGTCACGGAGTTCTTGTTCATCGATTACCACCATATCATTGCGAGCTGAATCCAATTGAATTGATTTGGGCACAAGTGAAAACAGAGGTAGCACGTCGCAATACTACATTTAAATTATGTGATGTTAAAGTACTATTCGATGAAGCTATACGTAACGTTACCGCAGACAACTGGCGAAAGTGCATCGGTCACGTGGAGAAAATAGAAAATTAGATGTGGGATGTAGATATACAGGTAGATGTAATTATGGAACCGATTATAGTCCAACTTGATGACGAGAGCGATGATTCGGATAATTCTGATTTTGAGTAAGAGTGAATTTTGTAATTTAAGACCATTTCTTGAGTACATTCCAAGTGGTTTTCACAATTAATTTGCCACAATTAATCGTGACAAACAAAGTTTGGCACGATTTAAGTATTAAAAACACTCGACAAGCGTTCCTTGAAGGTTTCTCTACGGGTTTAAAAGCACCATCAAGCAAGGGCCGACATCTAATAATAACACATATTGGTAGTGAACATGGTTTTTTCCTGGAGGACTCTCAGTTTTTGAATCCAAAAAATCTGGAGATTATCAGGAGGACATGGATACTGAGAAATTTGAAACTTGTTTTTGTTCATATTGACAAAAATTGAACCTGGCTTAATAATCATTTTAGATAATGCTTCCTATCAAAGTCGTCAAATAGAAAAGCTTCCAACAACAAGTTGGCGAAAAGGAGAAATAAGTAAATGGCTAGATAGGAAAGAAATTGGGTATTACAAGTCTATGCTTAAGCCGGAGTTACTAAATATTGCATAAACAAAAATTTCTAAAATACGTTTTTGATAAAATATCTCGTAACCATGGGGTTTTTATTCACCGATAACCAACACATCATTGTGAGCTTAATCCTATAATCTGGGCACAAATAAAAAAAGAGGTTGCAAGTAGAAATACTACTTTTCAGTTATGTACGCTCTTCTACGAAGCCATAAATAACGTTACCCAAGAGAACTGGCAAAACTGCATCTTTCACCACGCAGAAAGAAGAAGAAAATATGTGGAATTTAGATATACAGCAGATGTCATTATGGAACCCATTGTCGTTCAACTTGGTGCAGATAGCGAATACTCAGACATTTCTGATGTTGATTAAAAGTAAGTTATGTAAAATTGATTAATAATTCAGTTTGAAAAGTATTTTCGTAAGTTTTCACCAAGAACGTAAGATGGTAATTTGATTGTGTTGTTGATATCTTTGGGTGATAACACACACATGTATTGTTTGATGATGCCGATTAATTTTATTGCGAATTTTATTTCGATTCTTTTATTTGAGCCCGAAAATGAAATAATAGTAATTCATTTACTTGTATAAAAATGTACTATTTAATATACTAAATTTTAAAATTTTATTAGTCTATTTTAAAAATATTTTTGAGGTACTTACAAAATTAAATATTAAATATTAATAAAATTGCTGTCAATATTTATCCAAAAACCTCGACGCCTATGATCTTCCTCACGTCCTTCCGCTCGACACCGTAACTGTCTATACTTTAAAAATACGTCACTCCGTAAGATTTCCAGAACGAAGTATAGTCCTTTATATCTGGCGAGGAAAACCATTCATATCGTAAATACTGGTTGTCTAATGAATTTATTAGTTTGTTACTCCATGAATTTTATTTTAGGTGACAGGTACAAAAACTTGTTGACTTGTCGGGTCGATGTTGTGATTGTTTTATGCAATTGAATTCAAGCAGAACAAGTTTTTGTAGTTTACTCGAATATTACTTGCCGATTTTATTATTTTTATTAATTATTTTGTTGTCTAAACATTAAAACTGGAACTATAAAACAGGTGCACAATTGGATTCGAGCAGAACAAGTTTTTATTGTTTACTCGAATATTTCCAGCCGGTTTATAGTACAACTCTACAAACATTTCATTATAATAAGCTGATTTTATTAATTATTTCGCTGTCTAAACATATAAAATGAAACTAAGTAACAGGTACATTGAATATTTTTTATATAGTAATATATTTTTTATATAATTATGTTTATTTACAATCTACATCATTAAAGAGTATTTTAGTTTAGTTATACTCTGTTATAGAGAGTTTAGTTTTGAAGTAGGTCTTGGGGCTAGGTTCTATCTAGTCTTCTTGTGGCTGGACCATTGTTGAATAATTCCCTTACTAGCTCATTTTCATGACTCCGTGGCTCGACGAATTTCTTCTCTGATGAAAGGAATCATTAAGTCGTACTATGGTGCCATCCACTATCGATCTTAGCACTTTAGAATCATCTAGACTAGAACCATATAGGTTTGACTATGGCTTTGTATAGAAGAATTTTGTTTTGGATGTTAAGTTTTGATTTATGTCCAATGGGCCAATACATTTTCCGGAATTTTAAGTCAAGCTGCCCTCTTTTGGTCTGGATATGTTTCTTCCAAGTGAGACGTTGGTCAAGATGGAGACCGAGGTATTTAGCGTCTGTTGGTATTCTTACATTTTCCATTCTTACAGGTGGGCATATGTTGTGACGGTTGGTAAAATGTTATTTGAGCTTATTTTGTTTGATTCCTATATATAGTTCCTGGATAGTGCTATTTTTACTTTGTAAAGCAACCCTCTGTGACAGATTTTGTCAACCGCTTGTGAGATGTCTAGAAATACAGCGTTGCAGTATTTCTTTTCTTCAAGGCTTTTTGATATTTCATTTATCATTCGATGGACTTGTTGGGTAGTGGGTGATTTTTCCCAAAACCAAATTGACACTTTGGAAGTAATGTTAGGAATTCATGATCTGCGTATATCCTTTGTAGCAGCAATCTTTCAAAAACTTTGCTTACGGTTGGGAGTAGGCTGATTGTACGATAAGATGTTACTTCATTGGACTCTTTTCCTGACTTACGGATCATAATGACTTCAGCAAATTTCCATATTTTTGGAAAGCGTGATAAGCTTATCATGCGGTTAAATATAACTGTTAGTAAAGTAATGGTCTTGAGGAAGTTGTTTTAGTACTTGTGCCGAGATTAAATCATAACCTGGGGCCTTTTGTGAGTTGAGTTTGTTAATTCTTTCTTGACTTCTATAGGAGTAAAACTTTTAATTGGGAGAGACATTTGACATGCTGCGCTAATTAGTTCTTCCACTTCTTCATCAGGGTCTGCTGGCTCTATTTTAAATACGTTTGTAAGATGTTCAGCAAAGACGTCCGATTTTTCTTTGTTGGAGGCACATTCGCCATTTGATTTGCGGATGTAAGATTTGTAATGTTGGAAGGTTTCGTTGTTTGCGGCTTTGATAGCTACTCCAAGTTGCCTAGGTAGAGTATTGAATATCTATGTTGTTTCTAGATCTTTGCCACGCTCTGCTCGCACGACGTTTTTCAGCAGTGAGTTGGCGAATGTGCAGAGGAAAATTTGTTCATTTTTTGCCGCTTTTTTACCGGTGGTCACTTTTTGCTGTTGCATTCGGCTGAATACGTCCTTACTCTACGATATTCAAGTGAACACTATGAGTAAGTAATATGAGTAAGTTTTTTTTCTAGGTCACGTTCGTCTTCCAGGAACAGATGCATTACGTGTAGAGTTCGACAGAAGATGTTCAACCGAAAGAAGGCACGATCCTCTACAAATAATGGACGGTACTGGACGAGTTGTCGCAACCATGTCAGGCCGGGAATGGAGTGACTGGTCTTCCGAGTTAAGAATACCAGGTAAATAATACAATACGATAGTTTTGGTCCTTCGAGCCGGATCCCTGGTCGTTTTTACAACAGATTTAATTTTTTATTTTTCAATTTATGTAAACCAATTTTTAAAAAATTTTTCTTCTCGTGTTATAATATTATTGTATTTACATTTAATTTTTTAGGTGATGAGTTAAGATGGACTTTTACTACCGATAGTTCGGTCAACGGATGGGGATGGCGATTTACCGTGTACCCCGTGATGTCCAGTCACGGTTTAAGCGAATTAGGTTCGGACAGGGCCGTATTGAGTCAACCCTCGATGGATATGGTAATGTGCCTGCTGGATCCAAAATTATATCCGTCTGCAGATTCTGCCTTAATGTCCAGACTAGCCGCCGCTCTTGCAGCATGTTCGCAATTAAGTTTTCTATGTAAGATTGAAGAAAAAACGATAAAAGTGACATTCTTAATAATTTATTCTTTTAGCTCCAAGTCAAAGGATGTGGTCGCTTCAACGATTGCACAGGCTTTTGGTCGGAGAAGATGAAAGAGGAGAAATAGTTCCTTTGCAGTTACAAGAACTTAAAGCTCCTGATAGTGCTCTGGGATCTCTGTTAGAAGAACTACCACAAGCTCTGCTAAGACAGTATGAGTATGAAGATGGTTCTGTTAGAGCCGGTTTACATTTGATGCATTCAGACTTCTTCAAAGTAAGTTTCCCTGTACAATATTGTTAAAAAATAAAATATTAAATACGCAACAATATATTTAGGTTTTGGTATCTTTGGCGAGTGACTTAGAGATGGACAAAATGGCGAACATAGTAGATAACCACAAATGGTCCTGGTTCCGACGGTACTGCCACGCAGCGAGGGTAGCCAAAGCGTTAATCCATAGAACTGAACTGCCTATGACCTTTTGTCAAGAAGTTAGAAAAAAATTGAGTGACTCTAGTGGAGAGGGATCCAGCGAGTATTGGGAACACGAGAAGCATTCGTTGTTTAAAAGAGAACATGATGAGCAGTTACTTATCTGGTTAAATAGGTAAGTACTGCTTTTTTGACTTACTCGTAAGATAAACATAGATCAGGGAAGCGTGACAATGGTCCTGCGAGCCGGATATGGTGCTCCTCACTTAGGATAACTTTATTAAATGTGGTATTAATAAATACTTCATGTTAATTTTTTATATTTTTTTTTGTAGGAGACCAGAAGACTGGACGTTAAGTTGGGGTGGATCCGGAACCATCTACGGCTGGGGACATAACCACAGAGGACAATTAGGAGGAGTGGACGGATGCAAGGTTAAAACACCAACAGCTTGTGAAGCTTTGTCAACTCTTCGACCTGTACAACTTGTAGGTGGAGAACAAACTCTTTTTGCGGTCACTGCTGACGGAAAAGTCTACGCGACGGGTGAGTAAGCTGGGTGTACTTTTTTTGGGACTTTTTTGATCTGTGACTGAGCGAAATGTATCTAAAACAAATTCGGCATCAGATAATATTAAATGATAAATAAATTTAAGGTTATGGTGCTGGAGGAAGACTTGGGATCGGTGGTACCGATTCAGTTCTAGTGCCAACATTATTAGAAAGTATTCAGCATGTTTATATCAAGAAGATCGCTGTGAATTCGGGGGGAAAACATTGTTTAGCGCTTTCGGCAGATAACGACGTATATTCTTGGGGCGAAGGTGATGACGGAAAGCTGGGACACGGTAATAGATTGTAAGTATACAATAATCAGTCTAGAGTAGTACCAAATTTTAGTTTTTTATTAGAGAGTAAGAAAATAAGTTTTTTATGTGATTGTGTGAAAAATTATGATTTTTAAATTGTAAAAATGCAATTTTTATCGCAATGTAGTCTAATCGTAGTCAAAGTAAGTAGTACAGCATTTGGAATCCACAAATTCGGGAATACTTTCAAAACTTCAATTTATCTCTGATAAAGTTTTGTTTTTTACCCAAAACGTTTTCTTCTTCTAAGAATGCCATCTTCTGGAAATGTTGGCGACCATATTATTCCATTCACAGCAGCTCGAAATAGATCAGTTGACGTTAGACTGTGAAGATCTCGGACAGTTCATTTTCTAATCGCACTGTTGCTTTTTGTTGGAGATATAAGTTTGAGATGAGTCTTATATCCCTTACCATTGAGTCCTGATGCTTTTAGGATATCGATTAGTTTCCCATGTGGGACTTTTCAAATGCCTTGTTGAAATCAATGAAACATGCATGCAAATCGCAGTTGACATCCTGGCTCTCTGTATTAGAACTTGTGAGGATTTGAATCAGAGAAGGACTCTTCCGAGTCCTTCTCTGATTCCAAATTGAACTTCACTCAGATGTTCTTCTAATGTGGTGTATATTCGCGAGTGAATGATAGTAAGAAGTACATGGCTCATCACATGGTACTATGACTAACAAGATAGAATCTTCCTGTAGCACAAAATCGGTCGTGTTCGCGCATGCTGTCATTGGAGAGTAGAATTTGAATTCTTGTAAGTTAAATGGGATTTGTATACATTCTGTGATAAGATTACTAGACGAAAATAGGTTAAGAGGTTTAATAATTACAATAATCGTACACATAAGGATATCTCCAAACTATTTATTAAATATTATTTATTGATACATACAAAAAACTGACATTTCGAACGTGCAACTCTCCAATGACGTCACGATTTATGCGCAATATCTTATCTTCTTAGTCATAGTATCATGGCTCACCAAACTAATTAATCTATGTACTTCACATTTTCTAGCTTTGGCTTTTTTAGGAAGTGAAATGAATATTGATAGTAACCAGTCTTTTGGGCAGTACCCAGTCTAGTAGATGTTGAATAGCTTCGTAAGAGCTATGATTTGGTGTGCCTAATAGCTTTAACACTTGACCATGCACTTCATCAGGTCCTGGTGATTTCCCATCTTTAATCCGCGTAATGGTGAAAGTTCTTCTTCGGGTGTTGTTTCTGGGCCGTAGGGATTGGTTATTTCAGTCGCCTTATTATGTGGCCTTCTACAGCTATGCCTGTATTGCGTTGTTTTCTGGTATTCTGTACCTCTTTAATTTTTTTTGTGGATATGGAAATCGTCATGTTTGCATTGTAGTGCTTCAATTTCCGTAAATTTCTCTGTCAGCCACGTTTCTTTTGTTCCTTTTATCTCCTTTAGTATAGTCTTATGCAACTTTTTGTATTCGTTGTCATTTTTTACTTTTTAATTTTCTTCGCTCTTCCATCGCCTGCAATATTTTATCTGTCATCCATTCTTGCTTCTTCTCTCTTTTTGATCTTAGATATTCATGCGAAATTGTGGTAATAGATGTCTTCTTTCGTTCCACTATTCTTCTATGCCTCTAGTAGTGTCTTCAACTATTTTCGCAAAATTATTATTAATCTCTGTTTTTATTTTTTTCTGGATGTCATTTTCTTTTAGTAGTCTATTTTGGGCCTCATTTTCATGAATTATTTTGAATCATATATAGATATTTGCAACCAAACGTTTTATTGAAACTCATTTCATTGCTTTGTTCATGTGCGGCAAACAGAAGGAACCAAATATGGCAGATGTGGTGGATGGTCCCCCAATTCACGGTTGAAATTCCACATATATAAATAAATTTGGAATATTTGAATAATTGAACCTAAGGAATTTTTAAAAAGGCTATAGAATTGTAATTCTTCCTTTATTCAATTTTTCTTTATATGATCCAAATGTCATCCGAGTGTATTCAAATTCTAGTTATAAACAATTTTCCGAAGATACTTATATAAAAATCTTAGATCACTACAACCAATATAAGCTATTTTTGTGCAAAACTCTACTGGACTGTGTTAGTATTACGATTTGTGTATCACTAATGGTATTCTAAAACCAACTCGACTAGTCCTGGGCACCCAATAGACAAAATAGCTAGTGATGATTTTTGTTACAAGTTCACGTACATTTTTTCGACTGTTAACCATTTACTTACATAAAGACTTTTGAAAAAATAATGGTAGTAGGTGAACAATAATTTTTTTTGTCTTTTTTGCATGAATCGTTAGGGTAGATTGATAAAGGTCTCTTTTTTAGCTCGTGCGAAACTCCGAAACTGATCGAAGCCCTCCAAGGATATGAAATTATTGACATAGCTTGTGGCGGGGCTCATTCGGCTGCTATAACGTCTTCGGGTCACTTATACACCTGGGGAAAAGGTCGGTATGGACGATTGGGACACGGTGACAGCGAAGATCAACTAAAACCAAAATTGGTAAGATATTTACGCTAGTAATACAGTGGTGTAATAGAATTATTTTCAATGGCGAAACTTGTTCGTGATTGTAGAGGATAATCAGTAACGTTGCCAAAATTCGCAAAAACGTGTTAAATGTGCAACTTTCAAATGTATTTAACATATTTTCTATTATGTGTAGATTGAAGCTTTATTGGGCTACAAAGTTATCGACGTAGCTTGTGGTTCGGGCGACGCTCAAACGCTGTGTATAACCGACGACGACAACGTTTGGTCGTGGGGCGACGGCGACTATGGAAAATTAGGAAGAGGCGGATCTGACGGTTGCAAAGTTCCTATGAAGATTGAAAGTTTAGCCGGATTGGGAGTTATCAAAGTCGAGTGCGGATCGCAGTTTTCGGTGGCGCTTACGAGATCTGGAAGCGTTTATACGTGGTAAGTTTCAAGTTGTAATAATTGAGTTTTGAAAAGAATCTGAACTTCCTCTAACTTTAATAACGCTTTAGGTCAGCATTATTCCCCTGGCGATATAAGAGCAGATATAAAAAACGGAATGTGACACACTAGGAGTGACCGAGGAGGGGAAGTATAGTTTTCTTATCGTCTTCGCACGAAGCGATAGTTTTTATTTTGTTTTATTTTAATTTTATCACTAAACACGCATGGGGCTGCGTTTACAAGTGTTTGGTTGTGCGATCTGATATTACAGTCTGTTTTAATTTTTGTGCGATAAGAAAATGCGATAAGAAAACTATGCTTCCAAAATTTTACGTTTGTTAGACGTTTTTTTGGACTTCGTTTTCGAAATCTATTTGCTTTAAACACTTTTGCTATCGTTTTAAATAATGTCCCATTTTATAGGGGTAAAGGTGATTACCATCGATTAGGCCACGGTACGGGCGACCACGTACGAAGACCGAAAAAAGTGGCGGCTTTGCAGGGTAAAAAAATCATCTGCATAGCGACGGGATCTCTTCATTGCGTCGCATGTTCCGACGAAGGAGAAGTTTATACGTGGGGAGACAACGACGAAGGGCAGCTAGGAGACGGTAGTACGAATGCTATACACAGACCGAGACTAGTGACTCATTTACAGGTAAGTTAAGGGGTCACATAGGTCTTTCATTGTCAAAAAATTTATTTATTTTTTTATTCTAGCTTTATTTATATTTATTTCAAATTTTATTTAAATTTGAAGTAAATTCGAGCAATATTACCAGAGTTATAGAGATTTGAAGTCGCGCTTTCGGCATGTGCGGTCAAAATTAATAAACTGCGTTAGGCTTTCACGGCCATCGTTATTAAACTGTTTGTTCGGGCTGTTAGGCCGTTGTCTTCTGAGATTAGTTCTCGACGTTTCGCCAACACTAGTAGTTGTTATTTTCTGGAGATGTTAATGCTTCGCTTGTAAGCAGAAACTAACCGAGATGAATATCTTCAAAACCTGGGGTTTTACCTGGCTTTACATCCTTGAGAGCTCTAAGTGGCTTCTTCGCAAGTGAAAGGGGGGAGTATTCGGTTTCTGTAGATTGGATTTTTAAAGTTTTGAGCTCTCCTTTTACCTTGATTATGTGTGGCTTGTCTTTCGGGGCTCAAGATATCGATACCAGATGTGAGTCATTAGTTTTTGGGTTAATTGTTGTTTTGTTCCTTGTTATGGGAGGTCCGCTTCCTAATTTTCTTAATAGTATTCATGCTTGCCTACTTAATGTTTGAAAATTTGAAAATTAAGACTTTCTACAGTTTCCGTCCATTTTTGATATCGCGCTGCATCTAGACTATGGAGCAGTTCATCGGCTAATTCTTGATCGCTGCTTTCAAGGAAATTTTGGTACAGTTCTTCGCTAGTATGTATTCTTTTCGATAGCCTCTCAAGAGGCTAGTCTCGCGTGGTCTACTTGATATAGGCTTTTTAGTCGTGCTTATTACGGCTCCAACGAATCTTTTGTAATTTCTGATGGTAGGGGGTATCCAGCCTAGAATTTTATTCAGTTCAGCAGAAAACCTAACCCACACAGCTTTCTTTAGATTCCACCGTGGGCGATGGATGGATATGATTATAGGAATTTGGATTCCTGTCTCTATGATCACTGGGCGGTGTTAGTTGTGTGGGAAGTCGTCCATTACTTTTCGAGAGACTGCTAGAGGTTGCCGGTTTTATTAGTAGAGACAAAACATAGATCAGGATTGTACTCCTTTTTCCATGCTGCTGACATGAATATAGGTCAGCCTTTAACATCAAATTTAAGTGATAGATGTTCGTCCTCCGCCCATTTTACTAGTGCATTCCCATTGCTGCTGCATTGTTTATATTTCCACTGTTCATGGTGACTGTTGTAGTCCTCCACATATATTAACGGGTTCGGATGTGTGTAGATGACTTGAGCTGGCCAGGATATAGCTGGTGGTTTGTAGGTGTTAGTAACGGTGATACTTCCAATTTTACAAAATTTCATCATTAGTACACGTGGAAACAAGGACGGCGTCTTCTTTTTCGGACTTTGATTGTGTATTAGAGCAAAAGATTGTAACATATATATGCATATTCTTCATTCTTTAGCCTGACAGGTCTTCTTTTTTCGTCAGTTGATGTGTTGTCAAATGTCCTCTGTTTAATACGGACCTTCCATCATCGAGTATGCTTCAGAGTATGCTTAGTTAACATGAAAGAGATGTGGAGTATAACTCCATAAACTTAAAGGTGACTTCGTGTCAAAAAGATATTAGTTACTCAATAATTCTTTTTGTTTGCGGTGTAATTGATTTCTTCTACTTTGTATAACTCATTTTCGTACAGTGAAATCATAAACAATAACTCCAGCGTGTACTAAGTCTTGTTGAAGTTCTTTGCTGGTTTTCCTAGGATTTAATTTACTTTTCATTATTAAAAACGATTCATCCCTTACTGTGGTCTGCTTTTTTCTTCTACGCTTCCATTTTATGTTTACCTCAATACTCCCAGTGCCTTTTTTGCATCAAAGTATTGTTCGTAGCTCTTAAGCTTCGATAGGATTTTATACACAGTGTTTCACATACCTTGTTTCCAAAATAGTAAATACAACTAGAACACAATGAGTACTAGTAGAACCGCTAGGTCTACCTCGGAAGATGACACTCTGTTAGAGCGACTGAGGGACATCTGAGCCGAAAATGATGCAACATATTTAATATATTCTTCCTATTTACTAAATGGTATAGTAGAACGGGAGAAAATACATGTGGAATCATTGATAGAATTAGATAGATAGATTTTAACTATGACGACCACAAAATTAAGATTTAATTGAGCAATAATTCTAAAAAAAAAAAACAATAAAAATGCAACTGGCGTGAAGTTAGGTATGTCACTATCTGTCAATAGTTTGACATAAACATATTGAAAACTGCTAAAAAGTGTACAGTTATTAAATAATAGAGAGTTTTTAGGCCCTTTACTTTTCGATGGACGTTAAACGTAAAACGTTATACTTGTCATGCGCCTTGAATATTAAATAAGGGAAAACGTTTTTACTTAAAATAGTTTTTTTTTTTTTTTTTGGTCAGGCCATGGAGTTTAGGGTTCCTGCAATGTAAAATGACGTGTACCCTATCCTTCATGCTATGGCATGCTGGACGAGCCATAAAGTCTGTAGTCAACACCCCGAAGTATGAGCGGGAACACAAAGTGCATCAATACTCATACTCTTATGAAACGCACCTGGCGGATCATAAGGGCCTTCACATTTTACTCTTCTTCAACTTGTCTTGAGTGAAATGTCTTTAATCTTTTCTATCAGCCTCTCTTGGCTAACTCTTGTTTCTTCCGACCCCGAATGGCGATTAGGTTTCCGCCATTCGGGGTCATAATTATATATAATTATATATATATATATATATATATCAGAAATTAAGCTGTGACAGATTAACGTTAATTGACATTTGATGAACGTAACCTATAAAACGGCAGTACACAGAGAAGTAATAGACACAGTATAGACAACAATTTATACTGTGTAATAGATTACAATTTGATAAGAGGCTTCTTCAAAATATTTTTGATCCTATAATACCTGTTGCACCAAGACTACATTTTGTGTTGGAAACAATTGAAGAGAAAGATGCTGAACTAAATTTTCTATATTTTTTATTCTAGTTATCTTTGGTTCTGCTCTTAGACAAGGAAAGACAGCTGCTCATATGACTTTTTTTTTGTTTTTTATGATTTAGATATCTGGCAGTTGACAACATTACAAAGAGGTAATCCCTTAATAACGTTAACCTTATCTTTACCTAAATAAGGGAATACCTTATCCGCTAATAAAGTAATCCGTTATTTTTCTATTAATGCGCATGAGCAGAATAACGTATAACGTTTAACGTTACTGAAATAAGGGGCTTAAAAACTCTCTAATGGACGTGTTCCCATTAATTTACGCTTTATTGTATGTTTTTTTCTAGTCTAACGTGAAAAAAATCACAAACGTCGCCTGCGGCTCTGCCCATACTCTCGCATGGTCTACGAGCAACGCAAGCAGCGCCTGCGCCCGACTGCCGTTAATAGCTCCACTGGAATACGACCTTCTTCAAGATATCGCTTCCATGGTTCTACATTGCCGATTAGTTCTTTTACACCATTTCGCCGAATTGATCTGCCCTTGCATCACTATGTTCCCTATCACCGGACCGGACTCGCTGCACGAGTTACGAAACATCTTGATTTATTCCATTAAAGAGGCTACGTTTAGGAAAGTCGTGCAAGCTACGATGGTTAGGGACAAACATCACGGACCTGTGATCGAGCTTAATAGGATACAGGTAAGTAAAATGTGTGATATATCTTTTTTTAAACGAAAATAATGTTACGTCATTCAAGATTTACAACGTCAGAACACATTTTCGGGAATTTTCAAAATATCAACTATTTAAGAAAAAACTAGTTAACACGTTGCCTGCCGTCTCGGTCTATGTGACCGAGAAAAAAATTGCTCTGCACGCCAGCGAGGTGCCAGGTACCTCTGCGCACCGTGGCGTGAGCGGTAATTTTTTCGACCATATAGCAGAAATTGCATTGGCGTGAACGGAAAGTATTACAAATTCCTCTAAGGCAGGCAACGTGTTAATTGAGTTTTTAAAATGAAGAAAATAATCAGATTTTCAAAATTTTAAAATATATAATAATAAATAATAAAATAATAATATATTGCAAATTAAATTGTATAAACAAATCAAAACAAACACACAAAATTCTTACTTAAGATTATAAATTGTCGACAACACTGTAATCATTTATGCCAATCCCTCAAATGTCATTTGAAGTTTTAATTATATCTGTATCAGTGGCGTACCATTTTCTAATCTATTCTATTAAAATTATTATTTTTTGGAGTAGTAAACTTAAGCAATAAAATTTTCAATAAAATTGCGATTATATTTTTCTTGATATAATACCATGTTGACGCCTATAAAAGATCGAGCAGCTATTATATGAAAGACAAGATACTGTTATATGAAACTCTTATTAAACCTGTCCCGACATGCGCGTAAGAGACATGGACTCATTGTTACCAGATCTCCTGTTTTAACAGGAGATCTACTGTTTTTATACTTCTCCTGTTCTCCTGTTTTGAATCTCAAATCTCCTGTTAAAATTTCCATTATAATATGGTATGTTGTTATTGCATTTGATACAATATTTGGTACAATTTGAGATTATTTCATATGAGATAGCGTTTCAGATAAGTTTAAAAATCAAATTTTGTGAAACCTAAATTTAAATACAACTTGTTTCTTGCTTCACTTCTGTTAGTTACTGCTATCTCCATCTGTGTAGAAAAAGCGCAATCAACGCCCAATGGTTGAGTTTACCAATGACGTATAATATATAGACTCGGTGAACGCTTTAAAAAGTGTCCAAAACATGAATACCTTTGTTATTGTTTATTGTTTTGATACGAAGATGCACGAAGTTCATGATTTCTTACGAAGCATCACGAAGTTGATCTTGTGTTTGAAAACATCATGGACGTATGAAAACATTTTTCTCCATTTTGTGTGACAAGCAAATTTTATTTTAAATTGTTGAGAGTTATTTACTTACTATTTTAGTAAAATGCCATACTATTTTATCAAAATAATTATTTCTCTTATAGACGGGAACAAAAAGAAATCATAAATATTTAATTTTAATTAAAAAAATAATTATTGTCATTAACATATAAATGAGCACGCCGCTGTTGTGATAAACATAGAGGAAAGGCACCAAATTTGAGACACTTTTTTTGAAAAACAAATATAAAACAGAATATTTAAAATTTTTAAAACATTCATTTCGAAAACTTAAACTTAATGTTTCTAGAACACAACAAAACAAAAAAAAAGCGAATAAAACATATATTTTTGCAAAAAAATACATTTAATTTTTTTGCGACATTTAATATTAAAAATAAAAGGTGCCCTAATTTGGGATAGTCAGGTATCTAAACTTGAGACAGGTACCTTAATTTGAGATACTATTCAAAAAAGCCCTTTCCTTCGCAGAAAAGGCAAATAAATGTGCTGGACTTTATTTCTCCACAGTCTTCATGTGCCCACCTGCCACATTGGTAACACTTTGCCCATCGTTCGCCATATCTATCGTCGGAAAATTTGCCGGTGCAAAATAAACATTCCGCGTCGTTTTCTTCACTTTCGTTGGACGATGAATCAGCTAATGGAAAGTTTTCACTGCTATCTGAGCTTGAACTCGAAGAAACTTTCCGCTTCCTTCTTGATGTTTTGCCTTTTGATGTAGAAGGTTGATCTACGTCTTCATCTGCTATTTCTTCTTCGGGCATTGCTGTTTTTTTTGATCTAACACCTTTTGTTGAACTGTTTTTTTCTGGAGCAAATACACAATCCAAGTTTAGCTGGGGTACTAGTTTTTTTGCTTTTTTCTTCTGCAAACTTTGCTCTAATTCTTCTTTGTAGGGTGTTAAAGTAATTATTGAAGCCTTTCCTGATCTGGCATGTGGTTTTTTAGTTGTATCTTTCTCGTAGAATCTAGGAATTGGACAGATGTCTTTCGGAGAAACAAGTTGTTGATGAGGTAGTGGTGGACTAGGAGTTCTATGTTCTTGTATTGGATGATTTGCTTGTTCATGGTTTATTTCTATTATTTGTTCATCCTTTTCGTTTTGTGTTTCTAAGTGCTCTTGAATTCCAAATTCAAAGTCCCTAAAAATATGGCGACAAATAGGGACCAGTCCAGTTTTGCGGAAACCATTGCAAGATATTTCCATCGTCGCAGCTTTGTTATACGCTTTACAAAAAATACTGGCAACGGCGTAAGGCGACACAACACTCAACTGATTTTCTCTAAGCCAGTTTTCTATTGCTTGTGCATAGTAAGTTTTCAGCGGTGCCATAAAAGCAACATCCAACGGTTGCATTTTATGTGTAGAATGTGGTGGGAGGCAAATAATCGTCACATGATTCTGTTTGGCCAAATCTATTAGAGCAACGTTTCTCGTATGAGAATAGTGACCATCAAGGACGAGAAGAACAGGGTCTGCAGCTGAAGGTTTAGTGAATTTTATGAAGTGTTGAAGCCATCTAGTGAAAATATCGGCCTGTACCCAACCTGACACATGGCATTCTGCGATTGCTCCAATGGGAGCTCCTAGCATCAACTCTGATTTCATATTTTTTCTGGGGAAGATTAATAATGGTGGTACGAAAACTCCTGCAGCATTCATACATGTAATAGCAGTAATCAGCTTGCCCCTTTCTGCTGAAGTAAGTGACGAAACCTGCTTCTTCCCTCTCATGGAAATTACTTTACTATGTTTGTGCTGAACAATTGTAAGGCCCGTTTCGTCTACATTGAATATACGTTGTGCAGGGTTAGTAAGCTTAAGATATTCTGGTTCATACAGGTCAAAGAACTTGGATACATTTTCAGGAGTAAAAGATTTTACTCGTGCACATGACATTCCCTGAGGAGTACGCATTGAAAGCGCCGGATGTCTTTTCAGAAAGAGCCTTAACCATTTCTTTCCGGCTGTTTTTTTGACTCCGCTAAATGGATGTGCTATTGAGTTTCGTATTGCAAGTTGAAATGCCAGTCGTTTTATATCACGCGCTCTTAGTCCGAAATAACGTTGCTCCATAATTAGGGCATACTCAACCAACTCATTTTCTAATTCCAAAGGAAGAATAGGTCGGCGCCCAATTGATATCCCGACAAGTTCTTCTGGAGTCTTGTCTGATTTCACATATCGTTCTAAGGTACCTTTTGGTACTCCAAAAACTTTTGAGGCCTTCAAATAGCCCATCTCTCTATTTCTTACTGTATTTACAGCACGTATCATATTATCTGCGTTCCATTTTTTATTTTTTGGCGGCATCTACAAACAACAAAACACATAAAAATAAAAAATTTACAAGGGGTCCTAATTTGAGACACTCTCAAATTTGGAACCTACAGGTATCTCAAATTAGGATTTTTCCGTTAAAAATAAAACGCATATTTTTTGGTTATGTATGACACACAATTATCGTTTAATTTGCATAAAATGTATTAACTAATATTAAACTAACAAAAAAAAATAATTGGAGTAAATGTAATCATCTTACCTTGATGTATTGTAAGTTTTTAAAAATTCCGAAAAAAATTTGTGTAATGTGTAAATCAAATTACCGTCGACAAAACAACAAAGGTCACTTCTAAGCGTCAACTAAAAGCAGATCTACCATTACTTCACAGAATGATCAGTTTTTAATATTTTAACTAGATGTCACACTATCGTACACAAATATACGACGGTGTCTCAAATTAGGCGCCTGTCTCAAATTCGGTGCCTTTCCCTACCTTCAACCTTGAGCCGAGATCTTTCGGACACTTGATTCTATAGCGAGAATAGGGGACTGCGTAGTCTATATATTATACGTCATTGAGTTTACCGAAAGTACAAGCTGATGATAGCCGCAAATGTCAAACATGTAACAAGCAATTCGGTTTAAGCAGTATTGGCATGTTTTTGTGATGTATGTGTTGCATGCTTCAAATATAAAGTGATAAAGTTTTAGAAAAATACATTTTGATTATATTGTATTATGAATTCTGCAATTTTTTATTTATATAAAACAAGAATAAGTAAATATTTTTTTCTTTGGAGATTCATTGCAGTTAATTATTAGAATTTTTTAGCAATTACCCTTTGACAGATTAGGGGATAGATTTGGCAATCTGAAAAGACACAAATATTTACTCGTTATTATTTCATAGAAAATAAAAATTGCTGAATTCATAAAATAATATAGGTAATCAAAATAAAAGCTTTCTCTCTTTATATTTGAAACATACAAAATATGAATTATAAAAACATCCCAACACCTGTCAAACCACATATTTTATTTTATGGTTGACATTTGCAGCTATATTCAGCTTGTACTTTCGGTAAACTTAACCATCTCCTGTTATCTACTGTTTTTTATGTCCTATTCTACTGTTATGAGAAATTTTCATCTGGCAACACTGCATGGACTATGGTAAAAAGCGACGAAGAACTGTTAGGCCGCTTTGAAAAAAGAATACTTGAGACACGTATACAAACTTCTAAAATATGTACAACGAAATAGTATCCATTGGCCTAATTTAAAGGAACAGTAAAAAGTTTATTATAAAATTCTTTGTTATAATCAAATCACCGACAAGAAAACCGCTCCTGAACTATTACAAGTGAAAATATTCTAATTATTGTATATGAACGCGAGATTCGACCCGCCTTTTACTCTCTACCGCTATTTTACCTCCTTTTTCCATTTAATGCGCCTCGAAAAAAACGTTCAAATATTTCACGCTTATTTCTTGGCTCTGAATATGTCCTAAAAGTTGCATTAATATTTTTTAGGTTAAGAGATCTAGATCACGTGGTGGATTGGCCGGTGTAGACGGAATGAAGTCGGTGTTTGGCCAGATGGTGACCAAATTGCCACTCTTAACATCCGAAACGTTGGCGTTGCCTCATAGAATATGGAAAGTCGAATTCGTAGGTGAGTAATACATTTCTAGAGATCGTTGAAACCTTGAGTTACTCCCAATAATAAAGTTCTAATTGTCTTATTCCGCTTACAGACTTTATTCACCTATAGAGTGTTCTTACAACATCTTTACACTAGTTTCCTCGATATTAGTACAAAAATAGTAGCTTTTCGCGTGTTTTCAAGTATTTCAGGTATTTTTGTTTTATATTTTATTAAATTTATGAGTACAAACTATTATTATTTTATTAATAGACCTTTGTAAAATGAACGTTACGATAACTTGGTACTGTTGGTACTGTTTGAATAATAATAAAAGCCTAGACTGACTGGTAAGGAGGTACGTTTATATACAATGCTACCTTTTATTCTAGGTGAGAGTGTCGATGATTGTGGTGGTGGCTACAGCGAAAGCATCGCAGAAATGTGCGATGAACTACAAAACGGCTCCTTGCCCCTACTCATCCCCACTCCGAATGGCAGAGACGAAGCTGGCGCCAACAGAGATTGCTTTATTTTAAACCCACTAGCCAAAACTTGTCTGAACCTCAACATGTTCAGGTAAGTTCATTTTTGCCTATCTTTTCTTAATAAAAAAAAACATATTTCTTACTAAGTAACAACAATCTCAAAAATTTTTTCCATAATAAGAAATTTTTACTTAAACTAAAGAGTTAAGTGGGTCAAATATTAAGTTACATAAGTTGAATACTCTCTTGGCAGTTATAGCTGTTTTGTTTGAAAACACTTGTGCCCTAAATCGCAAAAGCGTGAATAAAACCTATTTTGGGCGTTTCTGTAGTGTTTCAGCTTTAAAATGCGCTTATCTGCGATTATTTTAAAGCATTGATAATACGCAGTAAAAGAAACACTTAAAGTACAAAGCAAAATTCGAATTCAAAACGCACTAACAGATACAATCCATGTGAGAATGGCCTTACGACAGAGAGATGCCCTATTCTGTATTCTATTCAATATCACATTAGAGAAAATATTAGAGAGTCAAAAGTCAACACCAGAGGAACAATAATAACAAAAAGTGTACAAATATTGGCATTTGCAGATGATAATAATAATAATAATAATAGCGTTTATTGTCCAACAGAATTCATTTATAGGACAAAATACAATACTAAAGTTAAATGAAATATTAATAATTCATAGGTACTAACTAAATAACACATTTTTCGAGTATTTTACCTTAACATAAAGAAACTACTTAATCACCTAGGTAGATCTCAGCCATCCTAGTAAGCTGCTTTAAACTGCACTGAAATATATCGCAGTAAGCACAAGGAATTATAATAGTTGCACATTAGAAATAGAGGAGAATTTAACTAAGATTAGTTCTAGCTTGTTTATTTCTAAACGTAATCGAATTTCTCACTGGATATGGAACGTTAAAATTTATTTGTCGAAGAATATCAGGGCAGTCAATGAGATTATGTAGTAACTTGTACAGGAATTTTAGGGAGGCATTAATTCGTCTAGATTCTAATGATACTACGTCCAAACCGCTACACAACTCGCTATTGCTGATGCCCCTCCTGGGATATATGCCGTTAATTTTGAAAGACAAAAATTTTAAAAATTTTTTGATGATAAAAAAAGATGATGTTGATATTATAGCTAGAAGCGAAAGAGAGATGATAGAAACATTTAATACGATAGAAAAAGCGGCACAAAACAGTGGCCTAAACATTAACGAAATAAAAACCAAATACATGAAGGTCAGTAAATCGACAGGCCAAAGAAACCTACAGAATCTGACAATAGGAGACTATAACATCGAAAGTGTGAAAATTTTTATATATCTAGGTTCACTAGTTACCGCAGATAACAATGTCAGTGAAGAACTTCGTTTTTCTTGAACGCATATTGTAAAATTATCCATGAAAAAAAGTAGCTAGTTGAAAATTTTGAAAAATATTTAATAATAAAGTAGCGTTCGATGTAGAAATATGACGAGAAACGTCTCGTTTTACGTGAAACATGACGAGAAACGAGGGAGTCTGACGCATAACGTGAAATTGTACATGAAACGTCACGTTACTTGAAACGACGTTCGAAAAAATTTGAAATTAGAGAAAATGTAAAATTAGAAATTTCACGTGGAATGTGAAACATGATATTCAACATGGAAATTTGACATGGAACATGACTTTTTATATGAAACGTAACCTGGAATGTGAAATTTTACGTGAAGCTTGTCGTGGAATTGACATTTTTACGTAACACCTTTTGTGGAACGTGATATTTTACGTGAAATGTAACGTTCGACGTGAAAATGTGATTTATTTTATCCCTCGTCCTCTGTCAATTCCAACACATGCTATTCATCAAGCCGTTCAGACGTAAGTGATCAGAATGGACCTTTTTTATGTGATTGAACACGTGAAATGAAGCAGAATTTATATGGTATAATTACAGAACCTACCAAGCCTCAATCGTCCTTGTTATAGGGTGCTATATCTATCTATCTATCTAATCAGCCTTAAACGCCCACTCTTGGGCATAGGCCTCCCCTGTTAATATCCATTGGTCTCTATTTTGGGCGATCTGCATCCAGTCCTTTCCTGCCATTCTCTTAAGATCGTCAGTCCATCTCATCTGTGGTCTTCCTCTTTTTCTTTTCTTTTCCCATGGTCTCCAGTGTAGAATTCGCTTATTCCATCTTTCATCTTTTTGTTGGAGAGTGTGACCGGCGAAGTTCCATTTAAGTTTTGCAACCTGTCTTGATACATCGTTCACCTTTGTTGTTTCTCTGATCCATGAGTTTCTTTTCCTGGGTATTGGTCTTTAAGACCAATACCCAGCATCTGTCTTTCCATTGCTCTTTGTGTTTTGGATATCCTGTCGATGTTCTCCTTTGCGAAAGTCCATGTTTGTGAGCCATATGTGATAACTGGTAGAATGAACTGGTTGAATACTTTCATCAGCTATATCTATGCTGATGATAATTAGTTTCTCGTTACATAGGATAAAGGCTTTCTGTAGCAACTAATATTCTGTGGATCCTTCTCTCGTTTAAGAAAGGCTTTAGGCAAGGCAACTTTGGAGATTCATCAGGATTTTTGGTTTTGAAGATTTTAAAACACATATCACTCTGATCCATCGTCAATGTGTGACTCTTTTCTTCATACTGCTATTACAACAATTTCTGATCATACAACCGAACGGCAGCTATACAGAAATCGACTAAAACCTTGTTAACCTCTCAGCTATCCATTTAATTCGACATAAGCGAAAGCTTTGGCGAAGATATAAACTTACTGGTTCCCTTGATGATTTTTTTATTTTTTTTTTTTTGGTTTTGGGCATAATAGGAGCGAGCTCATCTGCCCTTATTTATAATATAATAATAATATTATATGGTAGTAGAACAAAAATAGGTTTTTAAAAGATAAAGGTATTTTCAAATGAAGAATCTTTGTATCATATAAGAGAGTCTAATATTTATCGCTTAAATAAACAAATGCGGACATGATTTCAGGTTTCTTGGCGTTCTAATGGGCATCGCAATAAGAACGGGATCACCTTTGAGCTTAAACCTAGCCGAACCAGTTTGGAAACAATTAGCGGGAATAGAATTGACGCCCGCTGACTTGACTGAAATAGATAGAGACTATGTACCAGGATTGTTATGTATTAGGGATATGGCTCCGGAGGAGCCCCTGTTTCAAAACTTGGAGATGCCGTTTTCGACTCCGTCTTCGTGTGGAACTGATGTACATTTGAGTACTAGGTAAGTGATAGTCTGGTTAAACTACACTAAATGTGAGCTATATTATATAGAATATTTCAGTAGTATTAAGGTTAAAAGATATAAAAATGAAAAGATTTCTAACTTGCAGTGTGAGAAACGTTTTTTATGGGTTTTCTTCCACAAAATTTCATATTTGTTCAAGTTGACTTTGTTTTTCTCCAATTACGTATCTTTGAATATTATTTATTGGAGCTCTCCAGCATCTTCCATTCTCAAAAATCTTTTTAAGAGAGTAAAATATTTGCCGATCAACAGAATATTTTTACACTCTGATTTGATCACACCACCATTTTAATATATGTTTGTATATGTTTTAATTATTTATTTACAGATTTTATTTATTTATACATTTGTTTTTTAATTAAATAAAAGAGACTAATTGTAATACTAAAGTATATAGCCAGAGGGCTCCGGTAAAACATCGAATCTTTTCGTCTCTTGGTGACTTCGTCCATTCTAATTTCGAGAAGCCGTTACAGGTCCGGATTACCCTTCAATATTGTTTCCATGTTGAAAATAAAACCTTATAACGATAGTAGAAGAGATATGGGAATTTCAGATCCAAGATGGCGGCCAGTTGGATGGCTAGGTATGTGGCGTTGAGGCCGTAGAAGTAGCCTCTGGGGATGCTGTGCAAGAAATATAAGTATAGGAGAAGTACACCTGTCCTGATAGGGTTGAAAAGGGTGAGAAGTAGAAAATGCGTGTTTGTTGCAATGAATAATTTGCTGGTAGAGTTGGTTAGATGCTGTTGGGGAACTCGTTAAGGACTCGTCTTAGATATTTCATATCAATGGCTTGTATCTTGTTTTTTAATTGCTTTGTTAAAACCCAGCTCTCGCTTCCATATATCAAGATTGGTCGGAATACTGTCTTATAAACTGTCATTTTGGTTCTTCTGCTGATTTCCGGTTTACCTATGACTGCTCTACTAAGACTATGGTACACTTTTGAAGCACTACTTATTCTTTCTGTTATTTCATTCTGCATGGTACCTTCTCTGTCTATTGTAACCCCTAGGTATTTGAATGCATCTACTTGTTCTATGAGTTGTTGGTTAATTTCTATGTTAACATTTCGGTTAGTTTTCGCTATTAGCATCACCTTGGTTTTCTTAACATTAATCTTCATGTTTCTGATTGCCAGCTCATTATTCCAGCTATCTATATTTTTCTGGAGGTCCCTTTCGTTGGAAGCGCATAACATGAGATCATCTGCGAATGCACACTCAGCTATACCAACCGGTCGTAGTTTACTATATCCAATATGTACTTTGTGTATACTTGCTTTTGTTTCCTTCATTATGTCGTCAATAATCAATATGAATAGTGTGGGGCTCATAACACCTCCTTGTCTTAGATCCTCGTTTATTGCAAACATCTCTGATTCCAAGTTATCCTTACGTACATAACTCTTGTTATTTTGATACAGACTTTTGATAGCACCTGTTAGTTGATGGTCAATATTTCTATTTTGCAGACTTTTCCAGACTGCTTCCTGGGACACTGTCAAATGCTTTCTCAATATATATTTCTGTGTTCTTTATTCTAGCTTTCTCAATTATTTGTTTCAACGTAAATATATGGTCTTGCGTACTGTGTCCCTTCCTAAACCCACTTTGTACTTCATCCAGATGTGGTTCAACGATGTGTCTTAATTTCTTTTCTAGGATGCTTTCATATATTTTGGAGACTATACTAAGACTATATTAATTCGTCTATAATTTTCACAAGAACTTGGGTCTCCTTTCTTAAAGATTGGTAGTATTATGCCAATTCTCCAATCTTCAGGGACTGTACATCGGTTCCAAGCCATGTTCATAATTTTGGTTAAAAATTCAACTCCTTCCGGTCCCATTGTCTTTAACATTTCTGCAGTGATTTTGTCACGACCAGCCGATTTACCTCTCTTTGTGTTGTTAATTGCTTCTTTAACTTCTTCTATTTGAATATAATTTTCTTGTCCATGTTCTCCTCCTACTTCTATCATTACAGTTTCCTCTTTCGGCTGTCTTGGTGTTAGGAGTTCGCTGAAGTATTGTCTCCATCTTTCCATAATCTCATTTGGTCTGGTAATCAGTGTGCTGTCTTTACGTTTTATCTGTTTCATCGTTGTTTCTTTACCTTTTCTTAGCGTCTTTAGTGCCTTGTAAAACAATTTTTGGTTACCCCGGCTCTCTGCCTCCATCTTCATTCCAAAATCTAATAAATGTACCAGTACTACTGGTACATTTATGCTATGTTTTCTGTACTACTTGAGGTTTATCAAGCATTAAATAATAATATTTACATTGCCATTGTTTTTTGTGACTATGCCAAAGCTTTTGATTGTGTAAATCACGATATTTTGATAAAAAACTAAATTTCTACGGAATTTTGAATTTTAAATTGTTATTGGTATTTTTTTTTACTTTTTGTAAGCTTTCTCCATCAAATTGTACAATTTTCAGTGACAATAAAGCATATTTCTATTCTTTAGTTCCGCAAATCACAAAAAAACTTCTTTCATCAAGAATAACGTTACTTCGTTCTTTTTTCACAGATACAAGAGGATAACATTCGAAAATCGACTGGAGTACGTCAGGCTTGCCTTAAATTTCAGGTAAGTTTGTATTCTATCCCAAACAAGATTAGTTCTAATCGTACTTCTTTAAGATTGCACGAATTTGACGAACAAGTAAAAGCTGTGAGGGACGGTATGTCGAGAGTGGTTCCCGTTCCATTGCTGTCACTTTTTAGTGGATACGAACTGGAAACCATGGTCTGCGGATCACCTGATATACCGTTAACACTTCTTAAGTCAGTAGCTACTTATAAAGGTGAGTTGTATGTAAATATTTTAATATGCAAAAATAGCGATTATTTGCTTTTTATAACTTTTATAAAAGTTGTCATTTATTTGAAGACGTTACTTTATCATCGATGGGTGATAAAATATGGAAATACTACGAAGAAATATACACTTTAATCTATGTATTGAAGGTTCCAGTGAATGGTGAACTTTTTTAATCAAAAATCGAATCTTTTTAATATGATTTTATTTTGTAGATGATGTATGTATGTAAAGCGTTAACTCATTGCTGGATGGATAATTTCCATCGTTTTCTGTTCTTAGCTATCAGCTTCCAAGCTCATAAAGTTATCCTATTAGCAACTAATACGTGTTTCTGGGTCTATCCGTCAACAGAAAGAGTTTGTAAGAAGACGGGTAGACCCAGAAACACGTGTAAGGGAGTAGTAAGAGACTCAAATTAAATCGAAACGCAACTTCTTCGTAAATATTTTTGACTCAAAAAATTAGTTTATTTAAAAAACAACTGAAAAAAACAACAAACAGGTATCTTACAGTAAGTGATCTCTTTTACATGTCAATACTAGTCTACCCTTGACAGCTGTATTATAGTTTATTTTTCTGAGATATTTGATATTTTAAAAATTTATTGTTTTTAAGGTGTAGCTTTGTATAACTTTTGTAAATGGATACCGTTCATAAATAAATACATGAATAATCGTATGTGTGATTTTGCCCTCTCCAAGAAAGCCTCAGATTGTTGGTATTGCAACTCTATATTGGATCTGTTTAGTGATAAGGGTTGGCAATAGCTGTACATGACAAGTATCTCAAAAAGTAGTTCATATGTAACCAGACATTATGGTTATAATAAAAACGTTTATATTTGTCAACTTCTCCTTTGTAATATTTCAATTAAGTAGATTTATTTCCACCATGTATCTTTTACTAATCTATTGGACTGCCTTGCGAAAATTTCATCTTTCAAAGACATAAAGGCTTTTTACCGTTCTCTTCAGAAAATAAGCAATTTTTTGAAATATTTAAGAGCGAGTGTTTCTATAAAGGCCTGAAGACTGGACAAAATCTACAATAACGACCATACATAAAAAAGGCAGCTTCCATAAATGCGACAATTATAGAACTATCTCTCTTATATCCATGCCAGCAAAATAATGCTACATATAATCAATGAGAGACTGAAACATTCCTTCAAAGAGAAATTCCACAAGAGCAAACTGGATTTACCAAAGGTAGAGGCACTCGAGAACACCTGCTGAATATAAGACAGATAATCGAGAAATCTAGGGAATTCAACATCCCACTATACATCTGTTTTATAGATTACCGTAAAGCGTTCGACAGGGTCAAGTGGAGACACTTATGGCGAATACTAAAAGAAGTAGGCGTACCACAACATCTAATTACGCTTATAAGCGAACTATATGAACACACTACTGGATCAGTTAAAGTACTTGACACACTTTCGAACGAATTTTATCCAGATCGGGGTGTCAGACAAGGATGTATACTATCTCCACAATTCCAACTCCACATATATGGGGAGTATATTATGCGAAGAGCACTTGAAGGATGGGAAAAGGGCATCTCAATAAATGGTCATAAACTAAACAACCTACGTTTCGCAGATGACACAGCCCTTCTTGCAAATAGTCAAGCAGAGCTGATAGAACTTATACGACTGATCGAAAACGAAAGTCAAATATTTGGTCTGCAATTAAACATATCAAAGACAAAGATCATGATAGTGGATGAGACTACACAACAATCATCCACACATAACCACAATTGACCGGTTCGAGGTTGTGAGCTCATACTTATATCTGGGATCATTAATCACAAACACAGGGTCATTACAAGAAGAGATTAAACGTAGATGTGATCTAGCAAAAGTTGCCACAGCAAAAATGTCCAAAATATGCAAGGACTGTCAAATTTCAAGAGCGATAAAGATGAGGTTGATCAACTGCTTAATATTCCCAATACTGACCTACGGATGTGAATCTTGGACTCTGAGACAATCGGAGAGAAGAAAGATAGACGCCACTGAAATGTTCTGTTGGAGACGAATGTTATGAATTCCTTGGACCGACCGCAGAACAAATAATTCAATTTTAAGCGAGCTAAAGTTAGCCAACGACTCTCTAGTAAAGTCCATCTCCAGCAATTAAATATTTTGGGCATGTTATGAGAGCAAACACAGAAAAAATGGAAAGACTCATAATACAAGGAAAGGTAGAAGGCCGAAGATCACGAGGAAGATCCCCAACAAGATGGATAGATCAAATTACAGGAATATGCCAAAAACCTATGCATGAATTAAAAGAAATGACCAGAGACAGAGATCTCTTTAGACGGACAATACACGACATCACGTCGACCACTACACTCCCCTGGGGGGTCAGGATTGAAGAGAGAGAGAGTTTCTATAAAAATAACATATTTTCTGTTCCTTACTATAATGACATGTGCAAGTGACCAGCGGACAGACTATATGAAATGACAATCATGCCATTCTCATTAGTGTTGTAATCCGAATCTCACTGGCTCGATTCTGTCCTGCCTAAGTCATTTTTTTATTGATTTATTTAAAAAATATATTTTTTTTATTTTAGGAATCGACAGCAGCGCTCCGCTAATCCAGTGGTTCTGGGAAGTGATGGAAGAATTCACGAACCAGGAACGATCTCTATTTTTACGCTTCGTTTGGGGTAGAACGCGTCTTCCTAGAACAATCGCAGATTTCAGAGGCAGAGATTTCGTGATACAAATCCTCGACAAGTATACGCCTCCCGACAACTTCCTACCCGAAAGTTACACATGCTTCTTTTTGCTTAAAATGCCTAGATATTCGTGCAAGGTAACGTTTAATTCAGTACTATATGACAAATTCTAACGTCTAACTATGCTTCTGTTTTAGCCTATTTTGCATCAAAAATTAAAGTACGCTATCCACTTCTGCAAGTCAATCGACAAGGACGAGTACGCACGCGTTGCGATGACAGGCGACTTGGCTGTGAGTTCAAGTTCGGATGCGGAAAGTGACCCAGAGATGGACAGCAGTCACTGAATTGTATTTACCGTCCAATTTTATTGATAATAAATGTATTTTATGTTTATCTGCTTGCGTTTCGAGACAAATCAATGTTGTTTTTGGTTTTATATGAGTTTCGACGTTGTAAACGTCACTAATCAGCACCTGCGCCACTTGTCATACGTCATCGGTCACTGCGCAAACGAAGCTTTTCAGTTTTTAATCGTTTATGTTCGCAGAACCGTCTTTATTTGTTTTAAAATAAAGTATTATTTCCTAAAGATACATATTATTTATAAATTTGACCTCTATTGTATTATATATAAATTATTTTTACTGTTATTGAATCTCTATAGATTATGTTGACATTCCCCTCGAATTTAATCATTGTCAATTGATATTTTTTACTCACTAAATCAATAAAGCGATTGCATATTTTGCTACATTCACGAATTTGCTGTAGATCCCACATTTTGGATCGCTGCACATACCTACTATAGTTATCTGCATTACTTTTTCCGTTATAAATGTATTTCATTTTATATATGTAATTATTGTACTAGTCATCATCTAATAAATTGATATAGATAAAGATTTTTGTGTATATTTTCTTGTAGGTTTTGACAGGAATGAAAGACTGGGCAAATTGGCAGTAGTTATGCTGAAACAGCGATGAAAAGGATCTTTGCTGCCATTCTGGTGCATCACCAAGTTTTGTTTCTTGTTCTACCTAGTCCTTTTGTATCCTTTATGTTTCTTTTATCTCATACAGGATTACCACAGAGGTCTGTATTAAGCCCAATTCTCTTAACATATTTTCAGCAAGTATACACGGCATTTTTGTTGATTCCATAAAATGTATTCAGTATGCCGATGATATACAGTGTAGGTAAAAGTTTATGGTCGGTATGGTAAACTTCAACAGGATACCTAACGCAGATATAAAATCATATTTTCAGCGAATAGACAAAGATAACAATTATATTTCCCCTGGTCTCCCCTCCGTAAATATTTTTAACACTCATTGCTCATTCGTGAGACGAATAGTTCCGATCAGAGATATTTTACATATTCTTTGGTTCCGATCCTAATATACCTAAAAAACTAGAGGTGGATCCTCTCGTTTTTTAAATTTTTATCGGAACCGTTTTTCGTAAACTGTAACTAGTTGATTGTTTACCAGTATTCAAATTAGCGAGTACACAAACATATTGGCTATTATCATTTATGTGTATAAGTATTGAAGTGAAAGAACCTAACGAAGGATATATTTCTTATAACTTGAAAAATAAATTAAACAATACAAATAGTACTTACATTTACATTACACATTATTAAATCGCGAATCGTCTAAATTGACATTTAAAAACAAGTTTTTTCACTTTTCTTGTTAACCGTGTTCTTCTTTTATTTAAAATTAAACCAGATTTTAAACATGTGTTCACAAGGAAAAGATTTTGTTACAATACTACAATATTTTATGAATATAGTGGTTAAGTTAGGATATACATACATACATTAGGATTTTCTTGTACTGGTTGATTTTCAAGATTTACTAAACTTATGCAAAGACTCGTTTCATCCGTTTTCCATAGGTGAAGAACCAGCTTTTAAAAAGTTTGCAGGGTGGATTCCTGGATATAAAGTGCCAACAAGAAAAACTGTCAGATTCATTACTTCAGGAATGTTATGTCAAAACTGATTTGATAATAGATAAAATAAAAAGTCCTATTTTCGACAATTCTGCAAAAAACACATTTAAAAAAAGTACCTTATCTTCAGAAAGGCTTTTAAAGTATTAATTACAACATAACAAAGTTCCCAAACGGCAAATCCAAGACGTGGAAACTAGGTAGAACTTCACCTACTACATGTTAAAAAAAATGACCGAGTTAGAAGAGGCAATCCGTTCCACATCGGTATTAAATAATACAGACTTAGACCAAATCTAAATAAATAACACTGGATTATTTGTTCTCAGCTTTCCCAAATTTTACGGCCGTTTAAAGAAATCACAAGTACAATGAGTGACTAAAAATACTTGAAGGGTAGCTCACTGATTGTTATGGTACGCTGCCTGCAAGAATCTTGCAATAAAATTTTAGCAAACGGTAAATTTAGCAATAAGGTTTAGCAAACCTTACATCCATAGTATCCGACGTGGTACAATTACTAATATCGGGTTTAGCAAAAAGATTTAAAGGGATAGAACAGAGTGGCACATTGTTATTACACAGTACAAGAAAAAGAAACCAATAAAGATGACTTAAATCCATGGTGTATTTTTGATCAATTAATTCGAGATGGCTCATCTACACGTACACCTGAATCGAGAGTCCATTACAACGGTGGAAAAACCATCGCCATGTATATCCTAACTTAACACTATTAGTATTGTAAATGTGAACACATGTTCAAAATCTGGTTTAATTTGAAAAAAAGAAGACGGTTAATAAGAAGTAAAGTTGAAAAACTTACGTTTTTGAATGTCAATTTAGATTATTCGCGATTTAATAATAACGTGTAATGTAAATGTAAGTAGGAGTTACTATTTGTATTGTTTAGTTTATTTTTCAAGTTATAATAAATAAATCATTAGTTTCTTTCACTTCAATAAATATACACATAAACGATAATAGCCATTATGTTTGTTTATGTAGGTACTCTCTTACTTAAAACTACTTTTAAACAATCATAGTTACTTGTTTACAAAAATTTAAATTTTTAAATGCATTCATTTTTTTTGGAATCCTGAGAAAACTAACAAATATTTTTGAAAAATTTAAATGCAGAATAAAGATTACATTATTACCGAGGGCTGAAAGTCCCTTAGAATAAACAAAAAGGTTTTTGAATGAGATATTTGAAATTAAAAATCACACTAATTTTTTTTCACCCCTATAACTTATTAAAATAAACATTATAGGAGTTTTCAGGGACTTTCGGCCCTCGGTAATAATGTATTGTTTCATTCTGCGTTTAAATTTTTCAAAAATATTTATTAGTTTTCTCAGAATTCGCAAAAAATTAATGCATTTAAAAAATATTGGAACGAAATTTTGTGCCTACGCGCTTAACGATAAAACTACCACGACCCACCTCTACTACTCGTTACTCGGTCGGCCAAACCAGACCAGACCGACGTTGCCAAGCAAAATAAGCTTATTTTGATGTTTAGATTTTTAATTCGGAAATCATACTTAAAATACGAAACATTAATAAATTTTATTTATATAAAACGATTTCCGAAGTGGAAATCAAAATGTTATATATTACACTTATTGTAAAGTAAACTTGAGGCATATTCCCAATAAAAAAAACAGTAAGCTGCCATTTAAATCAATTTCGCCCAAATTGCATTATCTTAGAACATTGTTCAAATGCAAAAAAAACAACAGGTCAAATAAATCCAATAAATTTGGCAACGTTGAACTTCCCCTTTCCAGGCATGCATGTTTGGCGATATTAAGGGCGGACCTAATATACCTCTCTCTTTCTAAACAGCTGTTTCTCACTACATCTCACGTAAGGTCCATACCAACCATAAACTTTTTCCTACACTATATGTAGTTACTCCATCTGTGATTGATATGACGATTGTGTACAGGTTCTGGAACATATCGTGAAACTAGTCGATAATTGTACTAAAAACCATTGAACTGACTATATCCCCAGAAAAATCTGCCATTATGATATTTACAAGACATAGGATATGTACGCCTGATAGTCTAAACCTGTCAGGATATGATATACCGGTTGTCAGTGAGTATAAATATCTTGGGCATCAAATTACTATGGTTCAAACATATATATGTAAAAAAAAAGATGTGAGAAAGGCATCAATCTCCTTAAATGTGTTACTCACTTGCAGGAAATTAGGTGCTGCTACCAAAGTTGCATTGATGTTGTACAGGACCTACGTGCAATCAATTTTGGATTACGGATGTGTGTTATAAGGATCAGCAAGCAATACACATTTACTAAAAATCGATCATATTCAGTTTTAAAGTTTGAGATTAACTTCTGCTATGAAATCAACACCATGCCCTCTGTTAGTTGCTGAATAAAATGCCATTAGAAAATCATAGAAATTTATTAGCAACAAAATATGTATTGAAATTAAGGGCTAGAACAAGCGGCTTACTAAGTATGCTGTATGAATTATCCATACAAAATCTAGTAAACAATTATCGGAAAATAAAAAATTTACCACTATTAGGGGATGCCTTTCTGGAAACCAATGATTTACCGGTTACACTTTCAACAAATTTTTTTATACCATTCTATAAATTAGAATTTAATCAAAAATCAAATATTATATTTCCGAAATATTCAGATTTACATCAAATAAATAACACGTTGTTGAACTCCATATTAAGTGAATATACTAATAAAACTATAATTTACACGTGGCTCTAAACATAACGATGGGAAGGTAGGGTTTGCAATGTACATGCCTTCCAAAAATGAATCACTTAAAATAAAGCTTCCTTTATATTGCTCTATTTACACTGCAGAAGCAGTAGCAATTAGGAAAGCTCTGGATTGGTTAGAGCATACAAATTTGCAAGATGCTGTGATCATCTCAGACTCTAAGTCAGTTCTTAGTGGACTTAATAATACTGAGTTTAATCATAACACATGTGAGCTGATATGTGACATTAAACAAAAAATGAGAGATAAAGACGTAACATTTATTTGGGCAAAAAGTCACACTGGGATAAAAGGTAATGAAATAGTATACAAGCTCGCTAAGGATTCTACTCATTTAGGTATACAAGAACATATTTACACAGTATCAGATCTTCAATCAATTTTTATAATAAAAAAAAATTTAACTGGCAAGACCGATGAAAAATATTGGCGAATACTTCAAATAATCATTATCACAAGATTAAAAACTAGTTACGGTGCTGTTCCTGCTCACCTGGCTAGAATAAACATTATATAATCAGGAAAGTGTTTATGCAATAATATTTCCCAGAGTGATGTTAATCACATCCTGTTTGGATGTATTAAAAATAAAGCACTCTCATCTACATTTTATGAAAACCTGGTTAAAATTAATGTGCAACTTCCAATAAATATAACCCACCTACTGTCACTGAATCAGAAATCAATATACAAACTCATATGTAGTCACTTATATGCACCCAGATACATAATATAAATTTGGTACAATCAAGTTTTAATTTTACCCTTTTGCCTGTGGCAAAAGGACTAGTTTTCATGCCAAACACACTATCATCATAATCATATATATGTTTCTTTTTATTATTAGTTACAGAAAATGCTATTTTTGTATAGTTAGATCTTAAAATAACAAAGTTTCACAATTCTTCTCCCTCAATATCCCAAGTATTCAACAGTCTCATCACCACAGCAGATCCTTGAAGGCTGCCACACATTTTTATGGGCATTTTAAGAATCTACTCTTTCAATAACTGATGATTTCTGACTTTTTTGAAGGCAATAACCATGAAAATCTTTCACAATTGATGATTTGTGCCCTAAAGGTCAAATGAGAAGACTAAAAACTTTCTCCCACATAATAAGATTGAAGCAAATGTGTCACTAGTAGTATATATGGATATAATAAAATAAATTCTTCAAATATGGATATGAATTGTAATAGAGTTCATTCAGGTGAGGTGATTTGTTAATTTTTAGGCTAATTAGTCTAATTCAAGTTAGAAGAAAAGTTCCCCACTACATGTGTGCTAGATATTTTGGGACAGGAAAAAATATTTACATGCGGTTTTCAACATTCTATTGATAATTTGTTTTATAATCCATGTTTAAAATCGCTTCCTTTCAAGTATTATTTTGCAAAGAAAACTAGATTTTTACAGAAAACAAAAAATAGTGCCGTCTGGTGTGCTCTTTATTCATTAGATTTCTTCAAAATTAAAATGTTTCCATTACTCGAACACAGCTTTACCAAGACCAAATGTCTATCCACATTTAAAATCTTCAAAAATTCCTAAATTTTAAATAATATGTGCTTGTAGTACATTTTGGGCCAAGTAAAGAGATGATAGTACAAGGATTTTTTGATAATAGCTGAATCTAAGACAGATCATAAACCATCGAGTTAGAATCTATGTAGAGGGCATCACGTGACTAAAAACGGCCTAACTTCGGCCATATTGGTATGATCGTTTTGACAGATCATATATAATTGTTTACATTTGTTGTTTTTTGAACATTTTTAGTTTTATAATACTTTTATAGAAACTGTAATATTATATTGTGATAATGCATAATCATGGTTTCTTGTTCTCAACTCAACGAAGTTACAGTAACAGAAGCAATGTTAATAAAAAATCTTCAGGAATAACATTCCACAGGTTAGTATATAAATATGTAAACAAAGTAATATCCCGTACTTCAGAGGAATAAATTAATAGTAATCATAAAAAATCTTATAAACTTATAAGATAATGTACTGTTATTTCATACCGTATCTTCATTTTACTCTTTAAAATATTATTTATATTATCTCTTTGATATAACTTGTTATTTGACTGTATTAATTTATCTTTATGTATAATATATCATGTTTTTAGTGTTTACTACTATGATTAAATCTTCTGAATAACTAGTCATATTTATATAGTAGTTTTAATATTATTGAGTCTGGTCCTGATCCCAACGCCATATTGGTATGATCGTTAGCCACTGTTTTTAATACACAGGTTAATATGCTCATAGATTCTAACTCAATGTCATAAACTAAAGTAGCTGAAGACAGACAGCCTTTGCTGGTGGAATCTATTTACTTAGAAAAATATTGGGCTGAAGAATGTAACACCAAAGGGAGATTGCTTTGTAAGTAAAGGCATGTTTTGAATAAAAAACTCATTTTTCACTACCAGGCAAAGAACTTTTCATCTTGCCCTTGTATACAACTCCAATTTTATTGAGTCATTTACATGTGTCTACAAAAAACATTGTTTCTAAAAAAACTTATAAAGCATTGAGATTTTTAAGTTTTATTCAACATGTACATAATAAGAGTAAGTAACGTTAAGGAATAGACTACTAGGCTTTTGGTTGCTTGGGTTTTGATGGTTTCAGTGAAAAATAGGCAATTAGAACTCCAATACCAGCATATGTCGCTATGGCAACCTGAAAATAAAAATCAAATATTTAGATCTGTGAAGTATTTATAAAATACATTGAAAAGTTAAGCCTATTTTGGTTTAATCAAATGACGTTTGCACTTAAATTTGCTTTAATGTCATTTTTGTTTATAACCCTGCAAAATGCTATTTAATTCAAAAATAAGGTTGTTCTTTTAGGATTTTCCTATATAATTGAATATAACATTGCTCAATTGTTATTAGGTAAGTAAATTAGATCTTTTTTGATCTTCATAACCCTTATTTACTACATTTTTTATTAATTTACAGCCAACAAAGTAAAAATATAAAACAAAAATTACTAAAATTGATTATCACAGCCTACCAGGTTTTTTTAAACTTTGTTAACAGTTTTACTATAAAAATGTTTATAATACAAGACTAAACAAAAAAAAAAACTTCCAAAATCATTATTTCTTTGATTGTATACTTATAAATTTAATATTTACAGAGTTATATAAATTACATAACCCATTTTTATTACTTACATTTGCCCTTCCTCTCATAGTCTGTCCATTGAAAATTTTGCTCATACCGGTTAATTTTGAAGCATCAACTGAGTCACCAGCCATTTTCTGCAAATTGTAACAAAATGTTATATTTTTTATTTTAATTTAGCAAAATTGTCTTACCTTGCCTGTTCTTAAACCAAAAAATCAAGTAGTGCGGTGGTGCGACGTGAAGTTGGGGCAGATGGAAGTGAGACTGTGACAAGTGACAGTTGACAACACACTAAGCTGCTCTTCAGTGTCGTAGTAAAAATTTAATACAATCATTATGGGTTATTCCTCAATATATCAAAAATTTTTCACAAGCGAAACGTGGTTTTATGCAGTTATATTTATATTAGGGTATCTGATGGTTAGATTTTTTTTGTTTCTAACATTCCTCTGAACATAATCACTATAAATTTAAAATAAACAACATTATCACATCAAGCTGAACTCTCCTTTTTCCTTAATCTTTTTAAACCGGCCCATACTGCAATGATGACCAAAATTGTAGCTATTGAAACCTGAAAACTCATTGCATAATATGTGGATTGTTGATATAATATATAACTACTTACGTGAGCTCGACCACGAATAGTTTCATTATTAAATACCTTTTGGATTCCTTTGTAACACTCGTAAAATTGATTTTGAAAGTCCTTCATTTTTGAAATTTAAATAATTGTCATTTTCAAAATAACATTTAAACGTCATAATCTGCTTTTTCTTAGTTATATTAGTCTATTAGTATATATAAGTATACTTTCCTACTTTTATCGTAAAATAACAACTGTATTGTAAGAGATGAAAATATTTAATTTTAATTTACATAATATAACAAGCAACACAACCGTTTAAGCATAAACAAATCAAATCACTCGGGAGCTTTTTTCTTCAAAAATTTGTTGTACAAGTACGCACAACATAGAAACGTAATCGTAGCCAAAGACACCTAAAATTCAGATATTCATTCCAAGTAAATTTTGCCATCTTGTTACTTACATTTGCACGACCTTTGATAGTTTTGTTGTTAAAATATCTGCTTAATCCTTTAGATTGGGATCGTCGTATGGATCATGTCCTCTGCCATTATAAATCAATCTCATTTGTTGTTTTAGTAATTGTTATTGTCTACTGACAGTTACAGATGAAATCTTAAATAACTTCAAATTAGAAAAATTGAAAGTTAAACAAAAATTATGTATTCATAGACACTTTTAATTAAGCAATGAATATTATTGTGTGCTTTTTATAAAAATGTTTTTCCAATCAAGATTTATGAACTATATTAATAGTTACGCCTATGGTGAAATTGTGTCATTAAAAAAAATAGAAGAGTTAAAAGAACATCAACATGATTCATGTCATTTTTTGTGTCAGTTGAAAAGTAGGGTTATATTTACGGATAATGTTTTGAAATTAATATAAAATATAATTGGAAATGGTTGGTATTAAATTGTATTACTTATGATAGAATGATAACGATGATGTCTTATTTTTCAGTCTGCAATATTTAACTTCCAAAGTTTATTAATAGTGGCACTCTTACTACTGTGTACGTGTACCTATTTGAGAGTTCTTTTCCCAAGTATTCTTGACAAAAATAGGACAGGGTATGTATTTAACTTACTCTATATATGTTTAAGTCTAACGAAAATTCCATTTTTATTTATTAAGTAAAAATACAGATATTTTTACTACTAAATTTCTATACTGGAATTGAAAATTCATGATAGCACTGCTTTTTTATCCAGATGTTTTCCTGCTACTGTCATTAATTGCAGTGAAAATATGTTTTATCTGGGAATCAATATTTCTGTTTTACTCTTGTTTCTTTTTAGGGTCATGAAGTTCTTTTGGAAATGTGCAAGGGTAGGCGAAAGAAAGTCTCCATGGATATCTGGGCTTTGTGTAATTATGGCAGTTTCTATTTTATTTGTAAATTAATATAAGTAATACAGTTGAACATGCATTTATTGAAATATGTAAATAATACACTGTAAATCTGATTTTTTTAAAGATTGTAGATTATAAAATGTTCTGTAATAATTTATATTTTCTATAGTAAATTTTACATAATTTTATGTTGTTTTCAATCAACATGAACAATTTTATGGTAAAAATGGAACAATAATGTACAGTAGTCATATAAAACTTGTGTATAATCGAGAATCAAAATTGTCAAAAAACCTCATTGAAATTAGAAGTAGAAAATGCATCACACTTGAAGATGACATCAAATATGCTATTTAGAGGAAATTCCACGTTTTCAGAATGAAATCGCAACCTAAAGAAAATTGAAATAAATCCTGACGAGATTCATCAGAATTTATCTTATGTTTGTTTTATTGTGAACATTAGGGCAAATAAACATCAAATATATGAAGAGAACAGTGTTCTTATAGAAATAGATGAAATTATCTTGTGATATAGCCATTACTACCAAAAATCTAAGAGTATAGTCATGAAGGGCAAAAAGTGTACTATTTAGATGAAACTGCTAAATCAAGTTCAAAGGTGTGACAAGATTTTGAAATTAAAAGTAATTGATAAGCTATCATTTAAGGGTTTTTAATAGATTTAAAAATGCCCATGGGTAGTTTGTTATTTTAATTGAGGGGTACACAATGTAATGAAGTGTCACAAACATTGTCCTTATATTTTCTGCTTTATTTCTTCACTGCTTTTCTTTTTCTCCTTACTCATAAGGACAAAGAATACATACACATCACTGTCATCAGTTGTCACAGCTGTTACAATTGTTTTCCTTTCTGAGCACTTTTCCTGTCCTATTACTTCCTTGCTTGTTTTTACTGAACAGCTAATGGGAATGTGAAAATAAGCTTCTATATCATCATTGAACATGAATAAATAAAACTCCATTTCAATGGATATTTTTTAATACAAAAGTACATAATCAAGGGATAGTATACAGTGATCTACAATCGAATTATATCCAAAAATGTACCATACATATAGTTGGTTTTTGTTTTTCGTAAAAAATAATATACCACAATGAGTTCTATTCATATTTTTTTATATTATAAATAAAATATGTAAATTCTATAAAGACATTAAAAATTGCTACATCTTGGCTAACTTGATAAAATAAATAAATGTTGGGGGATTTGAAAACAGCAATAATATAAATGGTTTCGTGAGCAACTGTATCAAAAATTGTATCATTGGGTATATTTTGTAAGATCTAACCTCTAAAAATACCTATCAATATTTATATTGACCAGTGAAGAAGTAACTCACAAGGACTTCTGTATCATAGCAATATTTTCAAACAATCATAAATATGTACTGGTAAAGACGCAAATAAAACTGGTCCCAGTGATGAATTTTGTGCGAAATTGAAATTGTTGTTCCATTTCGTATGAAATAATAGGCAGGTATAAAAAAGAAGACTTTTAGGCTTCAAACAAATATATGAAAAATTTTTCAAATTATTATTTCAAAAAAATATAGTTTAATACTAACATTAAGTAATTCAAAAGGACTACCAAAATCGGTACTTTACACGAGTTGGGTGGTGTTTATGGATCTTTCAAAACAAACTGATAATAATATAAAACACACGAAATTTATCTAATTCTAGAACTTTTCCCACTTTAAAAACCTAAAACAAGCCTCATATTATGAAGATTAATTTTTAAATTTCCTTCAAAATGTGATCAATTGTTTACTGAATGTTGAATGATGGTCATATATCTCTCTCTACCTTATGGCACTGTTGCAATGCTTTTTACCAAATATTCCTGGTGTATAAAATTTGCCTTTTGTAACACAGATGGTGCTGTAGGTCGCTTCAGTAAGATTGCCTGAACACGCGTTTTCTGATCTAGTTATTTTTTGTGAATTTACATGTTGGCAAGAGATGTTTGTAAACAGCGAATGTGGTTACATTCAACGGCGCTTGACTTTAAAAGACGCTCTCCAAACAGCATATGAAAATGATATAGATGTGGATCATTGAACCTCTTGAGCCTAATAGACTAAGAGTCGGGAGGCGAAGATGATTTTGATATAAATCGATTACTACTACACAACAACCAAATAGGTGATGATATTGGCATCGATGTTGGTGTCAATAAAGAGGATGAGCCATGTACTACGCCGCGCATTGAATTAGACAAAAACTTTTCTTGGATATCTGGAGATTTAGAGGCTCCACCAAAACATAATAAAATGACGATTCGTGATACTAAACAAGAATTGTACAGAAATATGACTTAAACTGAACAATTTAAACTTTTTTTGATGAGAATGTGATGAATTTTTTTAATAGAGGCATCTATGAGGTATGCTTTTTCCAAAATGCACCTGATTTTGCTGTAACCAAGGATGGGTAAACATGGTGTGAAAAATGCTTGAATATGGCCACTGTTAGGCAAAATTGATCACTGATACTCGTCTTCATAACAAACTACGGAATAAAGTTGAAATAAAACTTGCTTTTTGTGTTCTAATTTTTATTGGAACTGAAAAGCTCCACATTCCTGATTAGATTTTGGCAGTCCATTTTTTTAGTAAACAAAAATCCCTACTTTATATTTACAGATACCCTAAATTTTGTACTGTTTTTTTTTTATTATTATAGGACGTCTTTTTTTCAATTTTTATTGCTGCATCAATATGATAGACGATTTATACCGAAAATTTTAGACGAGTTTCAAATCCCCTCCACCCATTCCTTTCTATTTGTCACAAATAATAGGATAATATATAATAATAGGTATATAGATTAATTTTAACATATAACTATGTAGGATATAAATATAATCAATAAGGTTAATAATACACATCTTCTATTTTTGGTGTTCTTCTTCGTAAATATTTTCTGTTTGATGCAGATCTTTTCCCATCCAAATAAAACTATTTAAAATAAGTACACAATATCTCTTAGTATTCCCTTTAATCACATCATAAGTTCTAGTATGCTATTTTGACTAATTTGAGTTTACTACGGTCGATATTATACATACAATGTAATTCAGCATTCTTGACGTGAGTTCCTGGTAGTATAATAACTTTTTCAGGTTCAGTTAGAAACCGAAAATGGCTCTGCTGGTCGACTCTAAGATGGCGGACACGTTTCAGGGAGTACTTGGTCACCTTTGATACCACAATCTAAATTTGTCGCTCTTTACTTCGATGTTTGATACTGCTTTTGAACTATATCATGTTTAAACGACTCTTTTCTTAAATGACGCTTTATATTTCTTCAACAAATGTATTAAATAGAAAATTTGGCGGGAAAATTCTGCATTTTATATAAAGTTGTGGCCTCCCCAAGTAGCGACTCGATTATTGGAGACATGATGCAATTGTTACACCAAAAAAAACTCTTTCAAGTAAATAACAATAAATACTGAATACTTTCTTACAATACAATGTTTTTTTTTTTTTAATTTTGAATAATCCTTGGGTACCACAATACTTTATATTGACGTCTCTATTTTTAAATCGATAAAAAGTTTTAAAAAAAGGTGTTGACCAATCTTTAAATTACATAACAATCAATAATTAATGTATTCTGAGATATCACATATCATAATAATCAATTAAAAGTATCAAAAGTAAAAAAATGAGAAAATCCAAACTAGTTTACTACAATAACAAGGGGTGCTATTAAGTATTTTGAAAATTTGCCATATATTAAATTTTGGCATGTTTAGCGGCGCCCCACTTTAAAATAAAAGTTCAACTTTTCTAAATTGAGTTCACGAAGATGACTCCAATGAATGAGTCGAAAGCTCCACCTAGCCAAAATTGACATAGTGCAACTTAAAACTGAATTTACACTTCATGATTGCTCTAAAGTGGTCGGTATTTTAAAAGAATAGGACCTTATTTTAAAGTGTGACGGCAAAAAACGTCCCAACAGTAAGTTTACACGGAACGAATTGCTCAGCTTACTCAACTTCTCGACAATATAGTTGTAGTTGACATTTTAGACAAAAATTAAGTGCTTCTCCACCGAGAACCTTGCATAAAATTTATAAAACAGCTATTATTAAAAAAACTGTAAATAAGCTATTAAAATAAACGATAAAATGCTTAATTATTGACTTATTTATCCACACAAATGACATTTCCGGAAGCAATTTCTGAAAAAACTGTGACAATTGGTGTCAGAAGTGGGATATTCCATATATAACAACATCCTAGTCGAACTGTAATACAGCATTTTTCTAGCTGGCAAAGGCCGCTTAGTGTAAACCTACTATCAGAATTAATTCTTGAGCTTACGATTATTTGAAAAAGTTTAAAATTGAGTCTCTTGATACAATTATTTTGTTCCAATTATCTACGAGTTAAATGCAAATGCAAAAGTAAAGAAAATCAATTTTAATATACTTTTCTTTTTCATTTATAATTAAAAAAAAATATCAGTTCTATAAAATTATTTTAGGGTTACGTACCGGCAACAAAATGAAATATATGTATATCGCTTCTTGTCGATGCTATTACCGTTTGTGTTCATTGTGTGGGATAGAACAATTGAAAATGGGATCGAAATAAGGTGCGAGATTTAATGTACAATAAAAATTTTCAGGATAGAACAAAATATAGTATAAAAACTTCATTAATACGTATACTCTTAAGTGCTAATTGATAATTTTAAACGATTTCATACATTTACAGACTAAATATAGATGTATCTTTAACCTTAATTTGGATTTGTATCTTATAGGCTACGTCATTTTCAAATTGTCTATATCTTAAATCATTTACTCACTATTGTCTGTTAATTGTGTTGCCTATACGTCTACTAAAATCAGAAAGCTAATAGTACTGTCATCTATAGTGATCATTCAAAGTAAGTCACAATTGTTTATAAGATGGTTGTCTAGTGAACGCCTATTAGAAAAAGGCTGGTAAGTTTTATTCAGTATTAGTGTAAAAATAAGTATTTTGTTTTAATACAGGAGGTGAAGTTGTAGTATGATAATGTGTTGTGATCATACATATATGAATATTTATATATAAATATCCAAAAGTGACAATCATCATCATCACACAGCCAAATTTGTCCACTGTCGAACATAGGCCTCCTCAAGATGTCTCCACTCTTCTCTGTCCTGTGCAGCTGCGATCCAGTTTGTCACTATTCTTTTAATGTCGTCCGTCCATCTGGTAGGTGGTCTTCCACGATTTCGCTTGTCTGCCCTTGGCCGCCATTCTAAAATCTTCTTTGTCCATCTGTTGTCTCTCTGTCTTGCGACGTGTCCTGACCATTTCCACTTCAACTTCGTAATCCGTTTTATGACGTCTTCCACTCCAGTTCTTCGCCGTATCTCATCATTTCGTACTCGGTCTCTCAAATTTACGCCAAGCATAGATCTTTCCATTTTTCGTTGTGCTACTTGTAACTTTTTTATTGATGCTTTAGTCAATGTCAGTGTTTCAGCTCCATAAGTGAGCACCGGAAGTACGCACTGGTTAAGTGCTTTTTACCTTTAGCTTTATTGGGATGTTTTCCCAAGTGACAATACCGAACCATTTTTTAAACTGTATCCTATAATCTACTTTCCCAAATATACAGAATAGGGGAGCATTTTTTTTGTATCCTATAATCTACTTAGCCAAAGATATAGCTTAATGGAACTTTTTTGTTATGTACCTTATACTTTACTTTGCCGTATATTCAGTATTGTGAAATATATTTGTTTTGTATCTATCCCACACTTAATTTCCAATTACATTAGTAGAATTTAGTTTTAATGAAACGTTTCAAAGTGAATTCATTGAGTTATATAAGTATAGTGTTTCCTTGGTTTCAGTGAAATACCAATATGGACATCATCAAGATCCGAAAAAATTTTTAGCATTACTTCCACCACCTTCATCTGATATGGATGATTCAGAGATGAAGAAAATAAAAGTTATGCTAAGCCATTTAGAACTCAAATTAAGGGTTAATAAAATTGATTGTAATTGAAATCTTTATTTTAAAAACATTTTCAAGTGTCATTGGACAAATATTTCAAAAAGAAAAATATTTTTCCACCATTTATCCCAATAAATGATACGTCTATGTTTCTACATCACAACAAAAACGGTAGCGACTAATTTGATGTTGGTGTTCTAATAATTTTATTCGTTGTCACACAACTTAGATTGAAATATTTAGCTTTCTACCGATAATTTACGAAATAAATGGTATTCCATTTTGTCGCCAGTGGCGTACCGCAATTTCGACCAATATCAAAGCAATATTTAAATTTGTTCGTGAATAGAAGTTGCTATAATATACAGACACGAGGTCGAGACCTCTTAAAATGACAATTTAGCACGAAATAAGTTAAGATTACAATAATTACTCCTTAACACATTAAAAAAAATGTTTTTAGGCGATCTATTAATGACTTAGTATTATATTACTTTTTGGCAGTCTTATCGGGAACTAAAATAAAGTAAATGCGCAGTCTACATATGATGTAAATACAAATAGACAACAAATGCGTGAGATTTTGTGAGTATTTTATGGCGTTTATGGTTGTTTATTACAGTAATGATCGTATGTGACGTCTAGTAAAGGTGTTTGGCAAAAAAACGATGACAGTTAAAGCATTCCATGGATGGACGTAAATTTTGTGAAAAAAATTTAAAACAGCAGTTTTTAATAACTTTTGTTTTGCCAATCTTTCATATAAGTTAGAGACCACATTTTATATCGGCAACAATGCTACTGAACTTCAAAGTGTTGCAATTATGTCAAGCTCTTAATAACTTCGTCGAGCTTTGTCGTTCAATTAACATTCTAAAATAAATATTCTATTATCTATTCACAAAAGAGATTAAACTGTCAAAAATTGGATAATAACGACGAACAAAACGATTCAGTAGCCATCTAGTTCTGTCGATTTAGTCCCAACTGATTTTTCCTGCGAGGATATGTCGATAAAACATAAGACTTTATTTGATGATAGCTTTTTGGCATTTAGTGGGCAATTTGAAAGAATATGTTCAAATTTATATTAGATGAAGGAACCAAGTAATGGAATACATTTTGAATAATAATTTTCTTACTTGAAAACTTTTTTCTGCAATTTTTAATCACAAGAAGCTTGATTTAATGTTTAAGAAAGAAATATTTTTGTAGTTAACAATTTTTTTCGTAAAATTTTCTTTCTCGAATCGCTGCCAATAATATTGGAACATAAAACATGCCCAAAGAGTATAAAAAGGGCTCAAATGTAAATGCAAGACCTAGAAGGAGGTGGATGCAATCTCTGGAAAGGCAGACGTATATGGCGTTTTTAAATTAGAATACCTTGAGTTCTAAGGTATTTCTTTTAACATATTTAAGAATATGGCACCGAACAACAAATCTGTTGCGTTTTACTACATTAAAATGGCACGTACTGTATTAAATTGAATGGCAATAAGTATTTAAATCCAAACAATCACAAGATAATTAAAAATTTTTCTTTACGCGCACTGACAATTCTAGCAGGCGTTTTAAAATTGTAAAAGCAACTATATTTGACAAGTCACCACTAACTTCTCCAGCAATATTTTTAGTAACGTTTGACATTTTGTCAAATTAGAGTCTCCAGCGATGTTTTTGGTAAAATTTGACAGAATTGACACTACGCTGTTGCTTCTAAAAGTTGTTTTAAATGACAAGTTTTCAGTGACGTTTGACAACTCCTCACTAGCTTCACCAGCAATATTATTAGTGATATTTGACATTTTGAGTTACTAACTCTCTATTAGCGTCTCCAGCGATGTTTTCGGTAAAATTAGACATTTATTCAGAACTTACGCTTCACTGTTGCCTCTAAATGTCATTTTAAATGACATTTGATGTTTGTTAAGTCTACACTAGCGGCACCAGCGATGAACTAGGTGACATTCGATATTTATGCACAACTTATCTACAGTGTACCATTATTTCCACAATTTAGTCACAGGAACGCTGTCGTATGCTTTACGGAGGTCAACAAACATGAGATGGGTCTCTTGATTGGTTGCTAATTTTTTTTTCGATTAGTTGTTTTAGATAGAAGACATTATCTGTGTCTGAAGTCCTTCCGGCGCGGAAACCGGCCTGTTCTTCTTGTTCTTGTTCCCTATACTCTATATAGTTAACAAGGTTGCAGTGATAAAACTTGTGTGTTTCACATAGACTTAACTCTGTGATGCTTCTTTCTCAGCATATGCTTACATTAAAAACAAATACAGAAGCAAACTTCAAGCATCAAGGCATTTGGAGGGTCAAATTTACAAAGATTTGTAACAATAAAACACTGAAAACTTTGTTTTCAAACTTCCACAAAATTTATTTTAACCTCTTATCACTACAGCTGTTTCGGTTGATTGCCTTTCTCAAGTGATCTATTTTTGGCATGCGTTTACACTTTATAGTCTCTAATGAAATAGGTTGAGGAGGGTAGAACTGTTTGTCTCAAGTTGGTCATTCAGAATTATATGTGTTTTTAATTTGTTGATTTCCATAGATTCTAAAAAGGATCGCTTAACGCCTTTATTTTGAATGTGAAGAATTTTAAATTCGTGATTAAAAGAATGATTGTGATCTAGAAGGTGAAGTGCGTATGTAGAATCTGTTTTTCTATTATTGAAAGCACTTTTATGTTCTGATATTCGTTTATTAAAGTTTCTACCAGTTTGACCGATGTTTGACTGCCTAAAAACTTACATTCTTTACATTCAAAATAAAGGCCTTAAGCTATCATTGTTAGAATCTATGGAAATCAACAAATTAAAAAACACAGATATAATTCTGAATGACCAACTTGAGACAAACAGTTCTCCCCTCCTCAACCTATTTCATTAGAGACTATAAAGTGTAAACGCATGCCAAAAATAGAACACTTAAGAAAGGCAATCAGCCGAAACAGCTCTAGTGATAAGAGTTAAAATAAATTTTGTGGAAGTTTGAAAACAAAGTTTTCAGTGTTTTATTGTTACATAAAATGAATTTCCATCAAGTTACGGTCGAATCCATCAATTATTTACAAAGATTTATAAAACATATAATAGAAACATCATCGAATCAGTTTCATTCATCACATTAAGTAACGATATTTCAAATCAAATGTACTGTATTTTATTGATCTGAAATAAAGTTTATATTGAAATCAAATGAGCCTCAGAATTGTATTTTTTTCATTGTTTGTTGTTTTCCAAATCGCTTCTCAAAAAAATTTGAGAACTATTGCTCTAGTGGACGTTTAACATGTTTTTTTAAGTTTCGTCAATAGTCTCAAACGATGTTTTCATGAAACCAGTCATGTTTTTGTGAGAATTATGCAAATATTTGTATGCATAAGTTTGTATGATATTTATAAAGTATCCAGAAATGTTTTTGCTGCTTTCATCAGTGATATTTTGACATTTATGTAGATCGTACCCGAGAGTTCTGTCTCTAGCAAACAATTTAAGTAAAATTTTGAAAAGCCTTAGGGGAACTTGGGTCACAGTGAACCATGTTACACAGTGAACCAGCAGCCCCCACTCTTTGCCTATGCACTTTATCGCCCAACTCTATTCTTCAAATATCTGCTGGTTTTACGCGACACCTTACTACTTTAGTTCGCATCAAGCTAACATAGTGTGTAGATGTTTATTTCGATATCTGCTGAACGGTAAGTCGAATGCTTTTTTTCACATTGTTGTATTTATTTGTTTTGTTCCAAGCCTGGCGGTAAATTCAGATCAATTATAGTTCCAAGCTACTTAATAGGTCTTTGTACATACTGTTTATCTTGTCTTTCAAATCAATGTAGTTTATTTTTGTTTAAATAAATTTTTTAGTTAAATAGGTGGCGGTGGGTAACAGCGAACCATTGACGAATGGGTTACACTGAACCTGGTTCACTGTAACCCATAATGGTTTACTGTGCAAATGTTATACAAGGCCGGTTGTTCGAACGCTAATCAACAATGATTATTATCAAATATTTAATTACTGTCACCAACTGTCAATGTCAACTTTAATTGGGTTGCTGAAAACATAATAAATTGAGTACAATTATGAGATTAGTGAATCAATTAACATAACAATTATTAACATAATTGATTAACTAATTTCATAATGGTAATCGATTATGTTTTCAGCAACCCAATAAAAATTGACATTGACAGTTGGTGACAGTAATTAAATATTTGGTAATGATCATTTTTGAATAGCGTTCGAACAACCGGCCCTTAGAATGTATGCATTTAATTTCATTAATCATAATTTGGTTTATGATTACGTTTATTTATTGTTTCAGATTCAAAATGCCACGCAACCGAGTTAGAAAAACAAACATTGGCATGCACAGTGAAGAGCAGATGCGAAGTGCTTTAGACCTCATATCGAGAGAAAATCAAAGCATAAGAAGTGTGGCAAAACTTAAAGGGATTCCTTATCCGACTGTTAGAAGATATTGGCAAAAATTTAAAAATACAGATGAACCAATACGGCTAACTCCTAATTATGAAGTGAATAAAATTTTCACAGCCATCCAGGAAGAAGCACTGGCCAATTATATTGTAAAATGTAGCCAAATGTTTTACGGGTTAACACTGCTGGAATGTCGCCAGCTGGCCTACGAAATGGCAATAGTCAACAACGTCAAAATTCCTGAAAAATGGAATGATCGAAAGCTTGCTGGCATGGAATGGCTATACAATTTTAGAAAGCGACATCCCCGGTTAAGCCTTAGGACACCTGAAGGATGTAGCCTGTCCCGAGCTACGTCATTTAACCGACATAATGTGAACATATTTTATGATAAGTTACAAGAAGTTATGTTACGTAAGCCCGAATTTGCTGATGGGACTAGGATATATAATCTTGACGAAACTAGTTCCCTGACCGTGCAAAAATCTCAAAAGGTGCTCGCAGCGAAAGGACAAAAACAGGTCAGCAAAGTCACTAGTGGTGAAAAGGGAACATTAGTAACAACCTGTTGTATCGTCAATGCTTCCGGCAATTTTTTACCACCAGTCATGATTTTTCCTCGTGTCCATTTTAAGCATCACATGACAAATGGGGCTCCCACCGGAACGTTAGGATTGGCGACACAGTCTGGGTGGATGAATAGCACACTATTTGTAGACACGATGGAACACTTTATTAAATTCTCAAACACTAGCAAAGAAAACCCCAGCTTACTGATAATGGACAACTTTGAAGCTCATATTTGCATAAAAGCCATTGAATTGGCAAAGGAAAATGGTGTGACAATATTAACAGTTCCGCCTCATTCTACCGGAAAGATGCAACCCTTAGACGTTTGCCTTTATAAACCTTTCAAAACTGCTTACAATGCAGCTGTAGACAGTTGGATGATGCGGAATCCAGGAAAACCTCTAACAATTTATGAGGTAGCTGCTTGCGTTGGGGATGCACATATGAAGGCAATGACTCCGTCAAATATTTGTAGTTCCTTTAAGAATACCGGCATCTTCCCGTACGATAGAAATGTTTTTACCGACATAGACTTCTTGCCAAGTGAAGTTACTAACAGGCCCATTACTGAAAATAATGGGAATACTCCAGATGGCCAAATCTTCAATTCAGAAAATCCACTGGCAGTCGGAGCCGAACATAGTAGAAGTAGAACTCCTGACTCTGAGGCTGAAATATCTTTGGAATTTGTAACTCCGGATCAATTTCGAGGGCTGCCAAAGGCTGGGCCGAGAAAAAATACCAGAAAACCAAGACGAAAGGGTAAATCTATGATAGCCACGGACACCCCAGAAAAAATGGAAATTGAGGAGCGCGAAGCAGAAAAGCAGAGAAAGAAGAAAGCGCATCCCATAAAGAAAAAAGTGTTTCAAGAACCAGAAGATACAACAGATGAAGAAGATACGTTCAGTGTTCATTCTGAGGTAGAAGACTATTATGAAAGCGGTGATGAGGAGAATATTATGACCTCCGACTCTTTTAATCCATTAGAAAAATTACCCAGTGAAGGAGACTATGTGTTGGTTGAATTCAATGGGAAGAATGGTAAAGTCTATTACGTTGCTAAGGTATTACAAGAGGCCAAGGAACAAGAAGTAGAAGTAAGTTTTTTAAGAAGAAACTATAAAATGGAAAACACATTCCGTTTGCCAGACGTTTTAGACGTATCTCCGGTTGCACTGTCAGACGTAAAATTGATATTACCAAAACCAACTATTTGTGGGAATACTAAACGACAACAGTCATTCTATTCATTCAAATTAAATTTTACTCAAATAGATATACGCTAGTTTGTACTAGTAGTGAGTTATCAAAGGTTTTGCTATATCATGCGTTTTCTTTTCTCCAAGAAACCTGCTGATTCTCTGTACCACCATTTGGTTCATTGTTACCCATAGCCTGGTTCACTGTTCACAAGGACGGGGGCACACTGAACCAAGTGACGCTTTGAAAAATATATATTTTAACTAGTACCAAACATCTGGTTATATCATGTTTCACTTATGAGAGCAGAAGTTCGTACCTTATAGCATTCATCATCCAAATTTCAGACATATATGCATATTTTTTCCTGAGTTACACCACTCCAAATAAAAAGTGGTTCACTGTAACCCATTCTCCCCTACTCTGTATTAGCCGATCTATAGTGGAAATCAAAATGGATAATCTGTATTGAAATGTCCTAATTGTTTTGTGATAAGTATTCTTTATGAAACGAAGTTTTTGCCTCATATAAGTATTAATGACAACGATAAATAATTCATTACTGTAATAAATCCACTTATGAGATTGTGTTATGACTTTTTTGATACTAATGTCTTAATTAATAAAAAATTACCAAGAAAGTTTTAAAAAAAAGTTCATTTGACCAAACTTTCAGACGATTATTGTCTTTTGCACATACAAAACGACTGCCCCCGCTCATACATCGAGGAGATCAGAAAAATCAATAGGTTAGGTATAAAACTGTTCTAATTCTAAATTAACACTCGAATAGAAAACCCTGTACAAAAAATATAAACCTAAAAATAGAACTAGAAAATAAAATAAAAACATTGACTTGGCTCTTTGAGTAGAAAAAGAGGCGGAAACGACTGTGATCCTCTATGTAATAAGTAAAATGTTAGAGGTGGGCTCAATCTTTCAAGTTATTTTCAACGATTCTTCTGGATTCGGATTGAGTTTATTTAATTTTTTTACGTTTTTCCTTGTTTTTGTTATAAATTAGTGAATGAAGATGAAACAATATTTCCAGTTCAATAAATGCGGATAGTTTCTAATATTTGCAAGTTTTGGTAAGCTTACTGTTAGCTATTTGTAAATAAAGTGACTATAACGTACTTCTCTCGACATTTTCTAAGAAAATATTTTACGTAGAAGACCAATAAGAAAGACTGGTTAAGATAATTATAAAACTGTAACTTCTGACTTTTAAATAATTTGTTAAGCACGAAAAGCTAATAAATATCTTGTTAAACAATCTATTTGATCGTTGCCACCTCTTGCTCTACAATCAGTAAAACAGTTCTCCTTCATCCTACTATCTGATCATCTCCAAGTATTTCTGCTTGTGTTTGGCCAACATTTCAGTAACTGTAACCAAAGTTTTGATGTTTGAGTTGAGTTTGGCAACCGCCTGCAGTTCGGTGAGATGGGCGACGCAGATGTGATGTAGCGTTGCTAGTTCTTTGGCACTGTCGGGGACGTTGGTGACGCGAGGTTCACCGGGGTCTCCGACCATGGAGAGTTGGTCGAGGAAGACCACCATCCGTTCTTTGTTTTTGAGTATAAACGGATTGACGACTTCCATGTAGGGCTCCTTCCCGCCGAATTCGACCAAGTTGGCGAGATTTTGAAGACATTTAGCTACCATTACTAAACTTCTCGTAGCTGCTGGGGTTGGTTGTTCACTGACGAGGCCGAATTGTCGAGGATTCAAGAGAGCTGGACATAGAAGTCTTAGGAAGATGAAACCTGAAACTACGCGAGTACGGACGAACCGTTCGTCCGCCCATTTTGAGACGACTGCCTTTTGTAAGCAGCCACAGATATACCGTACGGATCTAGGACAGGCATCTGGAGACATGAATATGCTGAGTGTTACCTAAAAAAGAATTAAAAAGGCTATGCATATACGAAACTGTTCCCTATACATCACTTACCTGATCCAAAATCTGTAATAAGAATTCAGCGTTGTTACAAGCATCATCCAAGGAATCCATTTTGGCCGGATTTAACTCGGCGCTTTGTTTGCTCTCTAGTAATCTCAAAACTGTTTCCAGCACAGCTGCCTGTAGGAAACCCCCACACTCTGCTTTCATATACAGATCCATTAGTGTTGTTGCTAAGGAAGCTGCTCTGAACAAAGTTGACGTTTCTGTTTCCCTCAGAATCTAAATAAATGTATTATATATAATACTCATCGATAATGGACCAAAACAGTGTAAAAAATAATACAGAATTATATATTGCGAAATTTTACATACCTCTGCAGTATTGAGTTCACGTAACAGTTCAGTTTCCCTTCCTTCCGCTCTAAAAACCCGTAATAGAGCCGTAGCTAACGGAGCTCTATCGGAATGACAAATTTCTGCTAAAGTTTTAACAGATACCAAGCCAGGTTCAAGCAACAACTGTTGTAGCGGACTGTATTCTTCACCTGGCATAACTAAATCATGCAGATACCTATAAAAAATACATACAAAACACTTAAAGATGATCGTTAATGTATATGAGAATGCCGTACCTTGTTTTAAGTCTTAGAGAGCCCCATTCACCCATCGGCGTTAATCCCGACAAGGTGTACCACTCTTCTCTCTCCTCTCCATTACCTAAGGACGATAGTTCTACGTGAAGTTCGGCTACTTCCTGTTCTTTCCCTCTCTTTCCTTTATTATGAACAGTTAGGGTGAATGACACAATATCACATGGCACGTCGCTTTGAACAAGAAAAAGAAAATATAAATTTACGTATACGTCATATGACACGATATACGTCATACGATTTTAACGTTTTGTGCATGTAGTTGCCAGTATTGTCAGTTAGTAAAGAATGGTTATAATTATGAAATGATGAAAATGTAAAGATTTATGTATTATGATATCTTAAAACTCTAATAATATTAATTAATATACAGTATACTTCCTCTATAATGAACCAGTTATTACGAGGTTTCGCCTATAACGAGGTACATTAGATGTTCCGTAAAATTTCTTTTACACTAAAACCCTCTATAGCGAGGCAAATTTGGTTATAATGAGAGAAAATAAGATCGACAAAGGTGTTTTTTGCGTTTTTGGTCCGGCTGTGGTTATAAATAAATACCCTTTTTAACTGCCGCCCTCAATAAACGTAGCTGTCGCCGCAATAAACTTATTAACAATAAATACAACTATTTCACAGCTGTAGAAAATATGATAGATAGAATAATTACTGGACAATTTAAAGCAGTCAAAAATGACAGACTTCTTTCGATTGCAGAAGCAATAGTTTATGTTATCCTTGAAAATACGTTTTATACAGATTTTTTTGTTTTAACGTATATCATTGACAATAAAAGTAAACAACTCTCTTTTGTTTTAATGTATTTCATTGACGATAAAATTAAATATTTTTTTCAAAACGCCATTCAAACAATATTTAGCATCTTATATTGCTCTGAATGTCTTCACTATAGAAAGGTAATGTTTTAGAAAACATAATGTATGCACAGTATTATTGTTGTCTGATATAACGAGGTCGGCTTATAACGAGGTAATTAGTCTGCCATTTCAGTTCTCGTTATAAAGGGAGTCTACTGTATTTTATTTAATCAATTTATAATAGTGTATGACGTTTAAGGGTTTACGTATACCTAACGTTTGCTTAATTAATGCAATTTATTAATCAAAAAGACGGTTAAATTCCTAAAAACTTAATGATAAAAATCAAATTAGCACAAAACAGTTCCCGAAGATCATTTGCAGTCCATGGAAGATAAGCAGGCGTGCTATTTTCTCAATAAAATTTAATGCTATTATGGTCGTTTGAGTACTCATTTCTTTCAGCCTTATACAGCGAATTTTTATCCTTGCCTTTGTGTAATCGGTTATTTAAAAAACAAATAATATAAAAACTTACTCGAAGACGAATTCCTCATCCCATACCGGATCGGGACCCGACTTGGTCCTGGTCCTCGCAACTCTGACCTGATTGTTGAGTTGAATGGTAACATAAGGTTGTGGCACTAGTTTATATGGTAATCGATGTGCGTCGATGATGTGTAAGGTTAAACAACGCAGTTCCCTCAATCTTGGCACTTTGGAGGTGGCTTTGCTCAGTTGAGGCACGCACAAGGGTTTCAGGGCGTTCACCCATTCTTGACAGTCTTCTGTAGATCTGGCAGCGAGATGTGTAACGGTAGCTAGGCATGGAAGAGCTCTTTCGACTAGTTGGAGGCAGTGGGAGCGTTCCCATAGACTGTCGTGGACCTAAGACAATAGATTTTGACGTTAAATTTTGCGCAGCATTACAATATTACTAGGAATATATTTCAGTTTCATAAATAGTGTCATTTCAAGTATATTGAGCAAAAATGTTGATGGAATATCCATCATATTCGTCAGATTTAGTCTCGTGTAACTATATGCTAGTCCCAAACTTAAAAACTGCCAAAAAGAACGCCATTTTAAGACGAATAATAAGCTCTTGGTAAAAAGTTCACAGTAGTAAGGTGAATTCGAGAAAATTTCTTTTCGGGAATGATCAAAAAGTTGAAAAAGCGTCATATCAAGTATATTGGGTGAAAATGTTGATCGACTACCAACTATATTCACCAGATTTAGTCCCGTGTTAATCCCAAACTTAAAAAACAACAGAAGAACGCCATTTTACGACAGATAAGGTCTTGGTCAAAAGTTTACAATAGTAAGGTGAATTCGAACAAAATTTCTTTCCAGGAAGGATCAACAAATGTCATATCAAGTATTTTGAGCGAAAATGTTGATAAACCATTCACCATATTCGCCAGATTTAGTCCCATGTAATTATGTGTTAGTCCCAAGCTTAAAAAACGGTCAAAAGAACGCCATTTTACGACAAATGAGAAGATCTTGGTCAAAAGTTCACAATAGTATGATAGATTCGATAAAAATTTCTTTCCAAGAAGGATCAAAATGTTGAAAAAGTGTCATATTAAGTTTATAGAGCGTAAATGTTATCAACTATCCACCATATTCCCCAGATTTAGTCCCATGTGGCTGTGTTAATCCCAAACTTAAAAAACGGCCAAAGGACGCCATTTTAAGATGAATGATAAGGTCTTGGTCAAAAGTTCACAATATTAAGGTGAATTCGACCAAAATTTCTTTCCAGGAAGAATCAAAAAGTTGAGAAAGTGTCATATCAAGTATAGTGAGCGAAAATTCTGATCGACTATCCACCATATTCGCCAGATTTAGTTCTTTGATTTCTAACGCGAGTTTTTGGCAATTGCTGAGCAAAAAATATTAAATTATGCTGCCATTGGAGAGAAAATTAAACACTCTTTAAAATAATGTGCCACTTGACACCCTTCTCATTTAAAATTGAAAGAGAAACATTCTCCCTTGCTAGGGGGAACTTTTAGCAAGAAAAATCTCGATCTTGAAAATAAAATGGAACTTTCGTTCCGATTCTTCATATTATTTACGGGAATGAAGTGGAAAATTGAGTAAAATATTCAAATTAACACCTCATATTAATAATAATAAACAGGTAAAATTAAATAAAATTTGGCAACATCGCATCCATTCTACCACAAAACTCATTTTCAACAAAATCTAATATTTTTCAGTCTAAAAGTATACGCAAAATAAATAGAAAACATGAATCAAACAATCGAAAACAAGGATTTATAAAAAGTTCTGATGGCAAAAAACTCAAGTAGATAACACAAACGTCACTCTAGTGTACCCGATTTTAGCGAAAGACTGAGAAGTGAGAAAACCGTTTTACCGAGTTCGGCGTAGTTTTATGTAAAATATTGACAATTAGTAAATAAAAGTATAAAATATTGTGTAAGATACAATTTATATTTCAAATAACAGTGATATTTACTGAATCGACATTGATTTTACATGGAATGAAAAACACAATAAAGACAATCTGTCTGGTAAGTACATTTTCTTCAAAACATTTTATTTATTAGAAATCGTTAATACAATTTTTAAGTTTCTTGTCAAAAAATGCAGTTGATGTTACATGATATTCAATGAAAAGAGATATTGTTGTTAATTCACTACCAAGCTAATTGTTAGAAAAATAATTTGATAAGAATCCAACTTAATTTAAAATGAAATATGAGTTAACAGCAGTCAAGATTTTGTTTAATTAAACAAGTTTAATTAAAATTTAAAAATTATTTAGGATGGGATAAGGTAGTGTTATATACTTGGCAACACAGGTAGGCAACACACGCTCACTGACACAACGGAATGAAGTTAGTTAGTTATTAGGCAATAAAGGTTAATGATGTAAAACCACGTTTTATTATTAATTATTACCTTATTTAAGTAAGAAATACCAAATACACAACAATTGGCGACGAGGATGGGATACATATGATGGTAATTACGACTACTACCATTGCTACTTCAACTTCAAGTACAGTTATTTACATTATTATTATACTACATCCCCAATTATGTCTACACAAGTATCTACATTTCAATTTTCCGTTGAATCTTTCAACCAGTCTGCCACCAAATGGTCCAGGTGGGTAAAGAGGCTGGAAGGTGCTTACAAGGTATTTAAAATTCCAGACGAAATGAGATTACCTTATCTACTACACTACATGGGTTCTGAGGCCTACGACACCCTATGCGACAAGTTAGCCCCAGAAGTCCCGGAAGACAAGTCATACGACGACATTGTCAATTTAATGGATAATTTTTACAACCCTGCACCCCTGGAAATTGCAGAAATCTTCAGATTCCAATCAAAAAGGCAAGCCGAAGGAGAAACAATACAAGAATACCTTCATTCACTACAAAAGTTGTCAATTAACTGCAATTTCTCTACATATCTTAAAAGTGCTATAAGAAACCAATTTGTTTTTGGCCTACGATCGAAAAGAATACAAGCTAGACTTCTAGAATCAAAAGGACTGGACCTAGATAGAGCCGTTGAGATTGCCACAAGCATGGAGGCATCAGAAAAGGACAGTAACCAATTTTTTCATAATCAAAATTATAATAATTCTAGTGTCAATATGTTAAATGCAAAAGCAAGGAGTGCAAATAATAATAGGATGCAATTTCAGAATAACTCTGCTGCAAATTCTTCAAACACAAATAGTAATGTATGTTATAGATGTGGAGATCCTTCACATTTAGCAAATTCTTGTTCAAAAAAACATTTAACTTGTAATTTTTGTAAAAAAGTTGGACACATTCAAAAAGTTTGTTTCAAATCAAAAAATGTTAGGTCTAACCAAGTAACTTCAGTTTGCTCAGTTCAAGAAATTTTTAAGATTAGTACTGTAAATTCAAAAGACAAATTTTTTATAAACTTAAGAGTAAACAACAATATTTTAAAATATGAAATTGATTCAGGTGCTGCTGTTACCATTGTAAACAAAAATGTATTTGACACATATTTTTCTACACTACAATTACAGAAATCTGATGTAAAATTAACTACATACTGTAAAAATCATTTAAATGTTTTAGGGTTAATTCCAGTGGAGGTTGAGCACCAGGGAATAAGGCAAATGTTAAAGTTGTACGTGGTGGATGGTGAGGGTCAATCACTAGTTGGAAGAGAATGGATACGTGCCCTTGGAATTAAACTACATGAGGTAAATACAATATCACATGAGAACTCTAAAGTTTCAAGTTTATTAGATAAATACAAACATTTGTTTGAAAAGTCAATTGGTGAAATTATAGGTTTAGAAGCTGAAATTCATTTAAAACCTGGTAGTATAGCAAGGTTTCATAAGGCTCGCCCAGTTGCTTTTGCATTACGTCCTAAAGTGGAAGCTGAGTTAGAGTCGTTAGTTGATCAGGGTGTTTTACAAAAAGTAGAGTTTTCAGATTGGGCAACCCCAATTGTCCCAGTTGTCAAACACAATGGGGACATACGCATTTGTGGGGATTTTAAAATTACTTTAAATCCCTGTATTGAAGTGGACGAATATCCTTTACCTACCCCTGATGATCTTCTATCTCAGTTAGCAGGGGGCGATAAGTATTCAAAAATAGACATTACAAAAGCTTATTTGCATTTACCTATAAAAAGTGAAATGAAACATTTACTTACACTTAATACTCACAAAGGTCTGTACCGCCCAAACCGTTTAATGTTCGGTATTGCAAGTGCTCCTGCCAAATGGCAACGTTTAATGGAACAAATGTTACAAGGAATAGATGGTATTTCTGTGTTCCTAGATGATATAAGAATTACTGCCCCAAATACTGATATACATTTACAAAGACTTGAACAAGTGTTACAAAAATTATCTGAACATAATTTACATATAAATTTAGACAAAAGTGAATTTTTAAAAGACGAAATTGAATACTGCGGATACAAAATAAATAAATTTGGTATTACTAGTAGCTCAGATAAAGTAGATGCAATTGTAAATGCTCCAATACCAGAAAATAAAACTCAAGTCCGAAGTTTTTGTGGGTTAGTTAATTATTACAGACGTTTTTTACAACATACCTCTACAATATTAAGACCTTTAACAAATCTACTTAAAAATCATGTTGAATTTGAATGGTCCCGAGATTGTCAAATGGCATTTGATAAAGCCAAAAGGCTTATTTCTTCTAAAAATGTTTTGTGTCACTATGACCCAAATTTGCCATTAGTCCTTGCAACTGATGCATCCCCTTATGGTGTTGGTGCAGTACTGTCCCATATTTTTCCAGACGGTACAGAAAGACCGATACAATTTGCTTCTCAAATGTTAACCCTTACACAGCAAAAGTACTCTCAAATAGATAAAGAGGCATACAGCATTATTTTTGGTGTGAAAAAGTTCTTCAATTACCTATATGCTAGAAATTTTATTTTATACACTGATCATAAACCTTTAATTCAGATTTTTGCACCAGATAAAAGTCTACCAGTTTTAAGTGCTACAAGAATGCAGCATTATGCAATTTTCTTACAAGGTCTAAAGTATGATATTCGATACAAAAATACAGATTCTCATTTTAATGCAGATGCTCTTTCACGTTTACCTATTAAAAATGAACAAAATTATACTCATGATGAACCAGACATATTCGAACTTAATCAGATTGAAAATTTACCTACAGATGTTAACAGTTTATCTTTTCATACCAAAAATGATGCTACTTTACAAAAGTTACTATTAGGTTTACAAACTGGTGAGGTTGTTGAAAAACAATTTAGATTTAACGTAGATCAATCAGAGTTTTCACTACAGTCTGGAGTCATAATGAGAGGACAACGAGTTTTAATACCTATGAAATTAAGAAATAAAATTCTGCATGAATTACACACTGCGCATTTTGGTATGGTGAGAATGAAGTCTTTAGCCCGGAGTTACTGCTGGTGGCCTTTCATAGACAAGGATATTGAATCTTTATGTAAAAATTGTTTTCATTGCAACAAGCACAAAAACAATCCTGTTAAGGACAATTCCCACATCTGGGAAACACCTAAATTTTGCTTTGAAAGAGTACATGCTGACTATGCTGGACCTTTTAACGGAGGCTATTACTTCATTTTAGTCGATTCTTTTAGTAAGTGGCCTGAAATACATTTCACGAAAGACACTACTACAAAAACTACAATCGAAATTTGTAGAAAAATCTTCACTACTTTCGGAATACCCACAGTATTTGTTACTGATAATGGTAGACAATTTGATTCTCATGAATTTAGAGAATTTATGAAGAATAATGGTATCACACATAAATTTACTGCACCCTATCACCCAGCCACGAATGGCCAGGGGGAGAGATATGTCCAAACACTAAAAAATTGTCTGCGAGCCATGCACAGTGAAGAGAAAGACAGAGAACTTGAATTGTGCAAGTTACTAATGCAGTATCGTAGAACACCTCACACAGTAACTGGCAAAAGCCCGTCTGAACGTATGCTAGGAAGGCAGATTAGAAATAGATTAGATTTACTTAAACCTTTTACTCATGACAAAAATGCTTACACAGACCAGAGTCTTAGAAATGTTGCTATAGATACCAGAGTCTCAGTGCGAGATTACTTTAATGCCAAATGGCAATTTGGCAAGGTTATACTAAGGTTAGGATTATTACATTATTTAGTTGAGTTAGATGATGGTAGGACGTGGAGACGTCATATTGACCAAATTAGAGTAATTGGGCAGGATACACCTATAGAATATAACCCAACTTGTTTCATTCCTGATACAGTTACACATAGTATAGTTCCAAGGGAGGTATCTGTCCCTGAACCCAATTCCGTTTCACCACCTACAAATGTACAAGAACTTCTAAATGATACAATAGAGCCAACAGTACCTGAGGCTCACACTGAAGCTGAACCAGTGTTAAGACGTTCAAGTAGAGTATGTAAACCTGTTCAGAGGATGAATTTGTAAGTACATCTTTATTTCAATCTGTATTTATGAATTTTGGTCAAGAGAGGAGGTGTTATATACTTGGCAACACAGGTAGGCAACACCGCTCACTGACACAACGGAATGAAGTTAGTTAGTTATTAGGCAATAAAGGTTAATGATGTAAAACCACGTTGTATTATTAATTATTACCTTATTTAAGTAAGAAATACCAAATACACAACAGGTAGTATATTAAATGTATTAATTATTATTGTAAAATAACTGAGCAAAATCAGCTGTAGTGGCAAATATATAAAAAAATAAAACAAAAAAATGTCAAGTTCAAATGAAAACAAAGATGGGTGCCAGTAACCATTACCGTAAAGCCAATTTCAGCGTTTTCGAAAAGACATTTTCTTAAAAATGTGGGTGTAATACATTGTATAAACATTTGTTTATAAAATATTATGTGCAGAATATATAACAATTTTTACTCGAATAATCGATTTCAACCGAAAATTATATTTTTAATGTACTAAATCTAATTTAGACGAATTTTTATGGTACAAAATATAAAACTGACAGCACAAAAGCGCTGTTGCCATAACTATTTGAGGTTTACAATTATTCAATTATTTTTCTAGGTAGTATTTAAATTCATGAGGACATTTTTAATCTTCAAACATTAATTCGATGTCTATCATTTTGGTATTGTTCTGAAGCTAATAAACGTATTTTTATCTTTAATTGTGGCTTATTCCCAGTTATAAATAGTAATTTATCATTTTGGTGTTTTGTAAGTTTTTATTTTTTAAATCTTTTAGATACTGAAAGTTGCTTTACTATAAGCACAGAATAATAAACAATCAGAATGCCCACTCTGCTTGAAAAAACAATTAGCGCATCTCGTTCGCGAAGACGGAGTCAGCCATGTTTTTAAACGGAACCAGTGTTGTTCAGCGACATATTATCTGGTGTGCATAGACAACTTAACCTGGTTTAATTTATTTACGGCAACTGCAGACATAATATGCACTATTTTATTCGTACTTTTAGTTGAAGAATAGATTAAATGATTTCAAATGTACTAAATTATTAATCTCTAAAAATTTAAATTACAGTTCTGTCGTAGTTTGTCACAAATTGCTCAATTGTACATTGAGTTGTAACAACAATATGTACATTCTTTGGTAACTTTAATTACTGTAAAGGAGACTACATTATAATGCGCTCCCTAACTTTCGCGTGATTAGTTGGTGGGTGGGTCCAAATTTAAAAATTGGCGGGTTTCATGTTTATTAAAATGACAATAAATTGAGGTTTTGTGGCACAGTATATCGCTAAACAATTTATTAGCAATATATTGTGGTATTTGTACAAAGCGGATGATATTCACATTTTAGGATTAAGCTGACTAGTACAGTTTTATTAGAAATTAAAATTTATTTTTCTTTTGACATTATGTAGGTAAAATTAAATTCAGACATTGTGTTTATTTAATTTTGATATCTAGTGATGCTTTTTTTATTAGATATATAGATATTGTTTTAATTTTTTTGTTTAGGTAATTATTTATTAAGATTCTTTTATTAAGATTATTAAGATAGAGGTTCCTCTTATTATTTTTATTTCTAGAACATTCATTACCATTATTATTCTCATTAGCTTTCTCTATGTGGAATCGGCTTCTCTAAATATTTTCCTCTAAACTTTTCTGTTCTCTTCCAGGGACTAAGTACCTCTCCGCTTTTTGTATGAGATTATGGTTTTTCAGAAACATGTAATTTCTGTTCATCCCCTTTTTTACTGCCCTACATTCAGTACCATACATCATGGCTGGTTTAAAGGCAGTCCTATACAATTTATCTTTTAGTTTTCTTGGTACCTTTTCTATCATACATCACTCAATTTGCCTCTTTCCTTTACCTTTAATTGAAATATTAGAGATAAAACGGTAATACAAATCCTAAAAGCCGAACATTATCATCTTTTATGAGTTCATGTCTATCCAAGCCAACTACTCTATCTGGTCTTGAAATTTCATCTTTAAAAGAATATTCTAAATATTTTGTTTGTATCCAACTTAATTTTAATCATTTTTCTTCTCCGCTACTCTTTTCTACTAATACCCAGGAGGTTCAGTTGATATCTAATCCAGCACAAATGAGAATAAATATGGGTGAAACCCTGATTTTCACCCATTTTTACACAAAATTTGCCAGTTTCACCTGTAATTGTTCTAACACTATAATAGTTGTTTTATACTTTTTCCAAAGTCAATTTTCCAAGTGGCGGCTTTTGAGCTTCTTTGATGCAAATGCCGACCATTGGCGTGGAAATTAAGAAAAGGGATCAGTTCATCAAACGCATATTTCAAGAAAAATCATAATTTTTATTAATTTTTACATAATTATATTCAGGAAAATTTTTTTTACAGAACAATTTTTTAAACAAATTCAAAATATCACCTTTTGTGCTCCAAAAAATATTTTTTAGGTTTTTGGGTGACTCTAAATAAGATCTATGTCATTTTTCTCAAAAGTTAATAGTTTTGGAGATATAGGCGATTTAAAATCCGAAAAATGCGATACCTAATATGCATTTTCGAGGCTTGAAAAATATGTAAATGAGTATTTTTGAGATTCAAGAGTATTTAAACTAAAGTCTCGACATTGATTTTGGTGAGAAATTGGGGTAATATTTTCCGTAGCAGAAAAAGGAGATCTTTTGAATTTGAATTGTTTCCGGCAAAAATGTCCGGCACCCTTCAACCTTCGATTTGTTTAAACGCGGTATTTTTGAATAGGAATCTTCAAAGGACAGAATCAGTTTTTTTTTTCAAATGTGAGCGGGCTCACAACATCTAATAAATAACAAATTAATTCTTTCAAATTAAAGCTTGTTAATTTTAGTGATTTATAAGAATATTGGACTTATTATTTAGTTTTTACATAAACCATAATATTTTTTTACAATTATCTGTAAATAATGGTTCATTCTGTCAGAAAATTTTAAAAGATTGTCTATCCAGCAAGGACAGAAAATCTCAAAATATTGTCTGTCCAGCAAGGACCACGAGGAGGTATGAGCCTTCCTTGCCAGGAAAGGAAAGGGTTAGGTATGTTAGTAAGAATATAAAGTTAGTTTTTTTTTCATTTTGTTTTTATTATTTTTTTTTTTTTTTGTTTTTATATTTTTTTTTGTTTTTTGTTTTTTTTTTGTTCTGACTCTATACAGTGTGTCGCATTTAAGATGAAGATACCCCTATATTTCGGCTATTAGAATAAATACCAATTTGAAATTTTGCACAGTCATACAGGTTGTCAATTCACATTTTTTAAGATAATCAACTGAAATTTAATTTTTAAACACGGCCTACTGTTAATGCACAAACAGGGTGAATCTTCAATATTTTGCTTCGAGTTAGAGATATCGGAAAAAGTTATTTGGAAAAGATGTTCCAAATATTATTATAACCCCACATAACAAAGTTTTATGTCAAAATTCGCACTTTTACTTTTTTCAATAATTGAAGAGCTTATTTCCAGTGTCTTAAATCCAAAATTTCGATTTTTTAATTTTCTTTTTTTAAACTTTATAGATTTCTTCAAGTCTAAAATAAAGTTATATGTACCAAAACAACTTCTTATTTGCCATTTAAAAGTGCATATGAAAATTGTAAAATTGTATAATTTGTATGTTAAATTTGTATGAAAATCTGTAATTTCATGGATTTCATTATATGGATTTAAGACACTTTGGAAATAAGCTCTTCAATTGTAGTCAGGATTCTAAAACGGACAGTTGGCTGTCCCGAGATGCATCTTTAGACAGCCAATTGTAGATTTAGGATCGAGATTACAAATAATACTGAAAAACTAAAATTGCGAATTTTGTCATGAATTTTGGAATGTGCGGTTACAATAAGTGGAATAACTTTTCCAAATAAGTTTTTCCGATTTCTCTAACGCGAAGCAAAATATCGAAAATTTACCCTGTTTGTGGATTCGCAGTAAGCCGCGTTTAAAATTTAAATTTCAGATAACTAACTATCTTAAAAATATGTGCACTATCAACATGTATGACTGCAAAATTTCTAATCTGTATGTATTTTGATAGCTGATATATAGAGGTGTCTTCATCTTAAATGCGACACACTGTATAATAATGAATACTAGTGTTCAAGATGCATCGCGATAGCTGTAAAGAAATTAATTAGAAGGACTAAAAAGAATCGTCAGAGTCTTCTGAAGTCGAATCGTTCCAGGTTGTATAACTATTGGTGCTATTGCCGGTAAAACAGGATATTCATTTTCTATTTTTACAACATGAGCTTCGCAACTTTTCCACACATCGCTATTAATGCCACTAATTACTTCTCGAATATTCTCAATGGCCACTGCGCTTAATGTTGGTGACTGATTATATTTTCGCAATCGTTTTTTTACGGTACCCCAAACCATTTCAATTGGATTAAAAATGCAATAGTATGGAGGTAATCGCAAAAGAGTATGGCCGTGCCTGCTGCAAATGGTGTCAATAACGTATTCGTTTTTGAAATTCCGACTTTTGATCATTCTAATTAATTCTTTTTTTACTGGAATCTTTTTAGGAACAGTGATATTTTTAAGTTCCATAAATTTTAAAATTTCGTCCTTTTTCGTGTTATTATTAGGTATTTTATTTAATATGCGGGAATGATACGACGCATTATCCATAACAATCACTGAATTCGGCGGAATATTGGGCAAGAGTTGTTCAACAAACCACTTTTCAAATAAATCGGCTGTCATATCTTCGTGATAATCGGCAGAAGACTTTGTTATATTTTTGGCCGACAATAGCAATGCATTAGATACAAAACCATCTTTGCTTCCGGCATGAAGAATAATAACACGTTTTCCTCGTGAACAGGGTGTATTTAATGCACACTTGTTTGTGTTGTCAACCCAGCCGTACTTGACAACATCATGCGTATCGAACCAGGTTTCATCTAAATAGATTATGTTTCTGTTTGAATTACGATACTGTTTTATTTTACTCAAATACTCTCGTCGAAGTTCAACAATACGCCGAGATTCCATTATTACCATTCGATTATCTAATTTCTTATATTTAAATCCACAACTTATCAAAATCTCGCGCAGTGTTTCCAAAGATGTATAATTATATTCAGGGAAATCTCTCAATTTTTCACGAATCAGTTCTAAAGTAGGCACTCTATTTTCTTTGTAAAAATTGTAAACTGTTCGCTGAATAACGTCTTTTGCAGCAGTGTCAATCCTACCCAATTTTTTATTTGGTCGCTTTCGTTTTAAGGAATGATCTGTAACAATGCCTAATTTAATAATTGTATATATCGTCTTATACCCGATTTTTGTTAATACATGAATTCTCGAAACAATTGCATTATCAGCCATCAAAATATTTTCTTTTTTCAAACACTCATACATATTTAAAACTATTCTTTGGGATTGTACGTGCAAATCTTTATTTTTTAATTCGGGGCTGTCATTAACATAATTGTCATTATCTATTGATAACACAGAAGTTGATGCATCTTGATCATTCGTATCAAATGGTCTCCAAAATGCCATCCTAGAAAAATATAATATTACTTACCTTATTATCCGCCTCTGATAGCTGCTTGCAAAATGAACTATTTAGGGTGTCATATAGCCAGACAAACAGGTGTTCCATCAAGATTTATTGCGATGCGCTTCGCTGTTGCCAAGTTTAAAATTATTGAATGTAACTTTAATACCATAATTAATATATCTGCAATTTTTCATGTTTCCAGGTAAGGTATAAAATCAATAAAATTTGGAAAAAAATAATACAATTCTTGAAACCGTTTTTCAGAACTTGGATTCTTAAAAGTTGTCTGATTTCTTAAAAGTCGATCATTATATCTATAAGAGTATTACCGCTAAATTCACCAACATGGCAACGTCGATATAGACCGAACATCGAAATCACCTCGAAATTCTGTCCAGACTACAATGTTGCCGATATTCGAAAATTACTTAGAGTATAAGTTATATATACAAAGTTCACAGTTGCTTTAATTCATTAGTGAAGAGTCCATGGAAATATTAGTACCTAGTTAATTAATTTATATAGATATATTTTTTGAGAATATGTTCATATTATTTTTTAAGAGTGTCGTTCGTTGACTAGCAATTGAATAATAACGAATAGAGAATAGAGAATATTTTTTAAATATAACCTTAGGAATTTTAGGAAATATGTCTGACAACCTTGATTTGAAAGGCGGTCTCTTTGAAATCAGAGTGAGGCATATTTATGTTGGAAAATTATTAGTGGATGTACTATAACACTATTTGCTCATACTCCACTCACATTTTCAGCCGGCACTCCTTTCCTACTTAATCTCTGCCACAGTAGGTTTCTGATATCTTCATCATGTGCTTTCTCAAGTTTAATAATACAATGTAAATTCACTCTAAATTGTTAAATTAGCTCTTTTAATAAAAATTGCTTGTTGTAGACCTGCCTTGCCTAAATCCAAATTGACATTTATCCATTTTCATTTTTTAGAACCTTACACTGAATTCTGTTAGATTTTACCACAAATGTAGGATAATAAAAAGATATATTGTGAATTGAGTGCTATGAAAAATTGTCATTGTCAACAAAATGAAGCAGAGGTTTACTGGAAATAACGATTGCAAACCAAAAAAAAACACTAAATAGCTATATCTAAAATATCGTTATTCTTTATTAAAAATCTGGGAAATCAAAGGAGGGGGGGCCGTTATTGGTGCAATGGCGAAGGAAAACCCCTCTAAAGCTCTCCTAAATTGTATAGGACTGCCTTTAGACCAGCTATGATGTATGGTACTGAATGTAGGGCAGTAAAAAAGGGGATGAACAGAAATTACATGTTTCTGAAAAACCATAATCTCATACAAAAAGCGGAGAGGTACTTAGTCCCTGGAAGAGAACCGAAAAGTTTAGAGGAAAATACTTAGAGAAGCCGATTCCACATAGAGAAAGCTAATGAGAATAATAATGGTAACGAATGTTCTAGAAATCAAAATAATAAGAGGAACCTCTAAATCTTAATAAAAAATTACCTAAACAAAAAAATTAAAACAATATCTATATATGTAATAAAAAAAAGCATCACTAGCATATCAAAATTAAATAAACACAATGTCAGAATTTAATTTTACCTACATAATGTCAAAAGAAAAATAAATTTTAATTTCTAATAAAACTGTACTAGTCAGCTTAATCCTAAAATGTGAATATCATCCGCTTTGTACCAATACCACAATATATTGCTAATAAATTGTTTAGCGATATACTGTGCCACAATACCTCAATTTTATTGTCATTTTAATAAACATGAAACCCGCCAATTTTTAAATTGGGGACCCACCCACCAACCAATCACGCGAAAGTTAGGGAGCGCATTATAATGTAGTCTCTGTAAGAGTGGCTAATAATATTTTGGTGGCTCAAGCATGTTAACCTACTTTTAACCTGATGATGGAATTATTATTGCGAAAACGTTTGTTATTTTGATAAAGCCCTTTTAAGGGTTTTTTAAATATACCTACTTACAAAGATTTAAACCGCTTTTTGTGATACATGGTATACAGCCAGCTGCAGGAATTTATTTTCCTCGTAGATTTTTTTAAAGAAAAAACCTTGCGATGTTCGTTAGGCAGTTTCGATAACTTTATAAATCGATCAAGAAAGAAAGTCTATCAAACTAAAGTTATATTTTCTACTTCTCAGAAGTCTTCACGTTAAATAGTTCTCAGTCATTGTCGTTTGTTCAATATATAAAAGTACATTAATATAATTACGGTGATTAAACAGATTGTAAAATAAAATATGAATGGGTTAAAATCAAAGTGGTGTAAGTCATATTCCTGAAATGATGTAAGCCTATTTTATAATCTTGGTATAATATTTAGAGGCCTCTTCAGAGAAAAAGTGGTGTAAGTTTTTACTGTAAATACTTACACCACTTTTCCTGATGAAAAGATGTCTATTTATCAAAGTTATAAAGCAAGACTTCCATCATTTCACAAATATGACTTAACCTCTTTGGCTTTAACACCCTCATATGAAATAAAAAATGTATAATTAAATAAAAAAAATGTAGATATTGGTAGAGAAGTGTCACTTACCTGATATAAATACGCACACGACAAATCTATCAATCCCTTGGGCTTGGTCCTTTTGGGATTTTCGTAAAGGTACAGATGCGTATCAGTGCCGTCGACCAAAAGTACGAAGTACAACAGTTTCCACTTTTTGGCCGCCTTATCTGATTTTCTGTGCAGATATCCTTGGTGCTTGATGCCGCGCATCTTCTTCAAGCCGGCTTGGTCGCGGCATTCTCGCAGAGTCGCGTAGATTTTTTCCGCTTCCGATTTGGCTTTTTGGTTCTCCGGTACCCAATCGAGTTGCTTGGAACCATCAACTACAAGCTGAAAATGATAGAAACATATAAATATAAGGCAAATCTTAACATTTAATATTGACTATGTATCAAAAGTACACAAATAATAGAAAGAAAACAATTTTTGGGAAAAATCAGCTTAAGGTCAATACACTTTTGGATCAACAAATCAATCATTGAAGTACTTATGACAATTTGAAATAGATACATCAGAAATGAAATTTTTCTATGCTTTAATCAAGATCTTTAAATTGATGTCACAGTGTTATGGATTTAAGGGGTTAAAGAGAGGGAGAGGGGTTAAAAATGCATCGATCTCAACAAATTACTCCTTGGAATGATTTATATTTTTATGATATCAACTAACACACATACCAATGAAAGGAGTATATAGAAACTACTTGAGTAGTGCTACAATCTCTGGATAAGCCAGGAACTTACCAGATTGCCCTAGTATACAAGATTTTTCAACAACAACTCTTTATCAACTTTCTCCATTCATATTAACCATCATTAGGAGCAATCTTTTTCATTAACTTTCTTTTGTAACACATTCTTATGTCATTGCATCTTGTAATCTGCAGCGTGTTTTGAATGAGCAGACTATTAAAACAGTGGCTTCAAGGGGTGTAACAGAACATATATGAAGAATATTTGTAAAAGCTATTAGCCAGTATAAAAAATTCATTGATTGTAACATATTTTGGTACATATTCAAATAAATTTTATTACAAATGTTGCAATCTTTCATTCTTACTCTGGTCAAACACTACAAACTATTTTCCTAAATGTTGATAAATCTAAATACATCTAAAACAATTATAAAACACTTACCGGGTGTTGAAGAGTATATCCTTCAACGATCTGTTCCTTTCTATACCTATTGATAACAGCATCTAAACATTCAAATATTCTACCACCCATCAGGTACCGTACGCCCTTCTTCTCGATCCTAAAACGCTGAATTTGATTGTTGATATGGAAGAATAGGGAATAGTCCCCAGGCGAATTATCACTAGGTCTCACTAAGAAACTTCCAGGTCCAGCTATATATAAATAGAAAACACTAAATCAAATTATATCAACATTATATATAAGGAAAAAACTGAAAAGTACTATTTTCTACAATGTTTATACAATTTCTTAGGAATTGCAAAGCTTTTTTGGCACTGGCTTCAGAACATCTCTCTTTTTGCACAATAACTTCATCAAATTTGTTCCCTGGAGCGATCTTCTGATATTTGCATGTTTTGAACAATAGTGGCTGTATAAGCAATTCATACTTTTGAGAATCATTGAGATCAACTTGTATTTTTTGGGGTCTTTCTTCTTTTTTTGCAGTTTTTTTACAATGTCTTTGTGAAAAGGCACCAATAATATTTGTTATTGATGGTTCTTCTGTTTTCAAGATAATTGATAAACAAAAGAGCTTACGCATGTTCAAATATGGGAGGTAAGATCTTTTCAGGTGATGTTTTCACCTTTCGTCACTTTGGACAGCTTTTATCCACTGCTGTTCACTTGCTTGAGGTCAATTTGACTGTGGGAATAAGTGATGAGTCCACATTTAATCACTACTGATGCAAAAAACTACTGTTCTCTGTTATTTCATGCAAATTTAGTTTACAATCGGCCATAACAATTTTGACGACATTTTGTCAGAACTGCTAAATTTAAATGACCAATGCATGTAGCATGATTTGTGACTATTCACCACTTCACTTGCATACCACATCTTATTAATTGTTTTAACATTTGTTTGTCCAATAGCATCTATTACAGACAGATGATATTTGAAAGCTGTTATTTTTTATATATTATATAGATTTGATATTAGAGGTGTCGTCTATACATAAGTATAATATAGATTCATTAAATAACAATAAGTAACAAAAAATATAAAAATAACTATAAAAAAATAAATAAAAATAAGTATTTTATCCTTTTCTAGAGTATTTTACATACAATATCTCAAATTAATATACATGCAATATTTTTCAAACACAAAATATATGTATATTTGAACATATAACAATACACTTCATTCCTTACCCTTAACTAATAAATCCACAGCTTCATTTTTTGTGCAGTTGGGATGAAACCAAGGAAACACTGTATTAGGATCTATACTATCATCTAAATCTTCTACAAGCTCTCTAAATATCATGCCTTGTTCTCCAGTACGATGAGCAGTGACCCACAACCAACCATTTCCCATATCATTATGAACGAAGAAAATATCACCCTTTTTGAATGTCAGTTCGTCTGTATCAGGCATCTTTGTGTAGGGTAATATGGCCACAACTCTCTGAAAAATACATTATGTAAAAGTATGAAAAAATACTAGTTCAAGATGTTGTTTGGTGTGACTTTTACTCCATATGATTTTTTTTATTCCATAATATAATTCATTATCACTTAGTAGCGGCAAAAACAATGTTAACCCTTGTTTTCCCGCTTCTCTCACAAGTTCTAATATCTTTTACGATTTCCTCAAAAATAATAGTGAATAAAATAAAATCTACAGTTTTATTGTAATGTAATGTCTATTTACGGACTTGCCATTTTTTTTACAAATCAACATAAATTTAGGTTAACCTATTAAAGCACAATGTGATTACATAAAAAGGTATTTTTGATCTTATTCTTAATAGTAGTAAGTGGTAAATGAAAAAAAATCATTATTATTAAATTTGTTTGCATTTCTACACATTCTCTGTTAGGGTTTATTTACAGTACAAGTTTGATTATGTTCAAATTCTAAATAAAATAAGTCTTGAGATCTGGTCTCTCTACAGGGAATATGGAAGTAAACCTTTTCCAAAAGAGCACAAGCATCAATGCCTCCTCATATTAATTCATATATTAAATGATACATCTAACAATATTCGTCTTTCTTCAAGAGTAGGCAATTTAAGTGAAGATTGCAAAACAATGTTTTCAATTTCATTTACTGGTATTCTCAATTTAAAAGCAATAAATCTTAAAAACTTTTTCTGTACTCTTTCTAATAGATATTTGTAGCATTTATAATGAGGAGACCAAATATTGCTGCCATATTTCGAAACCGATCCAATAAGGGAACAGTAGATATATTTGAGACAATAAATATTATCAAATTCAAAGAAGCTGTTTCATAAAACCTAAAGGTTTCATGGATCTATTAGAAACGTAAGAAAAGTGGTCCCTGAAGCTTACTGTAGGCTCAAAAATTACCCGTAAATATTGTGATTACCTCTAAAATATTCGGTCCAATATGGTATTCAAATGAAATTGAATGTTTGTGTGTAAAAAATCGCATTACCTTACGTTTATTTATGTTCAAATTCAAAGCATTTATTCATCATTCATTCATTCTGTAATAAACTACAGTCATTGGAATTTTTTATAACTATAAATTTTTAGACCATCAGCATAGAGAAGAATATTACTATGATAAAAATAATTTTTTATATCATTTATAAAACAATTAAAAAGCAGAGGAAATAAATGTCCACCCTGTGGAACACCAGAGGTTACATTGATAGTTGATGACAAAAATTAGTTAATTTTTACAACTTGAGTTCTATCTGTGAGATTGCTCTGCATCCAGCCTAGTAATCTTTCATGTATTATGATTAACTCTATCGAATGCCTTTGAAAAGTCAGTGTAAATGACATCAACCTGGTCATACCCTTCAAGAGCATCCAACAAAAAATTCTTGTAAAACTAAAAGATAGGTAGTAGTAGAACGTCCTGGAATAAAACCATGTTGGTAGGGCATGAAAGTAGGATTCAATAAAGGGCCAAGTTTTGCAGCTACAATCCCTTCAAAAGATTTAGTTGAAAACTGAAATTTTAGATATAGCTCGTTAGTTTTCAATATTTTCTCTATTACCACCTTTGTGGACTGGGGTAATATAACTTCTCTTCCATATCTCTGCAAAGATACTTGAGCTCAATGATAAACTAATTATTTTTTGTAAAATATAACTCAAAATAAATCTACAATTAAATAGGAACAAAGTCTATATATTATCAGGCCCACAACTTAATTTTAGATCAATCTTGATATAAATTCAAATACATCTAATACAGAAATATCACAAATTTCAACAAAAAGACTTATCAGAGTTTACAGCTGGATAATCTGTATTACTAGTAACAGGTTGAATTAAAAAAATTTCCTAAACATATTTGCTATATTTTGGGAATTATCAGAAGTTATATTCTCATATTTCATTGTGTTTGTCAATTCAAAACATTTTCTTTTATTATTTACATAATTCCAAAAATCTTTCTTATCATACATAGCAGTTTGTAAATTATTTAGGTAAATTTGATGACATGTTTTCTAACAATCCTTAAATTCTTGACGCAAATTAGAAAAAAGATCATAATCCTTCTTAGATCCTGTCATTTTGTATTTTGCATGAGCAATATTCTTTTAAAATAATATATATTTTAAATGAGGAGTGTACCATTTTGGAAATTTTGAGTTTTGCATCTAGTTTTTGGTACAAATAGATTAATAAAGGAATCTAACACTTCATAAAATTTATTAACACTATTATTTACATCTGTCTCATCAATAATCTTATCCAGTCGACTGAACCTAAATATTCATTAATAAGGATATAATTAGCATTTTTAAAGTCAAAATAGAAATAATCATAGCCAAGAGAGTCTAAAATTATCATCAGTTGGCACTACAGCCCTTCGTGAGCCTTGGCCTGCTTCAAAACATTCTTCCATCCTTCCCTATCGAGTGCTGTCTTCTCCAGATCTCTGAGTTTAGGTCGCCCCCTTCTTCTTCTTCCGACCCGCACCCCCACAATGTAAGACTCTAATGCCGGAGTAGCATCAATTTTCAACAAAATGTTAAGGACTTAAGTGTGGATGGTAGCATAAAAAAAATTCGGTGCCAAGACAAACCCCCACCCGCCGCTACATTGATTATGATGATGGTAGATTGATTAGCAATTTTTAAGTCAATGTTATTTATACTAGATTAATACAGATCTAAGAAACCCCCATACAGTTTGGTACATTATTTAATTGAAAGAGATTTAAAAAAGCAAAATTTTCTGAAATATGTTTAACTTTGTTAGTAATATTTCCAATCGGTCTTGAATCATATTCATCATTTTTCCAATGGATATTTGGTAGGTTAAAATCACCAAGTAAATATACCAAACTGTACTGTGTTTCATATAAAATACCTACAAACATAATGGTGAGTTCGGAGGTAAGTAAACACACCCCATAAGACACTTTTGTTTTCCAAATAAAAGTTCAACAAAAATACATTCAATGTTTTTAAATTGATCATTTACTAAAATTACTTAGAAGAAATGTCCCTATTAATCGCTATAAGAAATCCTCCAAGTGGTTCAGATGAACTGGTTAAGCTTGATCTATCACAGTGGTATATATTGTACTGTGAGATGCCTAGTTCATTACTCTCTATATTATTACATGAGATTTCAGCAAATGCCAGTATATTATAATTATTCACTATTACTGATTCAGAGAGGGTATTCAGTTTTGTTCATAGTCCTCTAAAATTTTGATAATAGACACTGTAATAGCCATTTATTTTAGTGGCATTGCCTTCATAATATTTAGTAGTCAGTTCTGAGATTATTTTATTAATATATTGGAATATATTTTCAAATTTCAATAAATGAAAGTCAACAAAATATTGAATTGGCATTTTTCATGTCTAGCATTCTAATACTAATATCTTTTAGTATTTGACGTTCAATTACATGATGATTTCATTAAGATATATTTGTATTTGTTAAATGTCTTTATGATATTCACAAAGCCATTATAATCAGTTTTATAAGACACTTTAATCTTTTTTAGGACCATTTTTATTTTGCTTAAAAATTTGTTGTTCTTCAACTATCTCATTTCCTGATTTAATCATAGATTTATTACTTATGCAGCAGTAGTTATCTGTTGGGAATTTATCTTATCATCAAAAAACATTTGAGTACATTTATATATTTATCTTAAATACCTCATATAACTCACTGCAAGTTCACTGCACAATTTTTCAATTATTAAAAAAGAAAAAGTAGTTACATCAAAAACATTCATCAAGTATTTGTATTTACAAAAATATATCATAAAAGTTGCCTTTTTAAATATTTTATACCAAAAAATATATTTTACCATAGTGTTAACTTAAAAATACTATTATTCACAAACAAAAAACTGGTAACCACTCATTGCACCAAATACATCAGCATTGTTTATCACATTAAGTAACCTATTGTTGTATGGGAGCTACAATCATTAAACCTTCCATAAGAAATTCACATGAACGGTGTTTATAGACAAGGTTATATTATGGGAAAAAGAAAATATTAAATGAAAATTGTGTCAAGTATTTTATTTTTAAAGTTACATTCCATTCCAGTTTTCTCGAAAACTGGGAACCCGTAACTATAGTTCCATTTATTTTCCAGTTCACCCTGTTCATTAATAAAATTATAAGGGAATTTATGAGGATTATACAATAGTTTTCCAGATAATTTAAAGATTTTTTTGAATACATTTGAACTACAAATTGAGAAATCAAGCTGTTAACATAGAGTTAGGATTTATCACATTAATTCATGTGGTGATTCTTGATATGTCATAGTATTGAATCCCAAAAGCCAGTGTTTTCATGATTATATTGGCATTTCCCCTGATCAAATCAGAATGATAAACATTTTAAATGCTGACTCATAGAATTTTTACTACTATTAAAAAGTGGGAAAATATTCAGCCACATTTTTGCAGAATACCTTAACAAGTGATGAATTAAACCAGGCATGAACAAAAACCACACCACACCCTCCTGGATGATAATGCAGTAAAGAATGTTTTAATTGTCAGTAATAAAATAAAAATAGAATTTCAGCTAACTTATAAGAAGAAAATTGTTTTAATGATTTTAAAATATAATTTCTTATAATAATTATATTAAAAACTGCAAAAAAATGAATACAATTTAATAATAACTATCATTTCTTCTGATTTTGCATGGAAAAATATTTGTTGGAATATTTAAATATGCTCTATACACCTCTTCAAGGTTTTCTTTGCTGGTTAATGAATTGATAGATAAATAAACAAGTCAGTCACCTTTCTATATTAGGATAATGTATGATGAATGTTAATATGTGAGGTTAATCAAACCAAATCAATCAATACAATTGAAAAAATTACCTTCTTGTCATTCACGGGTTCAGGTGGAGGTACAGGATGCACCAGTCTCTCCCTCTTCAATAAATCACTACATTCCTTATAGTACCCCACAAGATCATTCAAGGAAACAAACTGTCTACCCCCTATATAGAAATCTCCACACACAGCTGTAATCCTAAAATGATTCATCCCAGTCCTCCCTAAGTACGATAAAACATAGCTACCCGGCTTTCTATCGCTTTCTCTCACTAAATAAGAGCCTAATTTGTTACTTTGCCAGAGCCTTTCTTCAGCTTGGTACCTATCGAGCCTGCCGTGATACCACTGGGTTTCTGCGGGAGCATAATGAGCACTATCACCTAAATCTTGTTCCTCTTGCTCGGGTTTGATGGCCCCCTGGGTGTCCTGTTCGTTCCCGTCTTCACTTCCTGTGCTAGGGGAGCCTAATTTATCTTTTTGTATGCCTTGGTTGTGTCCGCTACCGGTACGTATTAGATCGGCCATTTTTAGAGTTGATCACTAACACATTACAAGTTTTCTATAAAGGGAAGAGCTTCAAGGGATGTAATATTCTAATTGACTTTAAAATTAGTTTTAAGACATTGTTTTACATACAGATTAGAGATTCTGTGTATTGACGTTTCACGTGAGATGACAATAGATTTTGACATTGACGTTCATGATTGCTCTCTTCTTTTTACTAAATTGACAACTATATTTATATCTATGGTAGACAGTTACTTTTTGGTGGATAAATTAAATAAAAAAAAAACAATTATAATTCTTTTACTCAAAGACACAGAAATGCTTTTATTATCTAATTTTATTAATTACAAATTACGTGATATCTACTAATTGAACCACTCTTTATCCTAATTGAAATTGTATTATGATAATAACATATGATGTTAAACTAGATATTAAAACCAATATGAACTTCTTGTTCATAGTAAACCATCCTGCCATGGTTATTTCGGGAAACAAATCTGTCATAAACTTAGACAGAGCTATTAGTTCTTCTGTAAGTACTTGATCCTGTACGTCGGGATGTAGTAAGAAACAAGTTTTAATTAAATTGTCTGCTGCTCTTGAAATCTTGTCGCTGGAAAATGCTACATTAACGATGTAAATCTGAAACAAATGAACAATTAGGAATACAAGGAGTGGTCGATAACTACTAGGTGAAATAAACAAATCGCAAGTTTTTTTGACAAACACAATAAATTAAAATCAGACTGAAAATATTTTCCATGGTGTTTATATAATTTTATAATTGTTGATCTTGCTGTCTAATACGTCGCAATTCAGTCCAGAATGTTCAAGCGGTAGCCCCGTGTTGAATCCACGTGGTAGAATTCACTGGATGGTAACGGTTATTGTACTGTAACTCGCGGTTGGCTTATCCGGAGGTACCAGACAACATTTTGGAAGAAATTGCTGTAGATACATTCGTCAATGGGTTGAGAGACAGTAAGCTGTAGAAAGCTTTACGACTAGCAAGACCGAAAGTTTTAGATGAAGCGCTCGCCATTACCTTGGAACACGAAACATCTAGTTGATTTATATGAATGATGGCGAAGTAGGTCACATTACAATACAAATAATACAATACAAAATAATACAACAGTTAGAAATCTAGAACATATTGAACACCATGAGGAAAAAGGTATTGAAATACTAATGCTTACTAGTCAAGATGGCCTTTAGTGCAAATTCTTATCACTGTCTTAAATTAGAAGAACGACTTTGATTGTTATTTCTGTTATTTCTTTCTGAGGGGTTCATGCAGAGCTGGAGAGTCCTATAGATTCCGCCATCCTGGGCCTTCATGTAAAGTTGTTGATCGGGACGTTCAGGTCTAATAGGAGAGCAGTGTAACGGAGTGTAACCCTCCAACGATGAGTGGTACGTGTCACAATTCTTAAGGCGCGTACAGACTAGCATACGCATGCGGTGAGAAGACACGCATATGCGTTCGTACTCAAACCATTCGCGCTTAGAGCATTCGTTGAAATTAGTGAAAAAATGTCTGAGGAGCTACTTATGGTTAGCGCCGCTTTTGTGGTTATTAGTTCATTAAAAAAGAAAAAACGAAGGAAAAATAGGCGATGGTGGACGACGCATTTATTTAAAAGAAGAACCCTACAAATGAAGTCCGATTTACTAGTAGATTTGGCGTTAGAACCTAATACTGGAGAATTTCAAAATTTTACACGTATGTCAGTAGAAGACTTTGAACGCCTTTTAAACGATATATTAGCCTCGTAATAAAGAAAAACGACACAGTCTTAAGAAAAGCCATACCTGTTAAGGAACGTTTACTGATAATATAATATAATGTTTGCAATTAATGGATTTGTATAAAACAAATCCATTAATTGCAAACATTGTTCATTTGACCACTCCATTTTATACATAAATCAATAAAATTAATAAAACTCAATAAATCCGAACTTGTTTGCGAATGCAACAAATCCCCACGCTATCCGTCTAAACTGAGCACGAACGCACACGTATGTTTCTTTGATGTGTGCGAAAAAACCGACACCACTCTGGCTCGCAGCATGTGTGCTTAAGTCATTCGCGAGAACCAACGCATGCGGCGAGAGGTTACAAAAGCGCCGTCCACATTTGCACACGTATGTGTATTCGTGGCTGCTCACTGCATGCGTTTGTAGGTCTGTACGCGCCTTTAGAAGGATGAATCTCGAATATACAATCGATGACATTCTCAATAGCGCTTGTCTTCGAGACGCTTCCAACGAGAAGTCTAGAGTTGGACTACTCCAGATGATTCTAGAATAATACTTTTGATATTTTCGTGCTCTAAACTTATAAATAAATATATTTATATAAATTAGAACCACTCGATTTATTTAAAAACTGTACAATATATTAAAAAAGACAGTGAAAACTATATAATAAAATTAACTTACTAGTAGCACTGCCAAATGTGGCCCATAGAACATAATCATTCCATTAGAATTATCATCATGCAAAACATATCTCATAGACACATTAAAATATTCTAAACTAAAATAGAAAAAGTTAAAGACGATGGTCAAGATATAATATCCAAAAATATCATTCAAATCATTAACGAGGTCGTACACGATCGAATAGTTCATCTTAATCTTCACAAAAGCCAACGTCATCGTTTTTGTGTGAACGGATTGTTTGACGATCTCTTTGATCATTTTGATTCGTCTTTCTATAACAGACGTTACTTGATAAAACGTAAAAATTACCAAAAACATATTAAAACTGATCACCATGCTTACAAATATGACCATGAAGTAAAAATATTCACCGCCAGTGGGCCAATTCAAAAATATTTCGTAAGCCGTGTAACCAGAACAAAATATAATTGACAAAATTATAGTTAGAATTCTCTTTCTGTCGCTCATGGGGCATATTCCTAGATTCGCGTCCAACGCAGATAGTTTAGTAAACAATGAACTCCAACTTTGCCTTTTAAACAGATTTAGGAAATTGATCATTTGAGTGTACCACACTACTAACGACGTTAGGACTATAACTGCGATGCTGGTGTCCCTTTCAGTTGGATAAAGTACATCTATGACATCGATAAAAATGTCAACTCCAATAATGAACATCGTAAAAGTGCCGTACAAGAATATGTGGAATTTGAACCTGAAATTATTTTCAAAAGTCGAAGGATACAAGCCCACTAATTTTCCGGTCTTGTAGGCAAAGTCCAGCAACTCTGTATCTTTTCTAGAAGGCATTTCTTTCACAGGCAGCTTTTTCTCAATCATTTTGGTGAATGATGAATATAAATTGTTGTATCTCGATACAAACAAACTGTCGTGGAGACTTTCGAGTTTAATTTTAATAATGGGACTGTCAAGGAGTACTTGTATGATTAAAAACAATTATTGTCATTGTTGTTTGTTAATATTAATTAATTTTCTGTTGTTCTAGCTATTAATCATATTTCATTTTTAATTATTTGATAGGGAACTACAAATAATTTATCAAAATATTAAAAGAAATGTATGAAAAACATTTTTTCGACTTATAAATTAAAAAACAAAACATATTTAAATTAATAGTAGCAAAATTCAAAAAATCTTGGCAAATGTTTGTTTATCTATATTAAGTTAGTTCTCGTGTTTGTGCGGTGGCGCTTCCTGGGGGGGTTGTGGGGCGGGGGGGGGGGGGGGTAGGAAGGAACCACCGAAAGTAACAAAAAAATGCAAACAAAACCCACAACAGTGAATGGATGAACCACAAAACAACCACACAAAAAAAAGAAACCAGTACAAATCAACTTCGGCGATGGGTAAAATGGTTTGGCGGGGGTTTTGTTTTTTTTATTTTTTTTTACTTTTTGTTATCTTTTTTTTTTTATTCTCTCGCTTTTTTTACCTGTTTTTTTTTTTTCGGTTTTTTTCTTTTTGTAATTGGGTTTTTTATTTCTGTTGCTTAATTTTTATGGAGAGCCAGGGTTGGTTGGTGTGTTGGTTTTTGTTTTTTTATACGTCGAGTGGGATTGGTTGGTTTCTTTTTTTTGATTTTTTATGTTTTTTATTTTTCTTCCGTTTATTTTTTAGTTTTTTCTTTTTTTCCTCGGTTATTATTTGGTTCTTTATATAATTGTATAGGCATATGGGTTATATGTGGTAGGTATGTTGTCATTAGGGTGAAGGGGCCATATGGGGGGGGGGGAGGGGGGTGGGGCGTCGGGGAGGTGGGGGGTGGCGAAGGGGGGGGGCGTGTGTGGTTTGGGGAACATAGTTTTTGTGGAGGGATTGGGTTTTTTTTTTATTTTTCTATTTGTTGGGGTTCTTATTTAGGTGCGTTTGCTTGTTTTCTTTCTTGTTTTTTTTTTTATTTTGATTTTTTTTTGTTGTTTTTTTTTCTTTTTGTTTTTTTGTTTTTTCTTATTTCTTTTTTTTCTTTTGGTTTTTTTTTTATTGGGTTTTTTTTATTTGTGTTTGTTTTGACTGGGGGGGGGGGGCGTGTGGCGGTGACCCGGGTGAGGCGGGCGGCAGGCGGCAGGGTTATGGAGAGAGGGAGGGTGTGCGGGGGATAGATCACATAATGGTTTGGGGTTGGTTTTTTCTTTTTTTTTTTGAGTGGGTTTTTTTTTGCTTGGGTGTTTTTCTTTTATTTTTTTTTTAATTTGAATTATTTATTAGTAGTTTCGGGTTGTTGCGGTTTATGGTAACATAGCGGGGTATTCGTTTGGAAGTGGTCTATAATCTCTGGGTAAGCGTTGTATATTCGGTCTGGTTCTTGATTATGGTGGGACATGTTTAGTCGGGCGAGGGGGTGTAGTGAAGGGAGGCAGGGGTTTCTGGGTCGGGGTACAAGGGGGACAATTGGGGGTCAGTGAACAGTACGTCGTGTCCTATGCACTGGGGGAGTTGACAGGGCCGGAGGGTGTGCTGATACGGCTAGGGCCTGGGGTGAAGTTGGATGGGGCATAGCGGGAAACAAAGTTGTAGTTTCGGCAATTCTAGGGAATGGGTAGCTTGCCTTACTCTCTCCGCGAAGGGGGAAGGATTTAGGCATGGTGGGGTCGGAGGGCTGTGCGGAGGGGCGCTGTCGTCTGCGGCAGCTTAACAATTATGGATGCAGGGGGGAAACAGAGGAGTGGGGTGGGAACGCTGGCGTTGGGACTGAATGTCAAAGCACAAATAATGAGAGATGCGTGGAAGTGTGAGGAAGGACGGCAACAAGATGGTGATTTGGAAAATGTCGGTTTAGATGGGGGGGAGGGGGGTGTTCGATAGGTATCTTTTTTTATAAGGCTCCCTTCTCAGGGGTTGCTCCCTAACGTCTCAAGGGGGGGGGGTTTTTATTTACGTTTTTTAGGAGACTTGATCATACATGCGGTTTTAGAAAAGAAAGAATATGTGTTTTTGCATGAAACCCCATGATATTTTGCTGAGGCATTTTGGTGGGCTTCGTTTTTTTCCACTTCTCAGTTTAGTGGCCTTATACATTCATATAAGTGGGCGTCTTGGGCGGCACTAACTGACATGTGCAGTATGTACAGGGTACCACGTAAGCTTAAAAGGTAAGTAATCTATATATATATATATATTAAAACGTAAAAGCTCAGTGGTTTCGTTACTCCACTTAAAACTCTAAGAAACGCAATAACAGATTTTTGGTGGAACTCATTGTGTCTGTGTGGTGAAATGTGATGTGAACATCTCTGGAAATAGGCTGCTTGTTGCTCTTCTGTGCTTGAATGCTTGTGACACATGCTGTGTTGAAATGGTCTGAAACTTTGGTTATTTTTTAGGGTCTTCGTTGATGTTGGTGAACTTCTAGACATGTGTTGTGATATGCACTGTGTGTGTTTCCTGAAACTGATGATTTGTGATCTGATCGGTGGTAATGTTTTGTGTGATGGCTTGATCTTCATCTGGAACACTCTGTTGTCTGAATGACGCTTGGATGTGTGACTTGCTGTAATGGAAACATTGGTTTGGGAGGGAGGTTTGAAGCTTTGTTTCAGAGCCAGGTGAATGGGTCACAGGTGATCGGTACTGTGATTTGTTGCTCATGTGTCTTGGTGGTGGGTATGTGGTCTCGGGTGTGACACTGGGCGTCCTGCGGGGATGAGGGGGGCACCGGGGTGGGGGGGGGGGGCGGGGGGGTAGGGTGGGTTTAGGATGGATAGTGTTTATAAGGGAGAGGACGGGGCGGGGGGGGGGAGAGGGGTGGCGTGTGTTGTAGGGCGGAGGGTGGAGTCGTGCTGTGGGCGTTTCATAACGACGTGGGCTGGGGGGGTTATTTAAGGTCTTTTGTTTTGGTATTAGTTTTATTTATTTTTTTTTTTATTTTTTTTATTTTTATAAACAAAAAAGATTCAGACTTGTGAATTATAAAATAAAATACGACACAAACTAATGTATCAATATTGTAAGCTATGTTAAATTGACCCCGCCCAGTACTATTTTTTTTACGGTGGATTTTTTTTATCTTTATTTTAATATGTCTGATGTTTTTTTGTTATATGGAAACGTATTCTGCGTTTGTCAATTTGTTATTTGTAAGGAATTCAATTGTTTTTAAAACTATTTCTACTTATATTTAATTATTAATTATCAAAGGTGGATTGAAGAAGTGGTAGAATAAAGTGAAGTTTATTTGTGAAATAAGGAGTGAAAGTTTAATTTATAAGCCCGCGGCGACAGCGGCCGGCGGACCACGCCCCGCGACGCCGCCTGCCGGGCGACCCAAGACCGTTTCGTTAGAGGAATCTTTCCCGACCAAACAAAGCCGTCGTTGAATGCTTTCGTTTTTTAGTTGCCGTCGTTTTTAACCCTATCACACCCCGCCCTAATGCAAGAAGAAAAGAATTACATAAATACTGCATGATGACAAAGGACTCTGAAGAAAAGACAAAGAAAGAAATTGCAAGGGGGCGTGGCGTGAATCAGCGCCGCCCCCCGCGATCCCCGCCCGGATCCGCGGATAGTTATGGGCCCCCCCCGACGCGCCGCGGGGATAGTGATAGTCCGCGCCGATCCCGCGCGCGCGATTCGCGCCGCAGATAGTATGGGCTGACTTTCGTTGCTTCTCAATCGTGGAGCGAAAGTTAAAGTTATAAGTGGAAGACAGCCGTGATGATGTGAATGAAACATGTGTGATGATTTGAAAATTGTTTGATTTTGAAATGATGAGCGGCCGTTGAAAGTGAATGAAACAGCTCGCGTTTGGCATTGCCAGCAAAGAAGATAGAAGAATCGTCGAGCGGTCGAGCGAGGCGAAATGCGAGTTGGCGAGCGTCGAACTGCGGCTCGAGGTTGGAATGCGGGCCGAACAACAGAAGGGGGAAGAGAGACTGGAGGAAGAATGGCAATCAATTTAGATAATTTTGCGACACGCAAGAAAAGTACAAGATAATTTAGCTGATTTGAATGAAGAAAGCAGCGTTGCGGTTTCAGTTTTTTTCGATTCGGTTTTGCAAGCATTGTTTACACGCTGCATCCCCTAGCGAGTCGTTTTGCATGTGGGCAATAGGGTCGTTGTTTGCGAGTTGGCGAGTATAGTTTGTGGGGCGATTTATATAGTTTTTTCAGGAGGAAGAAAGACTTACGCCCCACTTGCCTATGTAGTGTCCTACCTGGATTTTTGGATTTCTGCTGCTTAGTTGGGTGGATTACTGTCCTGGTTCTGGTGTTGTGTGGCCTCCTGGTGGTTTGGTGGATCTGGGGCCCCCTGGGATCTTGTCACTCCTGTGGATGGGGTGTGTGTTGGATTATGCTTCCTTAGCTCTTGCCTTATTGGTTTTTATTAAAAAAGTGAATGATATCGTGAAATATTGCCTAGTCTGTTTTTGACTTTGTTTGTCTCTCTCTTTCACATGAAGTGAGATATATTCAATTTGCTTTGTGCGCGACGCCGACGACGACGACCCGACGACGAACAGAGTCCGAGCACGACGAGGCCGTGCAGAACGTAATTTTACACTAGAATCTAGCCACATCACAATATGAATCAAATAAAGAAAAATAAATCTTACGGCGATGGGCTTATTAGACGTCGAATATTTGTATATTTTTTTTTTCTTGATTTTTCTTGGTTATTTGGTATTGTGTGTTTTATTTTATTTATTAATAATTTCTGTCTAGTCTTGTGGGGGTTGGGGGCAAAATGGTCGGCTTGGGTTGTGGTGGCGGCTGACTTTTGAGAAGTTCGTTTTGTTTTGAGTTTGGTGGTGCGGTGGTGGTGGGGTGGGTGGGGTGGTTGGGGGGATGTTGGCTGTTATGGTTGTACGTTGTGGGTGGTTGGTGGGTTGGAGAGGAGGGTCGGTGGGCCGTGGGGATAGGGGGTGGGTTGGGGGGGGATGGTGGTCGGGGGTGATGCGTGGTTGGTGGTTGGGGTGTTTGAGTAAGTTATGGGGGGGGCATTGGGGGGGGTTTCGGGGTTAGGTTGTGGGTTGTGGTTGTGGTGTCGGTCGGGTAGGTATTCGTTGTGTGTGGGGGGGGGCGTGGGTTTGTTTGTGTGTTTAGGTAGGTGAGTGGGGTTGGAGGGGGTGGGTGTGGGGGAGGTTCGTAGAGCTTAGGGAATTACTTCTTCTCCACTGGTATATATTTATGGAGTTGGGTGGTTGTGGTTTGTTTTATAACCCAGTTAGTTAGTTATTGTTAATTCTGGCGTCTCTGGCGCTGGTTTTTAATTTTTCTGTAAGTTTTAGTTTACAATTGGACAGATTCCGCCATCCATTCGAATTTATACTTTTTAACGAACTGTTTAGTCAAAAGAATTTGAAAATTAGACCCGTGGAAAGGTGGAGTATTAGAATATAAGGGATAAATGGTTAGTATTTAGTGTTAATTAATGGAGTAATAATAGAAAGGCTGTGTTGCTAGGTTAGTGCTAGGTTCTCACGGAGGGTTGCAACCACGGGTGTTGAGTGTGTTTGGGGTGGGTGGGGGTCGGGGGGTTGGTGGGGTTGTTGGTGATGGCCTGGGGGGCTACTTGGGGGTTGGGTCGTCCGGTTGTTTGGGTTGTTATTTTTGCGTGACTGGTTGGGGTCCAGCGTTTTTTGGGGGTGGTGCGCTTTGGGTGTTTTTGTTGGGTTTGGGGTGGTGGTTGGTTTTTGGGTGTTTTTGTTTGCGTTTTGCCACATTGAAAGGGTGGTTTGGTTTTTGGGTTGGCGTTTTGGGGTTGGGGCCCCGGAGTAGGGTGATGGGAGGTGGGTAGTGGGGAAAGCATTTGAGGGGGGGTTCCGGGAGTAGCAGGTGGTTGGGGGGGGGTTCGGGGGAGGTTTGAGCCGTGGGGCGGGTGTGTGTCGGCACTGTTGTTTTTTGGATGGGTTGGGTCTCTTTTTTCTTTTTTTATTTGTTAATTTGGGAAGATGCCTCATTTTATTATTTTAATAAATTATTATTAAAAGATGCAAATAAAATTATTTTTTAAATATAAGCCTCAATTTTTAGATTTTATTAATTTTATTAATTTATATTAGTTTATATTAAATAAATACGTTTGATGACGTTTCAATTTTCACACTGCGGAAATCGTTTCTTCTCAAAAATAACAAACCGTAACCAATAAATTATTAATTAAACAACTTTTTCTACATCTTCCGTCGTTAAAAAATTTAAGTTGTAAATTTTGACAGCAAGGCTGTGCAGGCCGTTTTTGTATAGGATGTATTCAATTTCCTTGATACGCATATTATTTGGTGTTATTTGTTTTTATTTGTGTTAGCCTGGGCGGATTTTGTGTGGGATTGTGGTGTACTTTGTTAGGTTGTTTCGGATGGAATAAATTTTATTTTTATATTTATATTTGGGGCTCTTCGTTATCTCTTTATTCCCCAGAATTTAAAGTAATTAATTTACTAATGCCATACAATGGTAATATTTAGCCTTTCTAAACAATATTTTAAGAAAGAAGGAATCCGGGAGGGCCCCCACCCCAGTAGCCTGCGTATTTCAGCAGCGCCCCTGACCCCTGCGTCTGCTTATAGCGAGCGTGTTTCAGCGCCAGCGTTATTCTATATAAATTTTTTGGGAGATGAGAGTGGTTTTTCTTTCATACGTATCTGGCACTCTACTCACTACGCATACAATAGAGGCCTTTTGTCTTTTTTTGGGGGTCAGTTGTTGGTGATTATTGGGGGGGGTGTATGTTTTGATGGTAGTTTGGGTGGGCGTGTCGTTTTCAGTAGGGGAGTGTGGTTTGGGGTTTAGGGCTTGTTTCGGATGTGTGGGGTGTGTGGTGTTTGTGCTGTAAGTTTATTTTTATTTTTTGTTATTGGGTGGGCTTATGCAATGTTTATTTGTTTTTGTAGTTTGGTTTTGTTTATTTGTTCAGTGGGTTTTATTAGTATTTCCTTTAATGGTTCCTGGAACAATTAATTGCTACGGGGTGGGGTGGGGAGGGGGCGTTTGGGGTGGGCTTTCTGGATCGTGTGTGTTATGTTTGGTTTTTGGGTGGAGGGTGGGGTGGGTATTTGTGGGCCGTGTTTGTTTGGGGTTTCGGGCTTTGGGTGGTTGGGTGTGTGGGGTAGGGTTTGGGGTGAGGAGGAGGGTTTTATGTTGGGCGTTTTGTGGGACATCGTCAAGATTTTATGGTGTTATTAAGAGGGTATAAAATTTATGAGTGGGAGGTAGGAAAAAGAAAGAATGGGGGAATGAAACAGGGGGGGAACGAGGATAGTGGAGGGGAGGGTGAAAGAAAGAATATAGGAAGGGGGAAAGGGGAATAGGGGGGAGGGATACGCGGAGGGGAGGTAAATAGTATTGATTAGGGGGTGGGAGGGAGGGGAAGGAACAATCGGGTTATAACCTAGGAGGGAAAAAATATTAGTGGGAGTAAACGAGTAGAGTGGTGATAAAGAATGAAGAGTGGGGGAAAGGGGGGGGTGGAAAAAGGAGGGGGAAAAAAGGATAGGAGAAAGGGGAGAGAAGTACAGTTGGAGGGAACAAAATGGTTAAAATGGGTAATGAGAAATGGGGGAAGGGGGGAAAAAGAATGGTAGAGGCGTAAAACGAGGAATAGTAAAGGGGGTGAATACGGAGGATAGGGAAAGAAAGGGGAAAGGGAGAGGAAATTAGTATAAAATCGGTTTTTTAACATTTTGATATGCGGAACGCCGACATCTGATGGATCCTTTAGCTCTGCCTGGCTGATGAAATATATTGATGATTCGTCTGAGAACTGCGTTTTTACCAGATAAGTTTTTGCGGGTGTCTGGTGGAGCGAGCGTAGCGAGTTTTGGATTTTTTATTTTTTATTTTTTTGTCCCGTAGGATAGGCTCGGAGAGCGTGTATTTTCTTTCCCTCTATCTCTTCTCTATCATTATATACGCGCGTCCCCAAAGAAGACGAACGAAAATTTATTGAAGATCTCGATAATTATTTGTATCAACTCAATGATTTTACCATTAAAGAAAAGAAATAACGATAATAATCTTCTTCTTTAAATTGTAACGGATTCGGAGTACTTCGAACAAGTGGAAAAATAATCTTGCTATATTTGCATATCTTGGGGAACAAATATTTAACTCCACTAATGATTTCATTTAGGAAAAAACAATCAACATATAAATCAGTATAGAGCATATAAGGCTTTTCTTATTTTATTAGTGCATATTTCACAAAAATGAGGAAGTCTTAAACGTGTGCTTGATTGTACAAGGGGATTGATTTTACTAAATTGTGTAATAATTTAGTATTGTGGTTGGTTTATGTTGCTATGTTTTTTGGACTTTTTATTGGATATAAAATGGAAATCTTTGGACCTTGGAAATACAACATCCAATGAAAAATGGATATCATTCGAGAGAGGAGTGTGGGTTTTTTTTGTTATAGAATAATAATTCTGGAAAATATCGGTTGGACAAAATACGGTCACAAACAAAGATGGAGAGGGGGAGGGGGGCCTCTGTGAAGGATTATGAGAAATATATACAATTAAAAACAATGGAATACTTGGGAAATATATCGGACATATTTACACGGTGGTTAGAATACATCAGTTCAAAGCTGGGATTTTTATGCAAGGAAAGATCAAGGATATGAGAAAAGAATTAAGATAACGATGAGGGAGAAATTGTGGCCGTTAGAGAAGAAAAGGCCGTTCCGTAGAGTTCGTTATAGTAGAGTAGAGTGACTGTCTGTTGTCTAGTGTAGTTAAGAGTGTAGAGTTTAGTGTAGTTAGAGTTTTGTAGTAGAGTGGTTAGCTAAGAGTTGTCATGTCCTGCCGCAAACCTGAAGATGAGTGCTTTACGGATGTACTGTCAAAATAAACTTTTCAGTAGAAAGCACGTGTCAAAAAGTGACCCAATTGCTATGATGATTGCCGCGTCCTCCATCCTGCGGAGATGGCCACTTGAAAAAAGAAGAAGAGGAAAAAAAAAAAAGTATAGATAAAAAAAATAACCAGGAATAGATGGAGCCCCTTTCCTTTCCTTTCCCTGCCTTCTCACAGTGCGTTGCCATCCTTTTTTGTAGGCTTTACTCCGTTTTATGGCCAGAGGGTTTCTGTCTCTATCTTTGTGAATAATCAAAATTATTGTTATGTCCATCGATTCTTGGGGTACAGGGGGGGTACCAGGGGGTACCTACCATTAATGAAGACATTCTTTCTCCCTTTTATTTGGGACTTGGGGGTACGGTTTTTTGGTTTTTGGGGAGTGTTATATGGGTTTTATGGTGGGGGGTTTTATGCATCCGGCTGCGTTGGAGTTGTGTTCTTTTACAGGCTGGGTTGTGTCTGTCAGTGGGTTTGTCGGCCAGAGGCACGGATGTGACACGTCGGGGGAAAAGTAAGGGGCGGGGCGTGTAGGGAGAGTCGGGGTCTGGGTACGGGGTGGGGGACGGGGAGGTGAGGGGCGTCGTCATGGGGTCCAGTCGGGGTTTGGTCATCGTTCGGGGCGTTGTCGTCGTGACCACAAACCCTTGAGGGGGTTCGTAGGTGTGTCGTGCCCGTCCGTCGTAGAAGGGTTTTCGTGTCCCCGTTGACAGGTGTCTCGAGTGGTCCGACCCTTGTCAACCCCCTGCGTGTCGTTGCCGCCCGTTTGTCTTAGGGGGTCACGGGTGAGGCCGGCGTTACGGGGTACACCGGCTACTTGTGGTTTAATTATCGTTGTGGGTGGGGCACAGGTTGTAGTGGGGGGGAGGGGTTGCTGGGTGGTGGCCCTGGGGTGCGTGTGGGCGGGGGGTGAGGGGGGTAGTGGGGGGGGGGGGGGGGGGCGGGCCGGAAGCGGGCGGTGGGTGGTGTCTGGATGGGGGGGGGGGCGGGGTGTGTGTTTCGGGGTTGGGGGGTCGATGGGTGGTGTGGTGTCGCTAGGTGATGGGGTTGTGTGGTTTTCATTTGGTTAGATGTAGGTATTGTATCATCGTGTGCCCGATGGTTTATCGTAGGCTAAAGTGGGTGGGTGGTCTAGGGGTTGGTGATAGATTTTGGTATAGGGGGGGGGTTGTGTGGTGTTTTTTTTTTTGGTTTTTCTTTTGATTGGTCATTGGTATGAATTAATAAGAGTCCATTAGGTGTACGTGTAAGTGTGGGGGGGGTGGGTGAGGGTGGGGTTGGGGTTTTGTGTGGTGGTTGGTTGGGTGTGTTTGTTGTGGGGGTTGGGTTTGTGGGGGGGGTGTGGTTGGGTTAGGGGGTGGGGTGGGTGGGGGGTGGGTGGTTATGTGGGGGTATGGTGGGTGTTGGTGTGTTTTGGTGGGTGGGGGGGTGGGGGTGGGGTTGGGTGTTGGTGTGGTGGGGGGGGGGGTGGGTTGTGTGTGGTGGGGGTTGGGGGGTGGGGGTGGTGGTTTGGTTGGTGGGGGTGTGGGTTGGGGGGGGGTGGGTGGGGGTGGTGTTGGTGGGTGGGGGGTGGGGGTGTGGTGGTGGGGTTGGTGGGTGGGGTGGTGGGTGGGGTGGGTGTTGTGGTGGGGGGGTGTGGGTGGGGGTGGGGGGTGGGGGGGGGGGGGTGAGTGTGGGGGGGGGTGGGGGGGGGTGGTGGGGTGGTTGGGGGGGGGGGTTTGGTTGTGGGGGTTGGGTTTGTGGGGGTTGGTGGGGGGGGTGGGGGTGGGGGGGGGGGGGTGGGTGTTGGGGGGTGGTGGGGGGGGGGGGGGGGGGGGGTTGGGTGGGGGTTGGGGGGGGGGGTGGTGGGGGGTGGGGGTGGGTGGGTTTGTAATAGAGTGGATGAGAGTTGAGGGATGGAAATACTTTTTGCAAAAATAATTATGTGACCATTGTTATAAAAGGGGGAATGAATAAAAGTTACAGGGAGTCTGAGTATAATGTAAACAGTCAGGATTTTTTTATACTTTGGCAACTATGTCAACTTCGATCTCTGTCAATGATAATGACGTGCATCGGTAAGTAAATTAGATGAGTATAGATACTTACGCTAAAAATCCAAAACAATGGAAACTGTGAAAGCATCATGACTCCTGTGAAAGCCCCTTCGTGTGTAAAGGAGTAGAACAGCAACAATATATTCATAAGGCAAAAGCAAGCAGAGGCAAGTGCAATAAATAATAACTGATACATGAACATGTCGTTGATATCATCAACTAGTCTATATATGAGCAAATATGATTTTCTAATGCTTCGAAAAAAAGTGCCTAAATTTTGTTTCTTTGTCGAACCTACTAAAATTTTCTGTATCTTCTTGATTCTCGCTTCAAGCATGTTTGCTAAATGTATAAATGTAAGAACTATTATACTTTGCTTGTTGTGCAATAAAAATATATAAAATATTTTGAAGTGAATTCTCGGAAACATAGAAATGAGAAATGAGACATTGGCACAGTTATAAATTAATACACAGATGTGAACTATTAAACTGAAAAATATGTTTTTCTTAGAGATTGTAGACTCTCCCAATGTAGCATCGACTTTGGCAATCTTACTGTATAGGCCTCTCCATTTTTGCGTTTTGAACAATCCTAAATAAAACGAGAGATGGTTGAAGCATAACATAATGGTATTAAGTACCATTAAAACGGATTGTTCAGTATCCAAAATTATATTCCGAAAGTTATATTGAAGGAGATAGAAATCAGTGGCTATGACTGCAAACGTGTACAAACTGTACAAAGCAACATGAACTCTGTAAACGGTTTTGTGATGAAAAGTGCTGTAGATGCCTAATATTTGCCCAATTCTGTACAATATTTTAAGCATACCGATGTCCCTTGGATGTTTTAAAACCATATTGTCTGACATTTTTCTTTTCTGTATAAAACTAATATTACTAATGCTCATGTATTATAGAATGTTGTAGATGTGGATTATTTGATGTATTTATTGATAAAGTAGGTTATTCAGTAAGTAATTAATGGAAAAGTGTTCTTTATTTAGATGTATAATAACGATAAATCATTTTTAGTTAATGGGATTGATTATCAATGCTACTAGGGCTTCTATAAGGGGTGTCCCATAATTAATCAGACTTTAACTAAGGGTCAAGGGCGGATCCAGGACCAATTTTCGGGGGAGGGAGGCATGAACTTTTTTTGTGGAAGTCTGGGGGAAAAATTTTTTAAAATCTGGGATAAAATGGTGATTTCAAAGGCACTTTTCACACAATTTTGGCATTTAAAACTTATCGGTATTAAAGTATTGTTATTTGTATATCAACGAAAATCTTAAAATTTTAACCTAAAACTCCATGAAGCCCTACAAGTGTAAAAAAAGAAATACATACAACAAATTCGAGTCGTCTAGTTCGATGATCTGCAAATCGCCCTATTAATTTTTCAGTGTCTACTTCAATGTCTCGATGAACATGAAAGAGGCAAAGGATCGGACGACCGCGCAAAATATGGAGTGACAACCTTCCATAGAGATATTAATCTGCCAATAATTGCTTATACAGAGGAAGAAGAAGAAGAAATTCTTAATACTTACGCTGTAAATAAAAAACAGTGGCAGCTGCATGTAGAGCACATCCGCAAAATGTGGATCATCATACGTCAATTGGTACACAAATATTATGACGTTCAGAAGAGAGAAGAAAACAGCAGCAAGTACAATAAAAAATAAATAATAAACAAATGTTGCGTTTACATCAGCCACTAGATTATAAATGAGTAGATAGTATCTCTTTGTATCTTGAAAAAACTGATGTGAGTTGTGTTTCTTCACGGACTGTTTGAGTATATTCCGCAGCCTTAATAGCCGGCTGTTTATCATGTTCATTAGTTCGAAAAATGTGGAAAACACCACAATTTCATTACAACGTAGTAGAATCTTATAAAATACTTTAAATACGTTTATTTTGAACGTAAATACTTTAAAAGTTCCTACGAATTGACCAACAACAATTATAATTATTAAAATAGGTGTTATCAAAGTAAAAATTGTTTTTCTTTGTGGTATATTGCTCGGCTCAAAGGCAGTATCGATTTCGTGTATCTTTTTGAACAAATCTCCCCATTTTGAGGTACCAACCAAACCCAAATAAAACAGAAATTGATTTAAACATGTCACAAAAGATCGAAATGTGAAAACAACTCTTTCCTGAGTATTTAATTTAGCAATGGGGTCGTTTCCTCGAAATAATCCTATTTCTGTCAATACAACGAATATAGTCAACACACCGTATGCTATAATATGTAAACTATGAAGAAATTTGTTTTGAAACGATCGGTATAAGCCTAAGATCTGTCCAATTTTGTAAAATATGTTTAAAATGACGGTATCTTCAGTAAATCCTAAAATCATTATTATTATGTAGGGCCAAAAAACGATGAATAACTGAGAAATTTCGAAGCAATTATGAATTACATTAGGAATTAATTACATAAATTAACTTTTTATTATTTTTATGGTGATTGATTAATGGAGCTTAACACCGTCATTATTTGAAAGGCCATACAAAGTAATTAATGAAATTTATTGAGAGAGTGCTTTACGACAGAGGCGTAACAGAGGCCCCCGCGGCATGAAGTTTGCAGGAGGGCCCCAATATGTCAGGGGCTTATCTTATCGTCTAATATTGTAGCGTTTTAAATTTGTTAATGTTTAATATTTATATAATAATATAAATTCTGTTTTAAGTTTTGTAGTATGCCCTGAGTTGTGTATATGCTTTTGTCTCTTATAAAGGAATTTTAAAACGATCAATATAATATGGCATTTTAAGTTGAGATTCTTAATATCAAGTTTTGTATACATTCAAAATCTCCCAATTCTCTGTTACATTGTCTGGTAGAAAATTATTCCGGTTAAAACTAGGAAACTGGGAAGTTAAAATAATCAATATAATACGTGTTATTTTTACCGAATTTAAAAGTAAATATTTCAAGATGTTTTTTGTCGGTTCAGTGTTAGGAACGAGTATCGAGGGGTATTATTGTTTGTTTAGGTTCGTAGACCACAAACTGACTGAAAGACGTGAGCGTAATTTGAAATGCGTTTGATAGGGAATCTAAGGAAAGATTTTAGGGGAGTCAAGCAGATGCATTCGAACTAGAAAGACGTTTTTGAATCAACAGTCAATTCATTTTTTTTTGTGTAATGTCTTAAGACCGGTCAAAGTGATAATACTCTTTGCAATAATGGCATTTTAAAACAGAGTAATCATCATAAGATTTGTGCAGTGTACCGAAAACTGATGAAATTTTGAGAGTAACATATAGGGTGTCCCCATCAGCTTTGTTTTGTTTGTCTGCTTGCTCCTCCACAAAACCTGATTTGCGTCTTTGATCGTCGTTCCTGATTATGGTAATGGTTTCCTTAGTTCCTGTTTGAGAATTTGTCCAGGTAGCCTCAATTCCAGAGATGTAGCAAGTTTTTTGTTAAGTGCGAAATATGTGATAATAAGGTAACAATTAAACATTTTTTTTGTATTGCTTTCATTTAAAAATTTAAATATTGTGATAATTTATTTTGTCTTAAAATGTTGTGTTGACATATGACATTTTGGCTCCAATCTGATGTACTTCTAGAGATCGAGGAAAAGTCGAGAACTTGCCGCCGTCAATGATGTAAGTAAATCATTTATTTTGAAAGTTTTGCATAAAGAAAAATACCACCTTTACAATACAAAGTTCAGTTAATTCAGAAGTTAAATGAAGAGATCCAGACAGAAGGCAAGAATTCTATGAAATTATGATGGACATAATGAACGCAGATTTGAGGTTCATAAAAAAATAGTTTTTTTCTGATGAAGCGACGTTTCCTTTCTCCCAATAGGTGGATTGGAAGACCGAAAGGTCGTAGAACGATCGAATGGTCGTCTAGATCCCCGATTTGACTCCTCTCGATTACTTCTTATGGGGTTATTTTAAATCTGAAGTATATTTTAATAGACCAAACAGTATTGCTGATTTAAAAGTTAGGTTAACAGAAGAAATTAACAAAATAACCCCCGAGGTCGTACAAAATGTTGTACGAGAATTGCAAAATCGCGTCGGTTATTGTCCAGAAGTGAATGATGGTCAATGAAAATTCCTTTCTAACTAAAAATGAATTTATTTCATACATATGGACCACATGGTATAATGTTTTGTACGTGACTATTGAAATATTTTGAAAGGTTTGAGAATTGCAATTTTGCGAATTTTAGAACAATATTTTTCTAGATCTAGAAATGCGTTTTCTGTTTACGTTTAATATTTCGATACGATATTCGGCAGTAGTATTATATCCTTACATTGTTTGCTTGTTTGCATCTATCTGATATGTTTACTGTCTTTACTCTATCTGAGTATAATTCTGTTGGAGTATGGAGTGAAATATATTACAGCTTCATCATAAGTTTTTGTTTAATATTATCCCGACACCATATCTGTGTGAACCGTCTTGACTTCCTGAATAATATATTGTTTATTGTTGATTTTTATCTTTACTTAGTCGGGCCATTGGACATCGCTGATTCGTAAAATATCTATTCAGCCTTTCCACTTCTTTAACGGCATTATGTAGCTTCCAGCTAGCTAGCTATTCCAGCTTGATGTAGACTTCTAAAATTCCAAGTCGCTACTTTGCAAGGTTTTCGTATGTTGACGACCGAGGAGGCCTTGCAGTCTTGTGAGTTTTCTTCTCTGCCGGATCTTGTTTTCCGATTTTCATGATCAGTAGATTGTTAGTCATGATGATTAACTAGGGATGCTCTATGAGCTTTTAATGCATTGGTTTAACTTTAACCTTTAACCATGTCTGGTTCGTCCGCATTTCGAAATGATTTTCCATTTCTAGGACAAAAAGGTGCCCTTCCACTTACCGACTCTTCCACCCGAAGCTGTTGGTCAGTAAGTGAGGGATTGCTTATACAAACAACAAATAAATATTTTAAATAATAATTTATGGCAGTTTTTATTATACATATTTTGGTATAAAAGTTTTTCAAAAACATTTACAGTGTTAATATAAATGTAATAAACAAATTATACATATCTTTTTCTTTGTGTCTCATATAAATAACATATTTACATAAAAATGTCTATGACCAGAAAAACTCGTACATACACTACAACAGAATTAAATAGCAAATAAAACAAATCAATCGGGATTGTAGGGAAAAAGGGGGACGATCAAGTAGCAAGAATCAAAATAACTCTTCAAAAAGAATTCACCAATATATTTGAAGGTATTTTCTTAACTTTTTCACTTGGTCGGCTATTTTTTTAGGTTAGGTTAAATAGTTTTTTCGATTTTTTGTAGAATCACTCACTAGCAAAATTAAAGAATAGGTTTAAATTGATTACCTAATTTAAAGCTTTCTTTTTTTATTAATAGAACAGTTTTTATTAATAGAGTTTTTCTGAATTAGCTCCAGACGTGAATTCGATACTATTTGATTGTATGTTCTTTATCGTCGTGCCAGTGCTAAAATCGCTATAGTTGATAAAAAGTAGTGTTCGGTCAATAAAAACAGAATTATTATCGACACTATCAATGGATTTTCAGTATTGTAATCAAGTGTAAGAAAGGAAATACTGAATCAAAGAATTAAAAATCTCTATATTGAAGAGTTATCCTAACTTCTGGTTACTAATCAAGTCAGGTTCAAAATTTACTAGAAATAAAGGTTTAGCAATGAGAAAAATTATTCAAAAAGAACAATATAAACAATTTAATATTTTTCAGAAGTTTCATCAGTGCGAATTATAGAAAATTATTGACGATCGGTTTCACAAAGCTGAGCTTACTCGACATTTAACTAAGCAATAGTTAATTTTGACAACACTTAAGATTTTCGAAGTTTTTTGTATAAGTTAAATGGTTAAAACAAGTTTATGGATCGAATAATAATTGTTCAATGCAATTTACTGTAATGCCTAGGACGGCCATGCTGGGGTGCAAAACAGTTGCTCCCTAGCGGCAGAGCCAATTGCTTTTCAGTTCACGTGTTGATTTGAGAGAATAAACAAGTATAGTTTGTTTTATTTTCCAATTCGCAGCAAAACTGTGCATACAACGTCCAATGATATATGTGTATATATTTAATTTTTATATAAAAACATATATGTATCCTCTTGCATAGGTACTAGTCGCTGAAAAGCGATGACAGTTTTGTTTTGTCGAATAATTTAGTCGTCACCCTCTAGCCATTAGTATATAGGAAGAAAATATGCACATATTTCTACCTACAATCAATCTTACACACTATTTTCAAAAGTGTTGAGCTCCTAGCAACTTAAGATCGACAAAATTTGGCCAACATTCAGATCCAGAGATTAGAATATACTTTTCAGAAAGTTTTTTTGTGTGCCGAAACCGAATCTGAGTTCCAAATTCCCAAGTTAACTCTGGTTTCTAAGATACATTAACCTAAAAGTGCAAAATAGCGGTTTTTGGCCATTTTTGGGGTTATGTAGTATCGAAATATAATTTTCTCACAGAAACTGTTATAACCATATTAAAGTATGTCCCAATATTTTAATTGCGTGTGCGTTATCAACATCTTCGATCTGAATTTCCTAATTTATCTGCAGATAAAGTTGAAGAAGGCGTTTTTGTAGGTCCTAACATTAAGAAGCTAATGAAAGATGCCAATTTTGAGAAAACACAGAAAACGAAGCACGGGTTAGTTTTAAACAAGTTGTCCACAAGAAATCATCAAGATGCAGAATACAAAATAATCGTGCTAAATTAATGCTAAAATTTTTTCAAAAACTATGCTGCTTGATGAGATTGAAATTCAATTTTCTGTTTTCTCATTTAAATTATTTCCCAGAACATAGTTTGCAGCAACTACAGAACGGTAACACTAATAATATCCCATGCAAGAAAGGTTCTACTTCATGTAACACATGAAGACTAGTACAGAACAGACAAGCGGGATTTATCCCAGGAAAAGGCACAAGAGAACACATCCTTAATGTCAGACAGCTAATCGAAAAAAACTCGTTAATTCAATACTCCTATGCTTATGTGCTTTGTGGATTACACAAAGGCCTTCGATAAAGTCCAATAGCAGCAGCTATGGTCCATGCTAGCGGAAATGGGAACACCCCACCACTTAATTCAACTAATTAGAAGTCTATATGAAAATAATAAGTTCACAGTAAAAATAAACAACACCCATTCCGATCATTTCAGAACAGAGGCAGGTGTCAGGCAGGGATGTATAATCTCGCCAACTCTGTTGGATAGGAGAAAAGCAAAACATATAGACTAAACCTATATGGAGTAAGACAAAGATCATGATAGTAGACAAAGCTCGGAATAATCTTAAACACATTAAAGAAATTGGGCCTCATATACCTGGGTCCCTAATAACAAATGACGGAGGGTGTTGTTATGTATGGTTTTCATGTACGCATATACTTGGCAACGTTGCACTTGGTAAACCGAACCACAAGTGACAGCGGTGACATGACAACCAGACATGACAATACACTTAGGTTATGGACTACATGTGAACAGGAATAATGTTAATTTATAAATCCTGATAAAGCTTAATAAATTAATAAAACCTATCGTAAGTAGCTTTATGTTATGTCCAACAGTCCTAAAGAGGTATACATTTTAGTTGTGACAGAGAGATGCGTAGATGGTTTGACTATTGCTAGAACAGCTATGATGAAACTGGTAACAATTTGGAAAAATTCTAGCATACAATACACAAAACTAGGCTGTAAGGGCCTATTTTTCCATAGCCACCTATGCATCCGAAACGTGGACCTTAAAGAAAGCGGATGAAAATAAACTAGACGCTTTTGAAATGTGGTATACAGCCGCAAAGTAAAGGATAGATTGCTTAAACAAATACAACAGAGATATTTGCCGTATTTTGGACAGATTGCTAGAAGAACAGGCACGATGGAAAAACTGATAGTCGAGGGTAGAGTTGAAGGAAAGAGACCTAGGGAAAGATCTCCAAGCCGTTGGTTAGATCAAACAAAAATATTGATTAACCAAGGGTTATATGAAGCCGAACAACTAGCCCAGGAAGAGAAGGATGGAGGGAAATCGTGAAAAAACTGTAAAGGCCTGATGGTGTCACCACATCCCAAAAGGGATTAGGACTGAGAAGGAGGATCTCAGAAACTAGAGCCAATTCGGCAATTTGGAGCTCAGATCCGTATTCATCTGCACAAAAACCCTTCAGAAAAGTCTCGTTTTCTGAAGCCTCAGGCTTGTCGGATTGGTGACATTTTCTCACACAAAATTTTCCTGTTTTCTTTGTCTGTAGTGGTCAAATATAAACTTTACTTCGTTAACTGCCGAGTTTACGGAGCTTTGTGAACCCGAACATAAACTTGATACACTGAAAAATTTGATGTATTAAGCATGGTATAAAAATCGGTGTATATTTCACAAAATAATTGGGTATTTAATAACATTTTGTTACAGTGAACAATTTGAAGCACTTTTTTTATAGTCAAGTTACACTTTAGGGCTAAGATTTTGCTTTTGCATAATTTTTTATATTCGTTAATAAAGAAATTGTTCGGTTTTTATCTATTTACACTGCTCAAATTAAAGATTATTTTATTCTACTTTTCATTTTATTTGTATTGTTCATCATCATCTAGCCTCAAGAGTCCACTGCTGAACATAGGCCTTTCTCATGTTTCCAACCCTGTATATCTTGCGCAGCTCTTATCCAGTTTTTATTGAGTCTTCTTAAATCGTCAATCCATTTTGTAGGTGGTCGACCGACGCTTCTCTTGACTTCCCTTGGCCTCCATTCCAATAACCCCTTTGTCCATCGCCCATCTGTCATTCTGGCTATGTGTCCTGCCCATCTCCATTTAGTGTGGCTATCTCCTCGATGATGTCAGTCACTCCTGTTCTTCTCCTGATGTCTTCGTTGGTTATTCTGTCTCGCAGAGTTATTCCTAACATGGACCGCTCCATTCTCCAGTCCTGATCAAATACCTTTCTCTTTAGGCATGTGGGCAGCTCACTTTTAAAAGTTTCTCTCAGTTTTCCAAATGCTGCCCACCCAAGGCCGATTCTTCTCTTCATTTCATTAGTCTGGTTATCCCTGCCAATCATAATTTCATGTCCTAGGTATCTACGAGTTCTATTTCTTTCCCACCAATACTGATGTTCTGGTTGGGTACCAAATTGGTCATGATTTTTGTTTTCGAGATATTTATATTTAAACCTACATTTTCTGTAGCCACAACGAATTCCTGTACCATCTACTCTTGCCATACCTAGATCTTCAGCTATTATAAGTATATTCACGGCGAAACGTAAGTTGTTTAGATATTCTCCATCTATTTTTATTCCCTTTGTCATCCAATCCAAATTCTTAAAAGCATGTTTTAGCACCGATTAAAAAGTTTAGGTGACATTGGGTCTCCCTTGTCTATCCCCCGTTCTATTTTTATGCGATTACTGTTAGTATGTAATCTGACAGTGGTTGTTGCCTGCAGGTATATTTTGCATAATAATTTAGTATATCTATAATCTAGCCTGCTTTCTTTTTAAGCGCCTGTAATATTTTGCTTAGCTCAACTGTGGCTTTGTGAAAATCGATAAATATTAGAACTAGAGGTTTATTGTATTCCACTGCTTTCTCTATTAGTTTATTACTTTGTAGATGGTCATTTGTTCCGCAACTTTTCGGAATCCTGCCTGTTCCCTTTGTTGATAAGACTCTAATTTTCTTTCCATTCTCTTAACTAGTATTCGCGTAAACAATATATGGCTGAGGAGGCTAATCGGTCTGTAATTCTCTAAATTTGCTTTGTCTCCTGCTTTGTGTAATAGAATTTGCTATTTGCATTGTTAAATTAATACAAATAAAAAAATGAGATGAATCGTATCTTCAATCAAATTGAGCAGTGTATAATTAATTTGCTTATTATTTTAGTTTTCTAGTTAGAAGATTGAACTAAATAATCTTGAATATACCTAAGATGTGTCTATAATTGGTTAGAAAATGACTTAAATTACTGAAAAATCTACAGGGTGATTAAAAAAATACTGTTTAATTGATTTGAAGATTTTCTAATGAAAAGTTGCTGCTGCCAAGACAACGATTTTGCTCAGATATCAATAAAAAGTATTAAACCTTCAGTTATTAATAAAAAAACTTGTATTAGTGGCAATAGGATCTTAATAGTGTTTTTTACGAGTCACCCTGTAAAAGTATTGAACAAATAGTGAAATGTCAAGAATGTTTCGACTGCTTAGAAGATTTTTTTATAAAAATAGATTTTTTGAAACAATCTTACGTTATTGCTGACGAGAACATTGTATTGTAAGGCCTTTAAATATGGAATAATTGGTGTATCATCTTTTAACAAGTGGAACAGTCGTCGATTTTTGACATTTCTTTCATATAAAAACCGACCAGTTTGCTTTGTCTTTAAATTTTTAAAAACAGTGGCTTTTAAGTGACTTTTAATTAATTAATGTTTAATTTAGACCTAATTTGAGAATGATTTAAAAAATTCCTAGACGTCTTTAACGAACAGTACTTTTGTTCGCTTCCTTTTCTTCATACGGCCCTTTCTCCATTAGTAATGTGAGTCCATTAAGTCTTTATTTTTCCACCAATCCGCGTTCATATTTCCTTTCAGAGTATTTATTTATTTATGGAAGTAGCTGGTTAAAGATTGTCTTCCGCAATTGGCAGCTGTGATAAATGGTCAAAGTAAGATATTCCAAGCCTGTTTGTTACAGCAATTACCACTTATGCTAATGTGCCGATGCGCAGGTTTTAAAATCATCCATTTTAGCAGCATTTGATAAGAAAAAAATGTGACAGAGAAACTGATGATCACAAGTCGCTATGAAGAGCAGATTACTCATAACTATTACTTAGTTCATCTTTACCGCAATTGTGGGAATAATTCAGTTGTTTTGTTCTCCCATTGCGTAGAAATGCCAATTATGGTGATATTTTGGCGCGCTTTTTTTCAAAATCATCCGGTTTAAAGCCATTTGTTAAGAAAACCGTTTTAAGAAATCTGGTGGTCGCAAATTTGTTTGAATGGCAGATAACCCACAGCACTGAGAATTCCGAATCATGGTGTGCCCCTTGAAACCACTTTAAAAAAGTTTCCCACACACATTTCACCAAAAGTACTGAGTAGACATTTCGGGTTGATTCTAATTCCTGTTTTGCTGCTATTTTGTAGATCGTTTTCTATTTTTTGTTCTGCGATATTGAACGAATTATCCTCATGCTTTTATTACTCTGTTACAATTTTTCATTCATCTTTCCATATTTTTTTATTTGAAGGTTAATTCCTTGTATTGTTCGTCTTCTTTTAGTACTTTTAATTCTAGTCTCGAAGATTTCCCTTATTTAAAGTAACGATAGTGGTCTCATGAAGCAAACAATCCTTTTTGATACGAATAAAAATTTGGATTCGACTTTTCAAGATTCTTTTAAATCATTTTGCGAAATATTTTAGCTAATCTATGTTAACGTAAAACTTACTTAAATGCCACTGTTCTCGATTATTCTGTTATAAATATCAACGTTTTTAAATTTTAATAGTTTTAGCATTACGACACACTTTCAGTCCCTAAATTACTTCCATGCGTCAAATTCGAGTCCAGACTGTTGCAGTCCGAATCGTTAGAGTGGGGACTAGAATAATTGGCGGCTTCCTGCAGCCTCATCAGCATGTTGAGAAGGGGATCTCCTTCGTTTTCGGATTGCGCCGAAGGTCCGACTTCGAGCCCTACGTCTTTGGCGGAAATTGTGGTGAGCCCTTGCGGCGGCGAACCTGGCCACGGGTACGTCTCGAGGACGAATTGCGTGGGGTCAGTCCAGGGCGCGCGACGACCGTACAGCTGAAGACCTTCTCGAGCGGCTTCCCGAAGATATGGAGCTAGGGAGTAGTTCCATACGTCGGCGAACCAAGCCCGTGCTGCATCTAGCTCTAGGGGACAACCTATAAAAAAAGAAATTCGTAAATTTAGAGTACACTCAATATTGAGTTAGCCGCGGTTCTACAACGACCTGTATGGTCGATGCATGAAGAGATGGAGACAAACAGATAAATGAAAAGAAACTCTTCTCTCTCGAGGAAACAGTAAAGGAAAACAGGATTGAAAAACAACCTAAGAAATAATAGATAAGAAGCGGGGGGCACGTAGGAAAAAGGGTGGAAATGAAAGAATAATGTGACAGTGATATAAAACTACGTGGAAAAGTGTTCCTCTCTCTCCATTATGGTGGGTGAACGAGAAGGAGGAGATTGACACAATGAAGACAAAAAAGAATTGGAGGATAGAAAAGTGATCAAATTACTCATTGAAATATAACCGAAAAAAAGAAACAGATAGTACTTTTTTTAACGATTTTGCTCTTTGTATCGCTGTATTGCTATATATAAATACGTCATAGTGAATTGGGCAAAGAAATTCTACGCAAATAAAAGTATTTTAAATGTTTCACTTACTTAAAAACAATCTAGGACCAATTGCTACATCTCCGCTGCTATGGGTCTCCAAAAACGCATTCAGATGTTGCCAGATTCTCGGCAACCAACCTAATATAGCAGCTAATTCCGGTTGCGGTCCTTGTTCCAGCTCCAAAGTGGCCAACCGTCTTCTTAGAACTCTTCCTAGTAGTCCCCTAGCTGGTTCCATGTGAGGGGCGACCAAGACCCATCTGAAGCCGTGTTGAAGTTGTAAACTGGTCGCTGAGCAAGCGCTTTGAGCCATAGTTCCTAGGAGGCACGGCAGATTGCGAGGTAAGGAACCTAGTGCGTCGGCGAGTGTTCCCGCTTTGTGGAGGTTGTCTAATACTACTACACATGGAAGGACGCTGTTATCACCTGCTGCAGCTTGTTCGCTGAGATGAGTAAGGTATTGGCGAAGTTCTTTTCCGGATTTATTGTCTACACTGAAGTTAAAACAGTACATTAAACATATTATAATATCGAATAATTGTGAAGACTTACTTAAATGTTGCAACAGCTTCTGCGGGATCTCTACCCAGGCTTTGGGCATGGAATTCAGCTAATCTAGTAGCTAAATGTGTCTTACCAGTTCCCGGGGCTCCACATAAAACTAGCCTCCTATGTTCAGCTAATAGTGAAACTAATCTTTGGGCTACTCCTTTCGGAATTAAGGCTTCAAAGGCTAAGGCTGCTACTGGTTGTAGGACTACGTGCAACGTTGCCACTCTTCCTATCGCGTAACCAACAGGAAGCAGATCAGGTGGACCGGAATCGGGCTTGCGTTCAGCTTCGCCTAATTTGTAGCTAGCTATGGCGTCACTACCAATCCCAGCCCGCCTCCAGGATCCAACCTGGCGACGTATTGTTTAAACGCTCTTCTAACTGCGTTATCTAGTTGTGCCCATGACGTGGAAGCGCCTATATTGGTGTGTGCTATCGATATTTCTGTGTTTGCGTTATCACTTAAGCCGTCGTACCCGTAGTGGTCAGCATAATATCTGAAATAAGAACTGCATTATGGAAGAATCATATAAGATCATCATGATGAAGATAAGATGGACAACTACCATTGAATTTCCAATTATGTTTTATTCCTATGTTGAGTGTTTTGTACACGAATTCAAATTTGTTTTATTTAGCCTATTAAAATTTATATGAACGACAAATAAAACCGTATACGTGCTAAGTTCTACTTACTTTTCAAAACTCTGTGGTTGTCCTAAATAGACCGATATCGTGATTCGTTTGCCGTCAGTTTCCACTTCTTGCGTCGGTTCTTCGGTAGGTATGAGGTCACTTAAGGCGTCTATGCTACTGCTGCTTCTAGTATCTGTCAAATCGGTAGGCAGATTCGTCGTGCCGCTTACCATTCTCTGCAGACGTTCGTTATTTTGCTTCAAGCTTAACATTTCACTCTAAAATGGAAATTACGTAAGATATAATCAAACCGTACTGGAAATAGAGCATAAAAGGGATATTTGGATTAAATATGTGGAAAAAACTTTTGAAGATGTACGAAGTAACACTGGTATCACAACAAACACCAATTGCGAATCTGGACCACCATTTACAGTCGAAGAAGTAAAATATGCCATCAAAAGCACCAAAGATGGTAAAGCAGTAGACCCTGATAATTTTCACTCAGAATTCTTAAAACTTATGGACTATGATGGCATAAAATGGTTGACAAATATATTTAACAATATATATGATACAGGCATAATTCCCCAAAAATGGTTAGTGTCAACTTTTATAAATCTTCCAAAAAAAACCCAATGCGAGAAAGTGCGAAGACTATAGAATTATAAGCCTTATGAGCCATTTACTTATTTATTTATTTAGCGTATGGACTTTCACAGTACGATAAATATACAAATACAATTACAATAATATACACATATATATTATATATATTATTCAAAACACTAAAAATAGTAAAAATTGAATGAATAGAATGAATGACACTAAATATTAATGTCCAATTTACATAGCCATTCAATTGCTTCTGGGGAACATTCCGCAAAGTCCTGGAGGTTTCCACGGTAGGCACGATTCAAGCAGTCTGAAACACAATGGCTTATGGTCTGTCTAGATTCTCCGCAATCGCACTGTGGACTTTCTGCACGACCCCACCTGAACAGCGAATCAGCACATTTACCATGTCCGGTACGTATACGATTAAGCCTTGCCCAAATGGACCGGGGCAGATTTGATCCGATGAAACCCTGAGTTGGGGTGGATATCTTAATATAGTCCGATTCTACTGTTGGCATCCATCTTGTTGTCCATTGCCTGTATATGTACATATATCATAGGAATTACCAATTTTTCGGGCAGATCGTATTGGAGGGTTTCTAGATCTCAATCGTTGGTGCTCTTTTGAGATGTCTGGGATATCTTGATGTATTGGTAATTGTACGTTGGCTACAATTTTCTGGTACTCTCTCACTAATGCTGCTGTACGGCGTAGATCTGGTGGAACAATATTGCTCAGAGTAGGCAGCCATCTCACTGGCGTTGATTTTATTGTTCCAGTGATTATTCTCATGGTTTGGTTAAGTTGGACATCGATTTTGCTTGTATGTGCACTATTTAGCCATACTGGTGCACAATATTCTGCCACTGAGAAAACCAAAGCTAGAACTGAGGTCCGAAGAGTATCTGCAGAAGCACCCCAAGTTGTTCCAGCAAGTTTTGATATTAAGTTATTTCGTGTTCTTAGTTTACCGGCTGCGTTTGTAAGATGACTTTTGAAGGTGAGTGTTCTATCAAGTGTAACGCCTAGATATTTGGGGTTGTTATGTTTGATAGCTGTGTCATTTAGAGTTACATTGAGAGTATCGCCCGCAAGTTGATTCGACAGGTGAAAGAGACAGGTTTCAGTTTTGCTTGTGTTAGGACGTAAACGCCAGTTCTTAAAATAGTTACTTAGTGTAGATAAGTCCTCGTTTAGAGCTCGTTCTCCTGCTTCTTTACTATTATCTTGGAAGACAATGGCCAGGTCGTCAGCATAAGCAAATTTTCTCGATTTTGTTTCAGGTATATCTGCTATATAAAGGTTAAAAAATAAAGGAGCTAGCACTGAGCCTTGAGGTAAGCCGTTGTTAAGTTTTCTAACGTTACTCTGTGCATCATTCATATATACCTGAAACAGTCTGTTAGTCAGTAGATTGTTTATCAGCTGACAAGTTTTGAGGCAAGGTATGATTTTCATCAGCTTATAAATAAGGCCCTCTCTCCACACCGTGTCATAGGCAGCCGTGAGATCTATAAATGTTATGGCAGATTTTTCGCGTCTTTCAAAGCCAGCTTCAATAAATGTAGTTAAGGACAGCACTTGGTCACAGTAACTTCGTCCTCTTCTAAATCCAGCTTGTTCAATTGGTACAGCATCCTCAATGGTGTTACATATTCGGTTATATAAAAGTCGTTCTAGTAATTTATAACAGCAACTGAGTAAGGCAATAGGCCGGTAACTTTCAGGCAGCTTGTTGTCTTTGCCAGGCTTCTGGATTGCGATAATTTTTGTTCTTTTGAATTCTGGGGGTAGCATAGTTGTATTCACAATGTCGCTAAAGAATTGTTTGAGCCACTGTCGTGTTTTTGTACCAGTGTGGACTATAAACTCAGGATACATTCCATTGAAGCCTGCTGCTTTTCCTGTTTTAGTTTGGTTAAGCGCTTCGTTTATTTCATCCAATGAGAAGGCACTAAATGAGCTATTTACTTAAAACATTTCTAAAGGTCATTCACAAAAGAATATGTACAAAATGTGAGGAACAACTAACAAGAACACAATTCGATTTCGTGATGCTCTGGGAACACGGGAGGCACTTTTTGCTGTACAGGTGCTATTTCAGAGATGCAGGGATGTGAATTGTGACATATACGTATGCTGTATAGATTACCAGAAGGCATTTGACAGAGTAAAACATGACAAATTAATGACTCTAATGCAACAAATTGGAATTGACAACAAAGATCTTAGAATTATCAGAAACATTTACTAAAATCAAACGGCCAAAATCAAAATAGAAGACCAGTTAACTGATAAAATTGCAATAGAACGTGGAGGACAGGGCTGTATTTTGTCTCCATTGTTGTTCAATATTTATTCTGAATGGGTATTTAAGTAAGCTTTAAACGGTTGTGCGAAAGGAATACTGATAAACGGTGAATGGTTGAATAACATTAGATATGCAGATGCCGCTATAGTTTTTGCTGATAATCTGAATGACTTACAGATATTAACAAATCGCAAACAGATACGGACTAGCTCTTAACATAAAGAAAACCAAATTTATGACAATTAGTAAAAAACCAATACTAAACGCTCAACTTACAATCAACCAACAGAATATCGAAAGAGTCGAGCAATATACATATCTAGGCACCAATTTAAACAGCCAATGGGACCACTCAACAGAAATTAAACAGCGAATAATAAAACCAAAAGCAGCATTCGTTAGAATTAGCCATTTTCAACAGTCGAGACATATCATTAAAAACAAAATGTCGTCTATTGAACTGCCACATATTTACAGTTCTGCTCTACGGAATGGAAGCGTGGACACTGACTGTTGCATCTATGAATCGGCTCGAAGCTTTCGAAATGTGGTGTTATGTATATGTTATTGTTATGTATATCCTGGGTTGACAGAGTTACTAATGTGGAGGTCCTGCGTAGAATGGGGAAAGAATGTGAAATTCTCATGACCGTCAAAACTAAAAAGTTGGAATATCTAGGGCATGTAATGAGAAATCAAGAACGTTACGGCCTTCTCCAGCTGATTCTCCAAGGGAAGGTAAATGGTAAGAGAGGACCGGGAAGAAGACGCATTTCCTGGCTTCAAAATTTACGAAAGTGGTAGGTATAACACGACTACCACTGAACTGTTCCGCGCTGCAGTAAACAAAGTAAAGATAGCCGTGATTATCGCCAAAAGCCGGAACGGATAGGCCCTTTAAGAAGAAGAAGAAGATAATCAAACCCAACAATTTACCAAAAAGTTATCTATAATATTTAAACTGGCTAATTGGTCTTTACCAAAGCCATCTAATTAAGTAAAAAAAATAATATAATTAAGTAAAAAAAATAATATTTAAAATGGGTATTTTAAATGGATTACAGACAACACTCGAGATGCCGATGATGCGGAGCACGGTTAGCATGGAGCATATTAGCAGGAAATACTGAAAGAAAATTAAGAGCTGGTATTAAAATAGTATCTTGACGAAAAACTTGAAAAACAGATGGACAAGATGGACTAAAGAAATTACTTACTGTTAATATGTGGTGGAAGACAGTTAGAGATGAGAAGCTTCTGTGAAAAGCACTAATAACTGAAGTATGACACATGAAGTATTATAAATAGCTCTACTTACGGAAGACCCTAACAGGAAAATTAGTAAAAGCGCTGGACCACTACGGCACATTTAACCCTGTTAAATGTTATAAAATGTCATATTTCTTAATGTTTCTTTAAATTTATAGTTAACAATATTACCTATTATGCACGCCTATGTTTGAAATAGGTAACAGTTAATGTCAAAAAAGAATTGTTTGGTGGCGTTTGTTTGACGTCTGGTCAGCACGTCAAATGGCACAAAATATCACAAAGCGCGACCTTAAACAACTCAAAAAATGAGCAGAATGAACAGTGTTCCCAATTGGAACAGTAGTACAAGCAACACGAGATTGATACTGGGAAGGTATAACAAATAAATAACTTACTCTCATTTTCATAACCGTATCCTTCAAACTCTCCAACTGATGGGCTGAGCTCAACGCCTCGAGTCGAATATCAGTCAAGACCAAGTCTTTCTCTCGGAGTTGCTTCTGAAGCTCGACGACCTCCAAGCCAGGATCGGTGGGCGGAGGAGGGGGCGGACTGTGAGTTCTTTCCTCGGTGGCGTCACTTTGGCATTGCACTTTGGTGACTTTAGCGTTACGTGAAAAGGCTTTCGTGAACGAACTTCGCAACCAGCCTTTCTTCTTCTTCTTGTCGTGCTTGTCTAGGCTACAGGCGGATGAGAGACTCGAGACGCTGTCGGAGGAAGGTTGTCGCGCCAAAGTGGATCCGATGCCTGCTTGGATGGATTGAGCGCGTAAAGCCTCCATGGCTTGGCGGAGTTCTTGGAGTTCTGATTCCTGTGCACAGAACGAATAGAAGTTTAATTTTAATACTGAATTTCAAACACAATATTACGTTGTGTCAACTTAATATATGGAAAATTACCTTTTTCTCGGAGGTGGCCGTTAAATGCTGAAGCCTTTGAGTCATAGAAGTGAGGCTCTGCTCAAACGCCGATACCACATGAGCCTGAAACCAAAAGACACACAAATAAATGTTTTATATTTGTACAGCAAAACTAAAGAAATAAAAAAGCATTGATATACATTTTATAGTTGTAAAAATCCACTTAACAACTACAATTGCTACATTGCTGCGTATTTAACTTGATAAAATAAATCTCCCCTTTTTGCATCATCCATCAATATGCTTTAAGACCTATCTAAATTACCATTATTAAAACCCATCCCACTAATTTTGACACAGTTACTTGATGACATATTTCTACCACAAACAATTACACCTCTACTATCCGCGTATCCTCCTGGGTCTATAGTCATTCTTCAATGTAACACATCACTTACAAAATACGATAAATTTACAACTACCAAGAACCTCATTATAAAAACTTTTAGAGAAATTATCTTTATGTCATATCTTATCCCCCTCTTTTGCAGCTTTCATACTGGCGAATTATTCAGTATACTTCAAGCTATCAAATACACCTCATCAACAAATAAGCAAGTTGCTATATGCACGGACTTCCTAGCCTCAATACAATCTATCTAAAATGTATTCACTGATCATCCTACCGTCCAAAAGATCCACGACCATTAATAACTATCATTTCTCAAAATATAATAGTTACTCTAACCCCATATGGTATAATAACAGACAATGAACTTGCAAACCATCACGCACTACTTGCCTTAACATTTGCTGATTCCGCTATTAACATACCAATTGGTAAGGACTTAAAATTTCACGTTAAAAGAAGAACAAGAACCCAATGGCAACAATACTGAAACACCAACTGCTTAGTTTTTCATCAAATACAACATTCAATAGACAGTCCTGCTATTTTTGGCACTACAAGGTAGTCCAGACGAGATCTTATCGTGGCAAGGAGGCTTCGGATTGAACATACAAAACTAACACATGGTTACCTGATGTCATACCTACTTGTCAAAGCTGCCAATCATAACTGACAGTAAATCACATACTCAACGAATACTATCAATATTCTGCCAAAAGACATCCTAAGATATCCCAAGTAATGCTGACCAAATAAACTTATAAGTATAAAAATATGTTTGTATTATAGAATATAATTTTATTGTACGATACATTTTGTTTGTCTTTCACGTACGTTCAAACTATGTTTTGTAATTGAAAATAGTGATAATCAATAAAATAAAAGTATTTTCTACTTTTATAAACTATGCGTTTATCTTTAACATCAAGATAATCTAATAAATGACAATATGTTTGAGATATTTGGACATATATGTACCTTATAAATATTTTTATCTGTTTAATAAGGTAAAAAAGTATATATTCTGTTTATTACATCTTCACACAGTCCTTTCAGTTTGAATCGTGTAGTGCTTTTTATTCCCAAGCCGTTCCTGAATAAGTTCTGACCCTTTTTTAAAATCTAATGGTTCTTAAAACAATCGAAAAAACTGAATTTTGACGTAAAATGTTCTAACAAAAAGTCTCTACATAAAGATCTTAACAATGCTCCATTAAAAACTGGTTTACAAATTTCCAAAGGTTAACCATCACCTTAATTGTATATTAACGAGCTCTGAAGAAGTGTTTTGTTACCTCGACATGTATCATTGGCACTCACCAATAATACTACCATTGTTCGACCCACACATTTTTAATCTATTTTTGTTGTTGTTTTTGATTACGCAACCCAAAAAATGTTCACAATGTTGTTATTCATAGCTAGTTTATAATTTGAGAATGTTTAATTCTTGATTAGACTTTCAGATTAACTTTGGCCGAAATATTTGTAGTCGACGGAGATTTGGTTGGTATTGAGTCCAATATAATCTGTTGTTTAATGAATGTTATATTCTAGAAATGATTTGCGTAAATCGTTTGTAGGTCAGTACTGTTTTTATGGGATAAAATCATTGCGTTAATAATTATTAGCCGTAAGTAATTACCTCGAACAGTGAACAGACAGTAATCAACGTGACAACCACTGATTATAAAGACACTCTACATCAAAAAAAGCAAAAAACTAAGTTTTGCAAGTCTGACAATATCAAAAAATGATTTCTAAATTATTCAATATTTTTGTAGTATGTGCAAAATGCTACAGAAAATAATAAATAACAGAGTCATGTGGTATCTGGAATCAAAGAAACTAATTATACCAGAACAAAGTGGCTTCCGAAAGTGTCGCTCTACTGTAGACAACATTATTGATGTAGAATCGGAAATACATGAGGCTCTTGCAATTAAACAACATTGTATTGGAATTTTTTCGACATTAGTAAAGCCTACGATTCAGTATGGAATATCTAATTTTAAAAACGCTCAAAAATTGGAAAATAAGAGGTAATATATATTATATAAATACATTATTAAAAAATAGACAATTTCAAGCCAGAGTAAACAGCATATATTCCTCAACAAAAAAACAAGAAAATGGTATACCACAGGACTCGAACCTTAGAACTACAGTGGAACCTCGATTATCCGTCTCTCTATTAACCGTCACCTCTGTTAACCGCCAGGGTCCATACATAAGTTAGATTGACAACATAAGTAAAAGTTTAGTCATCAATTCATTTTGTTTGCAAAAAATTTTCCACCAAAGACGATTCTTATTTTGGACAATGAACCTGCCCATCCTAAAGCCGGTATGCTGCGGAGTGACGATAAAAATATCACGTACTCTATTCTGCCTGCGAATACAACATCAATGATACAGCCAATGGATCAGTCGGTCATTAAAACATTCTAAAGAAGATACAGAAAAAAGTTTATTCAAAACCTAGTTATGGAAGAGCAATATTCTTTGCCAGAATACTAGAAAGCATACAATTAAAAACACGCAGTCGACAATGCTGTGTATACTTGGGCTGATGTTTCGTAATTAACGCTGAAAAAAGCGTGGAATAAATTATGGCCTGAATCAACTTAAGATGAAAAAGCTTCCCTTAAATGTAGTTATGGCTGAATCAACTGTTTTGTTTCGTTGCCCAAAGGTGACATAAACGACTGGTTGATTTGTGATGAGGACGCAAACGGCTACCGATTTGTTGACAGATGATGAAATCGGCAATGCCAACCGAGGGGGACGAAACTGATTCAGAATTTGACAGAAACTGTGATGGTGGCGATGTTGATGATGCTATTACAACTCACAAAGATTTGCGTAAATAAGCTAGAGGAGCTGCATCGCAAATACAACAATTCATCAAGTGGTATTCTCGGCAAGAAGAAGCAAATAAGGTAGATTTGATGATTGTACGTCGATTAAGAAATTCAGCCGTTGCAAAATGTGAAGTAACAATAAAACAAACACAGATTTCGGAATAATTTAAATCAAATTGATTCGAGTGTACTAACATAAATCGCTCTTATATTGTCAAATAAAACATACAAATAAAATTTGGGAGTTATACTATGAATTTTTTTAACGTTCTGTTAATCGTCTTTTCGATTATCCGTCATACCCTTGGTCCGGTGCCCTGACGGATAATCGAGGTTCCACTGTATTCTATTTTAGCTATAAATTATATTACCGCAAAAATTAAACATCCTGTAAAAGCCAGGCTATATGCAGATTATTTAGTTATACTTTGTAGAGGAAAGAACCTAACAACCATCCATAACCATGTCCAAAAAGCCATTGAAGAATAGTCATTCACAAATGGTCTTCAGTTCAATATCCTCAAAACCAAAGCAGTATGTGTTACGAAAAGTCACCAAATACAACCGAAGAACTATATTTAAATGGAAGACAGCTTAATATGTAGATGAAGTTAGATTCCGTGGTATGATCTTTGACCAAAAACTAACTTAGAAGATACATTTAAAATATTTAAAAGACATGTCAGCCTGGAATAAATTTGTTACGATCACTCGCAAACAAAAAATGGAGCGCCGACTCTTCTACATTACTACATATCTACAAGGCCCTAGTACGTTCCAAACTGGACTATGGCTCAATTGTTTACAACTCCTCCAAAAAAACGTAATTAAAAACAATAGGTGTTACAGATACAATACAGATCTTTGAATTTCCTTAGGAGCACACCACACAAGTCCAATACAAACCGAATACTGGGAAACTGAAGAGATTCCACTCGCGTTTAGAAGACAATATTCAAGTCTTTCTTATGCCGCGGCAGTATCGTCTAATCAAGATAATCCAGCTCGTCTGATACTCGCCAGTAATATTTTCTCCTAATGGTTGAAACATAATAGTTAAATTCCACGGTAGTTTTTACACTGGACTTAGTCTCCTTTTTTATAGATCGGGCATAGTATACTTTTCTTCCAGTCGTCGGGTATTTTCTCTTCTTGCCATATGTCTTTGATGGGCGCGTGGATGTGACTTGCTAGGTGGTCGCCCGCTACCTTATACAATTCTGCTGGTATTTTGTCAACTCCTAGGGCTTTATTGTTTTTCTGGGCCCTAATAGGTTCGAGAACTTCCTCTATGGTTTGAGCTTCTACTCCATTCTCTACTTCATTCTCTTCTACTTAGTTCGTACCTATTTCATCTTCCATGTCTATTTGTGTACCAAGTAGGGTCTGAAAATAATACTTCCAGGTTTCAGCGACCTCCTTTGGTCACTGATTATTTTCCCACTTTCATCTTTACATAGACTTGTTTGAGGTTTATACCCACTTTTTATCTTTTTTAAGTATTCGTAAGCCAATCTGATTTCGTTATTTTTGAAATTTTCTTCCATTTTTCTATTTTTCCATTTACATAGGCTCGTTTTGATTTTTACATATCTTGTCTGCTTTCCGTCTTGCGACTTCAAATGATGTTCGTCTTTCCCGTGCTCTTCTTGTTATATACATTTTGTGTGCTTCATTCCTTTCCTCTATTGCTTGTCTGCACTCGTCAACGAACTATGCTCCCGTTCTCGCCTTTTTCTTATTTCCCAGGATGGACGCTGCCGCTGTCAGTACTGCTGTTTTAATATTATTCCTTTTGCCCTCTATGGAGTGCAGTTCTAGCGTCCTTAACTCATTTGCAACTTCTTCTTCGAACTTCTGTTTACATTCCTAAATCTTCAGTTTTTCCAGGTTCAGTTCGTTTGTTCTTTGTTGTGTTTCGTTTGTTTCTTTGTTAACTGTGCATCTAAATTTGGTTTGGAGTAGAAGATGAGTAGATTAAATAATTTACAATAAATTTATTTTGTAAAACTTTACTTCACTTTTATGAAAATTGGTTATGAAATGAAATAGGATGAATTATACTGATTATTCTTAGTTACTTTTCTTAACTCAAAAACATTATATAATAGTTTAAACAAATTAATTGTTATAAACTTTGTATAACGAAAATGTTAATGGTGGAAAGTTTTTGGAGTTTTACTCTCTCTATATATTAATAATTTAAATTTACGCCAGTAGTAAAATGAAAAATATTTTTATTTTAACCTTAAGGCTAATTTTTATTCCGTCGTGTTAAAAACAGCTATACATCATATCGTGACCACGGCGTTGATATTAATGAGAAAAATCTAACACTGGCTCTATACAATTATAGTCAAACTTGTTTTTGTAGAGTGTTGTTTTCTGATAAAAATGTCATAAAAAGATGTTTATAGAAAGAATTAGTGTTTGTGGGCGGTTTAATATTCAGAAGTGATGTCATTTTTTATCTTAAGACGGAAATTGGTAAATCTGTGGGTCATTAAGACATTCCTGAAATAAAATTTTGATCTATTACGCGCCAGGACCGGCTTTAAATTTTATTCAACGGTAATTTGCTTCCAACTTAAATTGCGATTTTATTTATTTACTGTGAATTTATTTTTTTTCACTATTTATTTTACTACACCAACTGAGAGATTTTGGTTCTCTTGAAACTTCTAACTTATCATTCAATGACTTGTGAAATCAGAAACCATTCAATGTCTTGTGAGTTTTACGATGAAAACAAGTTCCCAATGGACAAAAAACTCACATGCAGAAATAACATCTCAACCTGTCAATCACTTTCCTATTTGTATCAAGAACGACGGCGACCTTACCGTTATCGTTGTAGGCTGCCATTTGAAGGGAATACAATTTCAAACCGATCGGCTTTGGATTTACCTCCACCCTCCAATAATACAAAGCAACCCTACAAATCGCTCTAAGACCCTCACGAAAGTCGGAGAGTCGGGTATCGATAGCACGGAAAAAGCCATAAAATTAAATTAGATATGTGCCCTTTGTCTGCCTTATTGCTTCACTGGCGCAACGATTTACATGGAACCGCAAAATATAAAAAATATGTAGTCAAAATCGAGTTTTTAGCTTCAAAATACTCAAATGTTACACCAAAAGTTAACATTTTTGAGTAACGAAATGGTTGTAACAGAAAAATAAATAAGAAAAACCTTATAAATAAATAAGAAAAAAAAAGACGTTGCTGATTCCAAGTACGGGGTAAAGAAGGAGGGTTTTCAAGGGAGTCTAGTAATCTATCTGGGGAAATGAAGCTATACAGTCACAGAAAAAAGTGGTACAGTAGGGTGTATTGTAGACTAGCGTGAAGCTTATATATAGCTATACTATGGTTTATGTATTTTTAAAATTGAATAAAATAATTTTATTTATTTATTTACTTTTTTATTTTATTTTATTTTATTTACTTTTTTTATATTTATTATTTATAGATTTTTCATAGATTTTAATAAAATTAAAAAAGTTTACATGCTGTCTTCTCGTCGCCTAAATGGACTCTTCCAACTGTTTATAGATGGATATATACTTTTTTATGTAATTGCCAGAGTAATCGGTGCGTTTTGATTTGGTTTGAGTCTTCTTACAAACTCCTTCTGATGACGGGTAGACCCAGAAACACGTGTCAGGGAGTGGTAAGAGACTCAAATTAAATCGAAACGCAACATTCTTCGTATATTTATCGTCCCTACTCGACGCAATGAGTACAAAATTGATGGTAATTTATATGGGTAAATTGTTGGTACATAGTGGAATATTTATTCTCAGTACCGCTCTGAATGGCTTGTTTAATCTTGGGTATACAGTTTACTTTAATTGCTATCGACGTATCTTCATCTTTCCTCACTAGAGGACTCTAGTTGCATACTCTGATAGTTATTTTTATGTAATTGCCAGAGTAATCGGTGCGTTGTGATTTGGTTTGAGTCTTCTTACAAACTCTTTCTGATGACGGGTAGACCCAGAAACACGTGTCAGGGAGTGGTAAGAGACTCAAATTAAATCGAAACGCAACATTCTTCGTATGTTTATAGATAGTTTAAGCACTCCTGACCATGGAGCTGCGCGAAGGCGGAGTCAATTTCAGGTAAAGGCAGAAAGGTTCTATTGTAAATGGAATTATACAGTGCATAGTACAATGCGTTTCGCACGTAGGTGGGGACTAAACCAAATTTCGTCTACTGAGCCGTGGTCAAGAGTGCTTGCACGCACTATACTATGACTGTGAACCACGTACTGTTATTTCGTTTTGTTTCATAACTTCCATGACGCTCGCCTCAGCATTTTACTGTAGAGATCCAGTAATACAAGGCCAGTATAGAAGCTTCGCTTCAATAATGCCTCAAATTGGGCATGCTTCTTTCATGGAGTGTAAGTGAGAGCGCCCACCAAAGTGGCGTGGCAAGTAGCACGTAGCAAGTAGCTCGCGTCTAGCATGTTTCTTAAAATGTAACCAATGAAAACGAATGATTAGAATGAATGACGTCAGTGTCATTTTGGTGTGCGCTGAATCATTCGTTTTCATTGGTTGCATTTTAAGAAACATGCTAGACACGTGCTACTTGCCACTTGCCACGTGCCACTCCACTTTGGTGGACGCTCTCACTAAGACTATATAATTTTCCGTGACCTATTACTAGTAATGTCGTACAGAAATGTCCTGATGGGTCCCTGTTTTTCGTGATATTTGATTTTTCTTGCTATAATTTTCTCGTTTTGTTTGATTCAGTTATAGGGATTTTATGAGGTTTTTTGACTTGAATAGATACACTTTTTGCACTAGCAATTATTAGTTAGATATACACTCGTTTATCTTTTTTAGTATTAATTATATTAGAATATTAATAGTAGTAATTTTTCATTTATTATTTCTCAACACGTAATTGGCTAAATAGCTAAGTGCTAAAGCCACATAAAATTGATTATTTAATAAGTATCTATTTGAAACGGATCCGTTTAAAGAAATCCTGAACTTAGCAAACTTTAGCAGTGATTACACTACTTAGGTTCTTTTAGGTAAACTGCCGTCATCTATACAATTGCTAGAGTTATATCATGGTTTCTCACAGGGCTAAATCCACAGCTGTTATTCTAATCACGTGTTTATCATTTTGTAAGCAAAAATTTGTCTTCCATGTAAATTTTTGCAATTTAACTAAACCTTTCCAAATTTTACGTGACTTTAATGCACGAATCGGAAATGAAATAGTTTCAGGAGTAAAACAAAGATTTAATGAAAACCGTATCAACGCAAATGGAGAACTCATGGCTAATTTCTATGCTTTTAACGAATTAAGAATTAATTATACAATTTTCGACCATAAGCCCCAGTATAAATATACATTTCAAAACTCCAGGGGGCACAAATCTATGATCGATTTTATAGTCACTAATAAAAAAAATCCACCCAAAGCAGATTCTAGATATCAGAACTTTAAACTCAGCAGACGCAGGAAGTGAGCACAAACTAGTACTAGCAAAAATGAGAATGAAAATAACATCAAAACATTTTATACAGGAAATCATCAAGGATTTTTCCTCTTTTTAATGTAGAATCACTGTGGAGCGACTCACTGTGGAGAGAAAATGTACCAAAGGAGGCTAGCACATAAATTACAGCTGAAACAAATAGACGATATCGAAAATATAAACTCGAGCTGGGAGAAAATTAAAAAGAACATTGAAGAAGCAACAAAAGAAGCTCTAGGAAACGCAAAGTCATACTGAACAAAAGAAGCAACAACAATCCACCATGGTTTAGAATAGAAATAAAAGAGAAATTGTAAAGAGAAACGAGACGCCTATACGAAGTACAAAACATCACATACTCCAGAATCCGAAGACACCTATAATAAAAGAATACGAAATGAAACAAAACAGTTGGTACGAAGAACAAAAAATGAACACTGGGAACAGTTTACAAAAATAATGGAAAGTGACTTCTACGGTACACAAAAACAAATATGAAGATTCATAAGAATCCAACGGAAAGAAATGGCAGAATTGAAGGAATACAATAACATACCTGCAAACAAATGGAAAATATACCTGACAAAACTGTTTAAAGGAGCGAAACACCAAATAGAAATCAGGACCAGACGGAATAACCAACGAACTTCTAAAATACGGAGAATAGCATAATGATACCAATGTTCAAGAAAGGAGATAAAGAAGACCCCAAAAATTATAGAGGAACAAATCTACTGAACACCGCACTTAAGCTTACCACAAAAGTTCTAACCAACAAAATAAAAAAAAAAATAGGTAAAAGAAATAATAAATAAGACTTACAATCAATTTAATTTAACTATCCAGACGACAGGTTTCGCTTTCTACAATATGCAAAGCATCTTCAGGTCTCGATACAAAGTTAAATAAATGATGCCAGTACTCTATTAATTGATGGTTGGAAGAACATGGTTCAAACTATCCTTTATTGTTGAATGGAGAACTTAAGTCTGCTATTGTAATTGTATGACAATAAACAGGGAAGTTCTTGAGGGGATAGATTTTATCCAATGAAGTAGTGATAGGTATAATGTGATTGTTTGTTAGGTGATTTTCTATAACAATGAGTTATTTAAAAGTTATTTATAAATATTTTTAAGAGATATATTTATGAAATGTGTGTTATTTATTGAGATTTTATTTTATGAAGGTGACAGTTGTATGACAATGAATGAGATTAGATGTACAAATTGTGTGGGTGTGCAATTCTTTCAACTTGTAATTATCAAATTTCTTTGATAAAGTTCTATTGGCAGATGTGGCAAATGATTGCAAAGTCAAGTATAAAAAATTATTAAAGTTAAAACAATTAAGGACAATTTAAGACACACAGAAAACACTTAAAAAAGGGGGGGAGACGAAAAAAAAACATTAAATTTAAAAAAAAAGGACTTGATTGCAGTACATCTCTAACTTGGAGACATTGTCTCCACAATTGGTAGACCAAGAAAAAGATGGTGCGGTAAAACAATTTACGAGGCTAATATTGAAGAAGAAACAGGCTTTAAAGCCTACATACAAGAAGAAAGAAGATGCAGAAGATCTAATAAAAAATTTAATATATTATATCAACATTTTTTTCTCCACCCAATATGTGATATTTGCTATCTCTAAATATGAAAATTGTAAATAAATGTTTCATAGATTTTATTTGCGAAAGCAAGCTTAATATTTAAGTGTAATTAGAATCCTAACGTCTGTTTTATCCAATTTGTCGTTAAATACTGTTCGTGACCCAGTCTAATCGGTCTTCAAAAATCGTTGTATTCTTGATGGCTTCCTAGATGAGAAACGAGGTGGTGGTTTAAATGTTTTTTATTCTGGCGAGCGCGTAGTAAGGGTGATACCTAGCCTGTTTAGCTACCCGACCGACAAAATTGCATTGCTTCACTATAGTTTATTTTTATGAACGAGAGAGTAATTAGCATAATTTTAACTGGTACCTTCGACCACTCCATGCGCGTGCTCAAGATTAATTGAAAAATTACTTTGAATAATTGTAAAAAATAAATGAATTATTTCAGTGTTATAAAGTGTTATGTGTATGTAAACAAAAGTGACCTCTTTTATCACACACTATATTAGAACTGACTGGCCTACATTAAAAAGGGTTTTAAAAAATTCACATTTTTTTTAATTTTTAAAAATTACAAAAGAGAAAAAGAGTTTTTAAAACCGTCTAAGGTATGTTAAATAGATGAATAAAAATATTAATATAAAACTTACAGCTACTTGTTACAAATCCAAATCAGATTCAGAAGATGAACTTTCAGAACCAAGATTTATAATAACTGGCTCGATCATTTTATCAGTAATATTGTCCAGCTTCCACATTTTTTCCTCTTCTTTAATAGTGTGATTTACTGCCTTTTCCCAGTTTTCAGGTTTTACATTATTTACGGCCTCCAAAAACAACTATTTAACATCATGAATTTTAAAAGTGGTATTTTTTCTTGAAACTTCACTCTTTATCTGTGCCCATACCAGTTCAATCGGGTTTAATTCACAATGATATGGTGAGGATCTAAGTACTGTCATTCCACGATTTTTGTCAATTTCATCAATTTCGTATTTTTTAAATTTTTCTTTATGAAGGGCACACAACGAATAAAGTTCCTTTCTTATAGATCCGGGATGGTACGTAATATTTTTTGAACTCAGCCAATTCTGTAATTCTTTTTTTAACCACTTGGTTGTGGGCAGTCCTTCTATAAGTCTGGAGTGATAACTTGCATTATCCATTACTATTACACAGTTCTTAGGAAGAAGATCTATCATTTGTTCGAACCATTCTTGAAAGACATCAGCGTTCATGTCTTCATGGTAGTCACCGGTACGAGTTGATTCAAAAGTTAATAAACCACCTTCAACAAAACCGTCTGAACTGCCAATGTGTACTATTATCAGCCTGCGTCCCTTTCCTGATGGTCGGTTTAAACCAGTAGATAAGTTATTTACAAAACCGTGCCTTTGACTTGTAACAGTTTCATCCTGCCAAAATTTATTTGGTGTATGACCCTCGTTGATCCATGTTTCATCAAGATAAAATATTTTTCTTTTTTGGTTTCTCATTTCCTTTATGGTTCTTAGAAAATGTCTTCTCCATATGACAATATCGCTTCTTTCTAATAAAATAGACTTTCTGGGATTCTTTTTCCAGCGGAAGCCTATTTCTTTTAAAAGTTTCCATAACGTACTTCGACTCATTTCTGGGTAATCCTTATCATCTCGAACTGAGACAAGAACTTTATCCAATGTTGGAAATTCTTGTCTAAAGAAGAATTCATGCACTTTCCGTCGAAGTCCTTCTTTAAAATGATATTCTATTTGAAATTTTGGTTTCCCTGGAGCATTACGTGGCATTTGAAAACTACCACATTTCTCTTCTTTAATAACTCTGTAAATCGTAGATTACCAAACACCAAGTGTACTGCTAACTAACTCAACGGTCTCATCAACACTTTCACATAAACGTTTGTCTGTAAATGATTTAAAACAATTAAATATTAATGTTTTTTCATTAACTGTTAAAGGATCATTTTTTCGGCGTTTACACGTCACTTTTAAAATTTCCATAAGACTAGTATACACAATAAACTGCACCTTGCAACTGAAGTACCTACTTTTAGTGAACTGTTAAGAATTTTGAATACGCCACTTGGACCTTCCTACAAAATGGAAAAACCCACTATCACATTTTCTGTGGAATAAGTTTAGAAGGTAATTATCTAGTCAATTACTGTCGTAGATTCCTGGAATTAAAGAATTAAATGTTTGATTGTTGAAACCCTTACTTCGTGGAATGCACTCATTTCAGATAAAATAAAACGTTTTATTTTATCTAAAGAATTAAACTTTATTTTACAAATAGGTAGGTACTTATTAAACGTTTATTGGTTATATATAACCAATAAAATAAACATCTTACATTTCTTGCAAATTCATTAGTACCTGTTAACCTCCATCACTCCGACACTGGCAACCTTATTTAGGGATTAGTAACCCTCACAACTATTGTATTCTATTCTGCTCCAACCTTTATACCTGGTGGTCATACTCAATTTAAAATTGTTTTCCAATATACTTCTGTAAACTTGTTGACAAATATCTGTTTTTCATTGAGTTACCCGTATCAACAGTTTAGGGATTTGCATACATAATTTATTGTTTTATTACTCTCTCATACATAAAAATACACTATAGAAGATGGACACATCAAACATGCTAATGATGCATTTAGACATTTTGTCGAACACAGAAGTTAAACAAAAGACCAACATTCACGAATAACTTTGATAACTAACAAGAAAATCTACGTCACTGGCAGACAGCTGTTTACAGTGGCACGTTCCATCATCAAGCGGATACATAAAAAACAAGAAAAAATCATAAGATGCAGTAAAATTTAATGCCACGATTATGACTATGGTTTCGCGAAACTCGAACGCTCAGCGTTTATAAATTATGTATTAGGCCTTTCGTCTCCATTATTATTATTATTACAACAACTACTTGTTTTTGTGAATGGTAACGAACGGCGGTACGGCGTTGATACAATCCGTTTAAATCAGAACGGTTTTTGAACTTTTGAATTATTTAAAGGGTGGTACATTGTTTGAATTCGTAACGGAACGACAAGGAGGCAATCGGTGAAGATTTTGAGGGATTACTGTTTTCATATAGTTCCCATTCTCGACATGGCGAACGACACATCTCAGTAGCTAAAGTATGAAATAGACAAACCCACACAGGATTTTTTAAATATTCAGGTTAAATTTAATTTCTAAGATAGAAGCTTGGAAATAAGTATGATTTGTGATTTAGTTCAATGACATCTTCTTCTTCTTTTTAGCATTCTGTCATCCATGTTTGGACATAGGCCTTTTCCAACTAATTCCATAGGTCTCTATCCTGAGCAACATATTTCCAATTTGTTCCTGCTATTCTTTTAATGTCATCAAGCCATCTCATCTGTGGTCTTCCTCTTGGTCGTTGACTTTCGTAAGGTCTCCAATGTTGTATTGTAGTATTCCAACGTTGGTCTTTCTGTCTAGCAGTGTGGCCCGCGAAGCTCCATTTAAGTTTGGCAATTTTTGTGGTTATGTCCTCGACTTTTGTTTTGGATCTTACCCAGACGTTCCTCTTTTTATCTGACAGTCGTATACCTACCATTGCTCTTTCCATTGTTCTTTCTGTTGTGGCTAGTTTATTCTTGTTTGCCTTAGTTAGGGTCCAGGTTTGACATCTATACGTCATGATAGGAAGGATGCATTGGTTGAACACTTTGCTCCTCAAGTATTGGAGTATTTTGCGGTTCTTAAGTATCCAACTAAGTTTTCCAAATCCTGCCCATGCTAGTCTTGCTCTTCTAGTAATTTTCGTACTTTGGTTCTCTTTGTTTTGCTCTCAGGATTTGGCCTAGGTAGATATATTCCTGGATTTGTTTTATCTCACTGCCGTTTATAGTTATATGTCTGGGGTCATCTGTGTTTGTCATTATTTTTGTTTTTTTAATATTCATTTTTAGGCCGACGTATTGGGAGCTGCTTGCTAGTTCCCCCAACATAATTTACAGTTCCTCGAATGTGCTCGCTATAATCACTATGTCGTCAGCAAATCTGAGGTGGTTTAACTTGTTGCCATTAATGTTAATGCCATAGGTTGACTAATTTGTAGTTTTGAAGACGTCTTCTAGGGCTAAGTTGAAAAGCTTTGGCGATATTACGTCTCCTTGTCTCACTCCTCTCTTAATGGGGATGGGATTTGTATTTTCGTCTAGTTGTACTATTATAGTTGCATTTTCATATATATATATATTTATATATATATATATAATGTATTAGTTGTTTATATCTCGAATCTATTCTACAATTATTAATAGCTTGTTCTATGGCCCACATCTCGATACTATCAAACGCCTTTTCATAGTCGACGAAAGCAAGAAATACGGGTAGTTGGTATTCATTTGCCTTCTCTATCAATGTTCTCATTGTCAGCAGATGGTCTGATGTACTATATCCTTTGCAGAAGCCGGTTCAACCGGTTGGTAATTATCCATTTTGTAGGTTAACGGGTTATTAATAATTCTCATAAATAGTTTTTATACTTGACTGAGCAACGATATAGGTCTATAATTCTGTAGATCACATTTCTTCCCTTTTTTGTGTAAGAGTACTACTAGACTCTCGTTCCAGTCTGTTACTCAGCCTTGTAGAATCAACAGAAATTATCTGTCGCAAAATTAGTATTCTCAATAGAATTTACGATTCTTATTATTAATTTGTTGTTAGTAGTAGATACCGTCTTTTGTTCACGTTAATCTGCCTGACCTGGGTTATGATGTAATTGTTGAGTTATCAATAAATAATGCAATCACTACTTCTAATGGAAATAAGCCACAATTTAAGTTTTAAATATTTGAGCACCCAAAATTCAGATCACTTCAATCAGAATAGGAACGTTCCCATGGCCAATGATTGTTGCAGTTATTTATTCACCTCCTAGACATAATATTCTAGTTGAAGAATACGACAGCTTCTTCCAAACCCTTGGCTCACACTTCCTGGTAGCAGACAATTGGAATGCCAATAATACTCTATGGGGATCACGACCAAGTACAACGAAAGGTAGAAATCTATATCGATCATTTCAGAAAAACAATTCATTTTTGTTATACACAACCAACATACTGGCCAGCAGATGTAAAGGTTTACGTAATACGCATTTGAAAATAGAGCCTAGTTTTGACCTAAGTTCGGACCATAGCGCCATATTAATAATAGATATTACGCACAACTATAATATACAATCAACCATTGAACAATACCAATTGAACACACCATTACCCAGAATATAACAATGAATATAATTTTCGTTCGTTCCAAGTAAAAATCAATAATGATTTCTCAATTTATCACTCAATCCAATCCGGAGTTCCCCGGGGAATTATCTTCGGTCCCTTCCTGTACCTAATCTTTACTGCTGTCATACCTATTAAAGATGACGTCACAGTGTAGACTTTTGCCGATGATACAGCCGTTTTAGTTTCAAACAAAGACCCACACATAGCATCTGAAAAGCTGCAAAATTATTTGCATACATTAGAGAATTGGTTGACAAAATGGAAAATTAAAGTCAATAACGAAAAATCAACTTAAATCACATTTATCACAAGTTAAAGTCTAAACAATAACTCCATTCCTGCTAGAGACGATGTGAAATATCTTGGGTTGCATTTGGACCAAAAGGTCACCTGAAAGTAACACATTAACACCAAAAAATTCAACTCAATATAAAATTAAAACAAATGAATTGGTTACTTGGCAAAAAGTCTCAACTGTCATTGGAGAACAAAATAGAACTCTGGAGTTACAGCAAGCCTTTAAATACAAAAATTTTGCAGACCTTTCAATCAAAAACATTGCGTATGACAGCTTGGAATGTTAGCAATGCAATTACAGTGGTTACAAGTGATAGCTGTCCAAAAAACTTACATCGGTCAAGCTGGTAGAACTTTAACAGACGTACAGCGGAACACAAAAGGTCTTTCAATAATACAAAAACAGATTTTACGTACGCATCTCACCTTCTAGATCATAATCATTCGTTGAATGATTAATTTCAAATTCTTCACATTTAAATTAAAGACCTAAACGATCTTTATTAGAATATATGGAAATTAATAAATTAAAAGTAAAGATGTAGGTAATTCTGAATAACTAACTTGAGACAAACAGTTCTCCCCTCCTCAACTTATTCAGTTGAAGACTATAAAGTGTAAAGGCATAAAAAATAGATCACTTGAGTAGGGTACTCTGCAGAAACAGCTGTAGTGATAAGTTATAATAAATTTTATGAGTGTTAAAAACAAAAGTTTTTATGTTTTATTGTCAGATAAAATGAATTTCCATCAAGTAACCGTCGAAGCCATCACTTATTGTAAAGAGATCTGTCGAACAAATATAAATCTTATACATTTCCAATAGTTTAGCAGCACCTGATAGTTTATTAAATTATTAATCACGCATATAAATAATATGCAAGCAAATATTAACTGCCCGCATATGAGGGGCAGATTTACTTCTGACAAGTCATGTTATTGTATGTTGTACCAGTCTTGATGACGCCTTTGTCTTAAAAATCTCACATAGAGTAGGTTTTTCAAATGCGGGTATATAAATACGGTTGCTAATTAGAACAACATATTTTTACACTTAATAATTAAGTTAAATGTAGACGGAACGCTAAAGAAATACTTCATTTTGTAGCTAATATTTTTGTATGTTCACTAAAGAAAGTAAAACATTAAATTTTTAAGATTCGGAGGTCTCATTGGTCGATGATTAGTTGATAAAAGCTGGGTAACGACATGAAGAGACAACTCTACAATCCAAGGCTCTACAAGTGAAAGAAATTACAAGACAAAATCTGTCAGAATAAAAACAGAATGGATGAAAATCGATAAATTATACAAATTGTATTACTGCCCATCTTGTTTTTAAGACAAATCAATCCCTTTATCTATTATTACCTATTAATTTGTCTTTGAAGAAAAACTTACAATAATAAAGAAAATATCGCTTATAGGCAGTGAAGAAAACATCCTTTTGTGTGCATTCACAAAAGCGCATGTTAGAATTCAATGACCTTATATAAACAATTTGAATTTAGCTCACTTAATAAGTACTAAGAGCAAGTGTACAAGGTCCTGGTGTTAATACAATTCAATCTCGTCGATTTCGAACGCGACAACTGCATTGTAAATTTGTTTTGATAGAATGTTATAATGAAGAATATTGAGCAAACAGACACAGAGAGCCAACTTACTGTAAAATTAAGTAAAGTGTCATATTGGTTGCACTTTTTGCGTGATAAATCAACATTGTCAGAAAACTATATAGAATGTAAATCCGTAATTATATGCATCTGAAATATATTTCAGAATATTAAATTAAAGTTAAACTTTTATCACCAAGTGACGTCATGCGCATCGACGTACAAAATTCGATTGTGAAGTGGTTTTATCTTGGAAGTCATAGTATCATGGAGCCGATATAAGGATCCAAACACTAGAAGAAGAGTGGATTCGGAGACAAACCACCTAGGAACTCCTTTTACACTAAGAGAACTCCATGACGGTATGAACAGGTTAAAAAACGGGATATCTGCAGGTGTGGATCATATGCAGTGAACAAATAAAGCATCTAGACCAAGGACCAAAAAACTGGATCTTGCAATTTTATAACACGTGCTGCAAAACCTGCGAAATTCCAAAATCATGGGAGAAATTTAAAGTAATAGCCCTGTTAAAACGAGGAAAGAACCAAGAAATCCCCAGTAGCTACTGACGCTATTATATTTCGCTGTTATGTCACTTTTTCAAACTATACGAGAGACTCATACTAGTTATAATAGAAAAAAATGTCGACAAGGGCTTTGAAGAAAAACTTACTGCAAAACAAACTTTTTCGTTATTCTGGAGGGTAAAGTAAGTAGGTGGAGAGTTAAAAAATATGGCCTCCACAGGAAAGTGTTTTAGCACCAATGCTCTTCAATATATACACAAACGACCAACCTACGCCGATCGAAACCAAGCACTTCCTCTGTGCTGACGATCTTGCAATATGTGCTCAAGGGAAATAGTTTTGAGGAAGTGGAAGAGAAATTCGAAACTGCCTTAAAAACAATGACAGCATAGTACCTGCAGAATTCCCTGAGACCCAATCCCTCTTAAACCAAAGTCTGCGCTTTAAACTTTCGTGCAAAGGAAGCCAAGCGAAACCTCCAAATTGCGTGGAACGGTAATACATTAGAACATACATCAACCTATATATCTTGGAGTAACTCTGGACCGGTCACTCACCTATAGACAACATTGCATAAAAACGAGAGGGAACGAGACGTACTGTGTTTCCCAACTACTGAATATGCTTGCCCCGTTTGAGGCAGATCTGCCCACACCAAATAAGTTGATACTCAAATAACGCCACTCTCAAATATATATAAAGCAGCGGGTTTTGCAGAACCCTCAACACGCAGACACGTTGCAGAGCACATAGAGAAACTTAAACAGATCGCGGACGAGCGGAATGCCCTATACAAAGCTCGAACACCACGAAAGCGACTAAAATTTAGGAAAAGCTTCCTTGGAACAGTGCAGGATGAATCGCATGAGAATCTTCCTCTTCCCCAGGTTCAATGGACCGGCCAGTCCCTAGACTTTAAAACGTGGAAAATTATGAATAGGATAAGAACGGGGGTCGCTCCAGTAATATCAAACATGGCAAAATGGGGAAAAATCGATCAAGATGATGTGAACTGTGACTGTGGAGAAACACAGAATACCGAACATCATCTTCTTACATGCAGAAACTATCCTCATCGATGTACACTCGAAGATTTGTGGCTCGCCAATAAAGATGGAACCGACGTAGCCCGATATATATATATATATATATATATATATATATATATATATATATATATATATATATATATATATATATATATATATATAGGGTTCTTGAACTCCTAAGTGGAGCATAGAACTTCAGTGAAAACGCGCCATCGGGTTCTATTTTGCGCTAAGGCCTTCACCTCATTCCAAGACTTTCCTTGTTTTCTTATCTCGTCGACGTAGCCCCATACTGGGCCGAAATTGACATGTCCGGACACGATAAAGTAAGTAAGTAAAGTAAAGTAAAGATTTCCGTTCCTTCTAAATTGTTTCTTCAAAACACACAAGGATTAATGAGTGAAACAAGATTATTATCGACTACTATTTATATATATATATATATATATATATATATATATATATATATATATATATATATATATACATTCTAATCGATCTACGTCGTGCTCGGTGCTACTCTTATGCAGGACCCTCTACAGCCTCAGCACATCTTGCCGCCTTCTGTCTCGGTCTCATTTAAGTCATAAAGAGAGACGCGTTACTCATGTTCTTTCCACATGAATATATTCTATATATTCACTAAATTGTACTAATAAACAACATCCCAACGACTGAGTGACACACAAATTAAACCCGAAAAAAAAAAAAACTATAACAACTTAAGCTGTGTGTGTATGGTCTATGTTCGGAGTTAATTAAAATTATTGTTGATGGTTATATCATGATCGATCAGATGATCGATCGACTGATTAAAAATTATAGGAACTCGTGTTTTTTTTTCGTCGAGGTCATGTGCTATTGATTGTTGTCTAGGATTTTTTAACACTTTGACCATCGAATTTAAATTACGTATAAGTTTGGGTTTAAAAAAGAACAAACAAACCATAAGCAACACAAACAGCATGGAAAAAGAAACAATCTTTGAAAATGTGACGGCTGTACTTAAAGATGCAAGTTATTGTACCCAGGCTTTTCATGTGACAAGCATTTTGCTGATTTGTTGCCTCTATAGAGCATCAGAGTTCTGTAGAGGAAAAGAGATGGTCTGGAGCATTGGGGTGGGGTGAAGCTATTCTTGATTTACGCAAATCAATCCACCAATAAATTGTAACACCTACATGCCATTTTTAAAGAGGTGTGCACGTCTCACAGGCTAGGATTCTATTGCTTGCTTGCTATTAGAATTTTGTGGAGTCCCACAAGGATCAATACTTGGACCGCTACTTTTTTTGTGTCTACACTAGTGATCTTCCACTTTGTAGCCAGTAAGATTTCCATTTACGTTGATGACACGAAATTATATGTGAATTCAACTATTAACCAACATGTTCTTCAACAAGATCTTGACGCAATATTCAAATGGTTCTCAGAATGGCTACTTCCCCATAACATTGAAAAATGCGTTGTTTTACAAAAAACAAAGTTGTTTACCTACATTTTTACAAATATTAAACAAAGTTTTATTTTGAGAACGATTTCCGAAGTGGAAATCGAAATATCAAAATAAACTTCTTTTAAGTAAAATTCTGACTTAATCCCAGTAAAAATAACAAATTGTGTTAAGATGCCACAAGAAAATAGTTTCGGAACGATATACAAATATTCCTTTAAAGAAACAAAATGCAATTCCATACGTATTACCACCTTCTCCCTACTAAATGACCATATAATGAAGAAAAAACATTGTTTTAATTGCTCACACACATAAACTTGGCAAAAATCCCCCGGGGCCCTCGTTGCGATAATAAACCGCACCTTGGATGCATTAAATCCGACACAAGAGTAGCTTAAAAAAAAGTAACGAGACCGCACCCTTTAATAGGGGTTAATCAACCCTTGGCATGTCATTAAATGTCATGCGATGCACTTTGATGCCATCCTTCATATCAGTCCCTTGTCCCTTAAAATATTTGTAGTCCTTTGTTTGGTATGCGGAGATATTTGATATCTAATTTTTGAAAGAGTATTCTTTTGTAATGCGTGGGTGGCGAGTTTTTTAAATCTACGTCATAAATAGAGTCTTTAACATAATGATTTATCAAAGAATAGACCAATTAAGAGTTATATATGGGGGTCTCTTGCCTCTTGGCTAAACACTTTTGCCATCTTATTCAGTTTGTAAAAAATCTATATCAATAAAATCTTCTTTTAGTTAATATGATTTGCCATATTATTCAATTTTTTAACAATATGTACCAATAAAATCTTATAAATTATCTTAAATTGCTTTAATTGACTATAAAAAAGCCATTAAATCAACTTCGTATTTCGCAGATCTAAAATTAAACTTTACGTCGCAAAAATGCAAATTTTTTATAGAAATTACTTAATGAGAATAATCGTTTGTTACGGACGTACAAACTACTGCGACTTCAATTTCAAAGTCTATTAATAATTAAATATTGTTAGTTATTCAGTATTGTCATTGAGTGCCTTGGGCTAGTACGTATTACATTAGACTTGATTTTAAATTAACACATGTTAGAAAATCGTTTTTGACCTACTCACATTTGGTGATAATTGGCAAAAATGTTAAATAATGGAATTCTTGGCAATGGAATTTTAAGTGTTAGTTTTACTAGAATAATCCAGAAGTATCAAAGCTTACAATTTTGGTTAAGGTATTAACTATTACTTCATTATCTGACGCCGAAAACGCTCATAATTTATTTAAAAGCTTTGTAGTAAATTGATGAACCTGATACAACTCATTACAGAACCTATTAGATTTAGGAATAATAATCAACCTTCTACTTTAGATCTAGTGCTTATTAATGACGAACAGCTGATTTCATCTCTCGAAGTCAGTTCTTCTATAGGAAAGTCAGATCATGCAGTTATAACGGCTCACATCCAGTTCAATCATATATTACCCCGCAAAAATAACATTGTAACATATGCTACTACCGACTTTTCTGAAGTTGACACTGAACTCTCTCAAATTGACTGGCATTTATTTTTTGCAGACTTAAACGACCCCTCATTAATGTGGACTGCATTTCTCGATAAAGTCCACGATATAATTTCCACAAATACTATTTTCCGTAAGAGTTATAAAAACAACCTTAAACCCTGGATAAATCGAACAGCAATTAAACAAATTAATCACAAACGACATCTATGGCAAAAATTTAAACACACCGGGCTTCTTAGTGATTTCTAAAGCCACCGCAGATTTTTAAATAATTTAAAAACATCTCCAAAAACCCTAAGACAAAATTTTGAAACAAACGTTATTGAAAGTGGTAACATTAAAAAATAAATACATACGTTCCTCCATGACATCTAAAGTTTCCATTCCGCTACTTCAACCCAATCAGACTTTATGCTCTTCTGACAAAGAATCTTCCGAAATTCTCTTTTTAGCATTTTCACAGGTTTTTACAAAAGAATTAAATGATGGTTATCTACCTGCTATTAACTGTAATCGTGTCAGCGCATACTTACAGCAAGTTGAATTCACAGTGGATTATATCAAACAACACTTAATTAAACTTCGCACGGCCGCTTCACCTGGTTTAGATGGTTTAACACCAAAACTGTTAAAAAGGTGCGCATACACGCTTGCAATACCCTTAGCGTTAATTATGCAAACTTCTTTCATCCAGAACTCCTTACCCCCTAGTTGGAAATTAGCTTCGGTTACCCCTATTTTTAAAAAAGGCAACAAACTCGACCCGAACAATTATTGTAGGATTAGCTTGCTGCCAGTAGTTGCCAAAGTTATGGAAGCCATTATTTCCGAGGAGATGACCAAATTTCTTCTCCAGGAACATGTTATTCCAACACAACAACATGGATTTGTCTCTGGTCGCTCTACTCTAACCAATCTCCTACATTGTGTTAACGACTGGACGTCGTCCCTTAACAGTTCGCAGCAGGTCGACGTTGTTTATCTAGATTTTTCTAAAGCCTTTGATCGTGTACCTAAGCGCAGACTTCTACATAAGCTAGAACATTTCGGAGTTCGCGGTACTTTACTTCGTTGGATAGATGATTTCCTGACAGATCGATATTACAAAGTTAGAGTTGGCGAATCTTTCTCACAGGACAGGTTAGTGGAAAGTAGAGTGCCTCAGGGTTCTGTCCTTGGACCTCTGCTTTTTACGGTTTACACCAGCGATATTCCTTATTATGTCTTATATATGCCAATCCAAACACAAACCAGTTAACCCTCCAAATGGACTTGGACTCTATTTTAACTTGGTGTTCCCAGTGGTTACTACCCTTAAACGCGGAAAAATTTGTAGTGCTTCGAATTGGCAAAAATAACCCACTTGTCTTGTAACAGCAGCCTAACTTGGTCCGACCATATTACCTCTATTTGTAAACGTGCAAACTCCAGACTGTATCTTATTCGGAGATATTTTTCGAGAGTTTCAATGCAATCATTTTGCAAACTTTACACTCTGTACGTAAGACCCATACTTGAATACGCTGGACCACCGTGGTATCCTGGTCTGGTTCGAGACAAGACTCTGTTGGAAAACGTTCAAAGAAAAGCCACTCGAATTTCTTTGGGACCGAGAAGACCGTCTTATGCAGACTTAGTATGGCTAACCTAACTACTTTTGAACTTCGCCGACAACGTGGAGACTTAATTACAACATTTAAAATACTAAAATTCAATTTTGGAAACCTCGATGAAATATTTATCATAAATCAAGATGAACGCTTCAGAGGTTATCAGTATAAACTAAAGAAAGAAAATTTTTCTATAAGACAAAGACAGAACTTTCTTCCAAATAGAGTTTTTGAGTGCTGGTATAACCTCAACGATAACATTGTCTCCGCTTCCTCTACCAACTCGTTCAAAAACAGACTTGACAGTTTTATATTATAGTTAAAATATTGTTTTTTTTTAAACCATAAAATTGTAATTTTATTTCTTTTATTTGTAATTTTTGTTATTTACTAGTAGGTGATTAATGAAATTTCTTTGTTTTTGGGCATAATAGGGACTTAGTTCCTCTGCCCTTGTTTATGTTATAATAATAATAATAAATAATAATGGTTTTTTTTTCGAGATTAGTTTTCAAAGTGGATCTTTCCACGTTTCTCTCCAACATTCTATTTCCATATGAAGGATATTAAACAGATAAATTAACGAAACTGGAATGCTTCGACTAGGAAGGATGCTTTGAATGAATCAAAAATATCCAACGAACGAAAAATTCAAAACGGTTACAAATTTATCTACAGAAATAATAGCAAATATCATGGTTTTACGCACCAATCTGCTACAATAAATATTAATCCGTACAAGTACAAGAAAATATAGCACATTTTTTACAAATCATAACCAAAGTGTACTTACATTAATTTCTAGGCTTGGACAAGACTTGTACCTACTCTTCCTCGTCGCCAATTCCCACCAAGGAACACTAGGATTACCAACAGGCGAAACGCAACCACAACTTCCATTCAAACCATTAACAGCATCCTTGTCGGTGTAATGGAACCCATTAAAACCATTCCTAAAATCTGTGGACTTACTGTGGAAGCCGTTCAGACCATTTTTCATTTCCAGTGACTTGCTGTGGAAACCATTCAAAGTATTCCTTAATTCATTGTAGCTGTGAAAGCCATTTAGGCCGTTTCCAGAACCCGTGGAGTGTCTGTAGTGTCCGTTTAAGGTAGTAAAACCGTTAACAACTTGCGAGATTCCCGTAGAATCTTCCGGAACGCTGGCTAAGGAAGGAGGTCGTGGTGGATTTCTTGGAGGACCTATTCTAGGTCTGCGGATGGTTGCAAAACCGTCGTATACCGTCGATACAGGCATGACGGAATTGGTCATTGTTCCATCGTATAATTTAAAATTTTTCTATTTTAATTGAAAATGAGAATTGAGATTCTTATTAATGGGGAATAACGTCAGTAGGTTTTGTGTTTTGAAGATGTCAGGGTTCTTGAAAAACCATTATTTTTGGATTCACTATCACAGATAAAAGATTGTTCGTTTTTTAAAGCACTATAGTTCACATTTCACTTTATTTTAAGTAGTTTTTTAATCGACATGATTTCATTTACTATCAGTCAATTTCGTGGTCCATAAAAGTCATATTAACGAGCCTATAATATATTTTTAATTAATGAGAATCCAAGTGTACATAAACTTATCATAAAATTATCAACTGTTTTGAACCAACATTTATTTGGATACCAATCCTCAATTCAAGACCAATAAATTGAGTACAGTTAGCACCAATACAGCAAAAAGGAACTGAAAATAAGATGTAACACAAGTTTGGAGAAAGATATTGATAAAAACAATGGCCAGGTTTCAATACATAAGCAGAAAAATTCACAGAACACTGAAGAACACAGATACAAAGACAAAACTTTAGAAGGAAAAATGGCCGCACCTACTCTGTTATACGGACGTGAAATGAAAACGAAAGATAAGAGCTAAATATTTAATCATCATCATCATCAATCAGCCAATCGCGTCCACTGCTGGACATAGGCCTCCCTCAGTTCTTTCCATTGTTCTCTACATTGGGCCGCTTGTAGCCAGTTTCCCGCTACACGTTTAATGTCATCGGTCCATCTAGTCGGTGGTCGTCCTCGGCTTCTTTTATAATTTCTGGGCCTCCCTTCCATAATACGTCTTGTCCACCGTCCATCTTGTGTTCTGGCTAAGTGCCCTGCCCAGTTCCACTTAAGCGTCGTGGTTCTTTCGATGACGTCTTGAACTCCTGATCTTCGCCCTGATTTGTTGGTTTGTTATGTGGTCTCGAAGGCTCACGTTCAGCATTGCACGTTCCATGGCTCGTTGTGTAACTCTAAGTTTATTCGCAGATTTTTGCGTGAGTGTTAAAGTCTCTGCTCCATAAGTTTGTACAGGTAAAACACATTGGTTATAAACCTTTCGCTTGAGACACATGGGAATTGAACTTTTTAGAATATGGCTTAATTTGCCAAATGCTGCCCATGTTAGACCTATTCGCCTCTGTATTTCATGTGTTTGATTGTCTCTGCTTATTTTGATTTCGTGTCCCAGATATTTGTAAGTGTCTGTTTGTTGTATGGTATTATTGTCAATAGTTATATTTCCACTCATTACGAGATTTTTTATAATTTTAGTTTTCTCAAAGTTTATCTTTAATCCTGCTCTTTCAGACAGACTTTTAAGCGAATGCATCATAGAAACTGTATCATGTAAGTTATCTGCGATTAATACAACATCATCTGCAAACCTTAGGTGATTTAATCTTTCTCCATCTATATTGATGCCCATATCTTGCCATTGAGTGTTAAATATTGACTCTAGAGCTGCCGTGAACAATTTTGGTGAAATATTGTCTCCTTGTCTAACTCCTCGACCTAAGCTGAATTTTTCTGTGTCTTCGTGCAGTCGTATACTTGATGTAGCGTTCTGATATATATATTTAATAGACCAATTAAAAAATTAAGTAGTAAAAAAAATGAACACAACAAATATGAAATTACAAACTAAAAGAATGAAAAAGTAAACAATAAGAGTCCCCTTGAAGAGATGGATTTAAGTTTTATACAGGAACAATCAGCAAAAACTGCCCAATCTCTTGAATTAAGAAGAAGAAGGCGTTACTAATTTTTATACGAATTGTTTCTAATGTATAAAGTGTTTATTAATGAAATTAAAAATAATACTTGTTACAAAACACTTAAAATCTATACCAGAAATTTAAAACAGTTGTGTTTTGGTTGATGTACCACTTGATTCATTAATAAGAGACTCATAACTTACATCTGGTTGGTAAAATTGTGGATAAATGTTTCAAATTGTATGGTATGCTTTGAACACAACTATAAATTATCTTTGTTGTAATTATACTCCAAATAAAAGAAGACCTATTAGCTTAACATATAATTTACTTAATTAAGAAACAAAGAAGTGCTTTGTCTTTTTTTTAACTAATAAATAATATCTATTTTCGCAATATTTGAAATTAAGTAATGTATCTTGTACATAGAATATGGTTGGTGTATTATATACCGGGTGGTGAATCGTCAAACGGGCCATAGAAAAGGAAATCTTAAAATTGTTCTACGAATTAAACACATTCCCAAAATTTTGCAAAAATACATTTGCTAGAGTATTGTTGCGAAAGTTATGCAACACGTAGTACAGAATGTGTACAACAGGTTGCGTTTGGCATAATAAAGTTAGATGTTAACAATATTTGAATTGTCACTATTTTTATTTTATAATTTATTGTTTAAAAAGAAATAAAATAAAAAAAAATGAAAAAGTTTATCCGGCAATAGTGCGAGTACTGACAGATTCATATTTAGCATAAGATATTCTAATAGACCAATAATTGCAGTTGCATAAATTCAAAGGATTTTTAAAAAGTTTGAAAGTTAACTTGGACTATGATTCCTAATATTGTAATATTGTATTGGAAGAGTCCAATTTTAGTCTATTTAAGGCATGTGAGTAGCGGAATTAGTCAGTCTTGTAGCTAGCGCTCTAGGCTCCTCGATTCGCCGGTGTACTGAACCGGCGAGCCAACCCGGAGATATTTCCGTATTGAGGATCATACTTTGTCCTTAACCAAGCAGAACCCATCGGTATTCTGTATTGAACTTTACCATGGAGCCTGCATAGCCGAATTTGCGAGTGTGTTCGGAACTCCCGCTGAATTGAAGCGGAAGCGAGCACAAGTCTGCGTGCGATTGACTTCATCTATTTTATTTGTTCTGTTACTAATAATAACTTTTTCTTTCTTTTATAGACGTTCGCCGGGGATTCCTTCATCGCGGGATCCAGACGGGGACGAAGAATTCGTTTTATTTTTATTGTATATACGGCGGAGAATTAATTTTATTTCTATTTTTTATTGTACATACGTTAAAACAATAGATTTTTTTTTATTTCAACCTGTGTTTTACTGAGTCTGTCGTCCCGAAAGAGCTACCCGTTACAATATGTCCGAGATATTCCAATTTTTTTGTTTTAATTGTATTTAAAATTTCTATCTCTTTATTCATCCTTCTGAGAAACTCTTTGTTTGTGACGTCTTCTTCTTCTTCTTTGGGTGCCGTCTTCAATGAAGGTTGGCGATAACCTTAGCAAAATCGTTTCTGTCCCTGGCTTTTCTTATTAAAGATTGAGAATCCAAACCAGTCCACTCACGAATGTTCTTCAACCAGGACGCCTGCCGTCTACCAGGACCACGTTTTCCTTCTACCTTCCCCTCTATAAGAAGCTGCAGTAGCTGGTATTTCTCATTTCTGTATATGTGTCCCAAATATGAGGTTTTCCGTGTTTTCATTATTTTTAAGAGTTCTCTGTCGGTACCCATCTTGTGTAGGACCTGCTCGTTGCTCATATGCGCTGTCCATGGGACTTTCAGCATCCTTCGAAATAACCACATTTCAAAACTTTCCAAACGCCTTAGTGAGTTGATTTTGAAGGTCCAGGCCTCCATTCCATATAATAAGGTGCTGTAAACGTAACATTTCAGCATTCGGTATCGGATTTTGAGATTGAGTGTTTGGGACGTAAACATTTGTTTCATTTTTAAAAAGACATTTCTTGCTTGTTCAATTCGCGATTTTATTTCTATGTCTGGATCTATATCTTTCGTTATCCAGCACCCTAGATATCGAAATTTCTCGACATTTTCGATAATGTTACCATTCACGTTTAAAGCCATGGGTGGATGGAAGGATGTTTTGGAGACAATCATTGTTTTTGTTTTCTTGACGTTAATGCTGAGGCCGTATTGTTCTCCAGTCAATCTGACGCGATCTAAGAGTGTCTGGAGATCCTGTGCGCTCTCTGCAATTAGGACCGTGTCGTCGGCGTATCGTACATTATTTAGAACTCTGCCGTTAATTTTAACACCTTCTCTTGATTGCTCTAGTGCTCGTGCAAAGATTTCTTCCGAATATATATTAAAAAGTAGTGGTGACAATACACACCCCTGTCGTACACCTCGCTTGATATTGAATATTTCTGTGTCACCGGCTTCTGTTCTAACTGCTGCAGTTTGGTTAAAATACAGCGTTTGGATAATTTTAAAATCGTTCTCGTCTAGTCCCTTTTTGTGAAGGCAATCCATCAGCTTATCATGTTTTACTTTGTCGAAGGCCTTTTGATAGTCAATAAAACATAAAAAGAGATCCTTTTTTTGGTCTCGACATTTTTGCAGCAATATAATAAAACTGGTTAATGCTTCCCGTGTCCCAAATCCATTTCGGAAGCCAAATTGACGTCTTCTATCTATGATATTTTCAGAATTCTATACACCCACAGCTCTAACGATTCCAGTTTTTTCATTGATGTCGCAAGATTCCATTCCATAAAACAAAGTTGAAAAAACATAGCACCCTGCCAACCTAACTCTTATTTAAAATTTTAAATCCCTTGTACATACCACTATTAAATTTCGTCTTTTGGACGTTCATTGTTAGACCGTACTCTTTTCCATACTCCGCTATTCTGGTCACCAGTCTCTGAAGATTTTCAATATTTTCGGCTAAGATCACAATGTCGTCCGCGTATCTAATGTTGTTAATGGGAACTCCATTTACCTTTATTCCAGCTGTTTGACCCTCAAGAGCTTTTTTCAGGATCTCTTCAGAGTAGGCAATAACAAGAATTGGAGACAATACACATACCTGTCTTACTCCACATCTAATTTCAATTTCTTCTGACAGCTGTTCGTTAACACGTACTTTTGCTCGCTGTTTATAGTATAAATTTGATATGATCCTGAAGTCGTTGTAGTCAATCTTCTTTGATTTTAGGAAATTCATTAACTGTTCATGTCGTACTTTATCGAATGCTTTATTATAGTCAATAAAACATGCCTATATATCTTGATTGGCGTACAGGCATCTTTGTATCAGTATGTAAAGTAAAAAAAGAACTTCACGCGTTCCTAGGCCTTTGCGAAAACCAAATTGTGTATCATTAACGTCTATGTTCAGTTTGTGATATATTGGGTTATGGATGACTTTTAGTAGTAACTTTAGCACATGAGACATCAAGCTAATGGTGCGGTAATCGCTGCATTCTCTTGCGTTTTTCTTCATGGGGAGACAAATAAAAATCGACGTTAACCACTCTTTTGGGTAATACGCCTGAACTATAAATTTGGTTGAACTAAAACCTCAATGAGCTTCTCATCTAGAATTTTTAGGATTTCTATAGGAAGCATGTCAGGTTCAGGGCTTTTCCCATTCTTAATTGTTTTTATTGCGTGTAATATTTCTTCTTTTGTAATGTGCTCCAGATCTCTTTCATCATCGAACAGTTCTTCGATATATTCTGCCCATCTCAAATTTCAAATCACTTTCTATGAAAAGTCTGGCCTTAAAAGAAGAAGCTTGTGCATCTGGCTTTAAAATGAATTTTACTGTTACCGACTATTGTAACCTTTCAGCGACCAAAAAAAATACCGTTAATGGTCATTGGAAAATCGAAAAAATCACGAACTTTGAAAGACGTTAACATGAATGCTTTGCCTATTTATTATAGGGCCCAAAGATAAGCATGTATGAATAGTGAACAGTTTAAAAAATAATTTGTTTCATCCATTTTGAAATTTAATACGGAAGATCAGCTTTCCAACAGAGCCTTACGCCTCTTAGACAATGCTACATCACACCCTAAAGTAAAGAAACTTATATGTGATGAAATTAAAGCTGTTTTCCTACCACATAACTGTATTCAAAGGTTAGGAAAGTTCCATTATAGACAACCTAAAAAAAATCACCGTAAAAGATGTCATTTATTGGGTGGCTGAGGCCTGATACAACTGCCCTCAGACTTTGATTAGACAATCATGCAAGAAGTTGTGGCCGGATTTACAATTTGAAGAAGCTCCATTACAAGATGACCTCCTACAAGTACAACAACTTTCAGGATATGAAAACACAGAAAAAGGATTGAATCTGATGATAATGAGTACCAATAATTTACGGATAAAGACATTCTAGACTTGCTTCAACCTCAAGGCAACCCTAATGAACACGAGGAAGAAGTTTTCCTGCCAGCTCGAGTGTCACACACAGATGCCACTAAAGCTCTAGATGTAGCACTACGTTACCTGGAGCAGAGCTCTGCTGTGTTACCGATTGATGTAATGTTGATGCGTAAATTGTTCTACATCTTTGCGTTAAGTCGCTACACCTCTATGCGCTAGAAGAAAGTGACTTCTTTAAGAATGCGCCTTAGAGCTGCAAAACGTTTTAGCTGACTTCACGTATAGTGCGTCTGTGTATCTGCTTTTATACGTATTTTGACCTAAAATTGCTCTTCTGAATGGATATTCACAGTCGCTCTGAACATGAAAATAAATATCTTTTGTCTTAGGAGGAAGCAACTCTAACATGACTTCGTGTGGACGCAAATAGCGACATCTGATATTAAATCCGTAAACTAATGTGACTGTGAATAGCCGTTCTGAAGAGCCCTTTTAGGGCGAAATACGTATAAACGGATACACAGACGCACTATACGTGATGTCAAATCTTACTGTCTTTTTCGTTTATTCCTATTTACTCTGTACGAGTACTAGAAACCAATTCGCTAAGGATTTTTGCGAAGTTGGGAAGATATTTTGTGGAATGCATTTTTAGATTCCCCATTTCTCTAATAACATCTTCATCAACGTCTGTTTTGCTTTGCAATTCTTAGAAGGCACAGATTAAAGCAAAAATCTGAATTGGTTTCGAAAATTAGTTCACCGTTTTAGCAAGAGTGTGGACAATATTTTTGGACTCAATTTGACTACAAGAGAACCGACTGAATTTAATGTTTAACCTTTATAAGCATTATGTATAAATTGCATATTCATTTTTAAGAAATTTTAAATGTCAAAATCCTGTTATTCCTACATTGTTCAATTTTATAGTTTTACTCTGTAGAATCAGTAGCGCACCTAGAATTTTCCTCTGGAGGGGGGCTGGTTGGGCACCAAAATTTTTTTATGCTACCTATACCATTTTAAGCCCTTAAAATTTGTGAATAACAGTGTCGGAATAGGGTCCTGGGTGAGGATTTTAACCCCCAAAACTCCCTTGGGTACGCCACTTTAAGTTGTTGTCATGAATTTTTAAATTTTTTCCGTTGGTTCGGATTTGCCAGGTTCTACTGTATAAACTCTTTAATGTTAAATTTGTCAAGTATTTGCTATTTATCTTCAAGTCCATGCTGCCACATGTCTGCGTTTCTCACACACTAGATCAAGTTCGAAATTTCGAATCACCTGCTTCTCCTTACTTGGCCATAGAAAAATAACACAACCAGTTATTAATACAAGAAACACTTCAAAAACCACTTCTGGACTACCCGGTATACCAAAAATAGTAAAAACCTGGTTAATTGAGACAAATGAGAGAAGAAAACGTCTGAATTAGCGACGACTTGTAACCAACTTGTTGCATCGCATAAAAATTCTCGGAAACCATGAATTATGTAAATGCGTTTTAATTAAAACATTATCGATGGATCGACGCATTCGATTGAACACATCTGCGGAATAGAAATTACACGAATCTCTTGATTTTATTGCTGTCACGTAGTTACCGTGTAGATACTTCCGAAACCGAGGGAATATCAGGAAAAACTTAGCTCGATAGGTTGTTGCTTCTTTTAGGGATTAGGAATTGTTTTTATTTAATCTTGATTAGAAGAAATGTCATTATCACTTTATAATTACGAGAATTATGGACTACTTAATATCACATTTGTGTATAGTCTATTTCACATTAGTGCTGAGTAACGTAAGGATGCTTCAAACGCTACATGGTAGCTATATTCGCTCTTGATTCGCTAGATAATGTGTTCGTTTTGTCGATATGAACGCCAGATATTGACGCCAGAATTGATTTTATTGGGCATAAACTGTTGCAAACCAAGATCTGTGAGCAAATACGGCATCCACCTTTAACACAACTTTCTCGTTGACAACTTGTCCTATCAAATGCCTTCCAATATCTCTAAAGACCTACTACTACCTCGTTGTCTCTACATCTTCGTAAAAATTTGATAGAATTTTAACAATTTGCCAGTTTCTTGTATAGAATTTCCAATCTCCGAAAATTTTGAATAACGCTGGGCCCATAACGGTTTCTTAATATTGTTCTAAAGCTAGTTTCTTGTGGCATTTTAAAGTAATTACTATTTAAATGGGAATAAGCCACAATTAAAGGTTAAAGTACGTTTATTGACGTTTCAATTTCCACTTTGGAAATCGTTCTTTAACGTTTAATTGTGGCTTATTCCCATTTAAATAGTAATTACTACCTCGTATTATTAAATTTACAATTGACAAAATGATTCTGACGACTTTATTTATGTTCTCTGAAACAACTGCAGAATTTAGACGTAGAATGATAGAAGACCACAACAGATCGTATCCAGAAAAGTCCAAGACTTTGCGAGATAACTTTAAGAACATCACAACTGTGTGAAAGTCAGCGGGATTCGAAGACAAACGATATTTAATTAATCCAGTCAAATAGGCTTGTAATACATGTATAAAGTAAATTGTTTCAGAACGAAACAATTGCGAAAAATTGCAAAAGCTTGTAGAGGTAATTAGCATAAAAAAGGCTAAATAATAATGAAAGATACATAAATATGTCTCTTTTAACACCTTTAAGATACACATAAATTTTTGTTAAAAAATATTTATTTATTTAAAAGTTATTTCACTTGTTTATTAGAAAAGTTGTTTATTTGTTAATGAAAAACGCGGTTGTTTCCACCACCTTAGAACACTTTATGAAATCGCATTTTGTTCGTTTTTATCTATATATTCAATATGTGTTAGTTAACAAAGCACTTTTAAAACGATAACCGCCTAAAATTAAGTTTAAATAATGGCTTAATTTGTTCATAAAGTTTTATAGTCCTTTTCTATCATATTGATAGCACATTATGTATGCAAATCCTCAACAGGTCAAAAAACCATAGGCGTCACCCTATACTTGTTTTGAAATGAATAAAAAAAATTAATATTTTAAGATGCCATCAACAATTCATTATCTTTGAAAAAATCTTCTGTAAAATAAGTGTCCACTAATCTCACTATACCTTTTTTGTGCGTAAAAAACGTCGGTATATATGCCACACGATTATTGTTAATTATACACGTGTGATTAACGAGAGAATTCAATGTTTCACGAAATAAATTAATGTAAACAGTAATTTAAAGGTGATTATTGTTTTCTATACAAGTTATCGCCTGACACAAAAAGAATACCTTCTTTGAACGATTACCTGGAATTACTGATAAGGCTTCACTAATGATACTGTAAGTAGTTTTTATGCCACATTACAGCTTAAGCCAATAATATAAATTAGCAATTTTGCATCTTCCATTTAGTTTGTAGATGTACATTGTTTATGTCTTACCTATCTACGTTTTTGGTGTCGATATTTTGTTATTTGCATTTAAAAATGACGCCGACAACAGGTTTTATCCCGGTTAAGTGTAGTTTTAAAGGTGTCTTCAGTCTAAGAGAGAAAAATATAATATTAAATTATGTACACGATGCACTTGTACATCAACGCCCTTTAAGTAATGTTCGTAAAATCGTTAACATGTGTTTAAATATAACAGGGGTTGGAGAAGCAACAATTTATAGATTCCTAGAAGAAAGAAAAGGAGGAACTGTTTTATCTCCCAAGAAGAGTGGAGGGAGTAAACCCTTGGAAATTGAAGAAATACATAAAAACATGACAAGATGCAGCGTCCACTCATTTTTTTTTTAAAAAAGAATTTCCAACATTGGACAAAATCCAAACATTAATTAGAGAAAACGAAGAGTTACCAATCATAAGCAACAAGAAATTATGGTGACTATTGAGAGAGATGGGATTTCGTTGGCAAAAGAATAGAAGAAAATCCGTTTTAATTGAAAAAGATTACATTGTACGTTGGAGACGAGATTATCTAAGAACTATTAAAAAGTACTGAGAAGAAGGGAAAACAATTTTTTATTTCGACAAGACTTGGCTAAATGAAGGTCATACTGTACCATATCTATGGGTTGATACAAATGTGAAAAGTTCCCGTCAGGCATTCATCGAAGGTGTATCACCTGGAATAAACAATATTCCCGTTGGAAAAGGACGCAGACACATAATAACCCATATTGGAAACGAATAATGTTTTGTCAATGGTGGATTATTAAGTTTTGCCTCAAAATCAACCAAAGATTGCCACGAGGAAATGACTGCTGTCGTTTTTGAAGAATATTTTGAGCAAATGTTGGATTTAATTCCAAAAAATTCTGTCATAGTCATGGATAATGCTAGTTAGCATTCAAGACTAGCAGAAAAATTGCCAACAACGGCATGGAAAAAAGGAGAGATAATCGAATGGTTGGATAAACACGCAATTGAGTACAAAGAGAATTCGACAAAAAAGGAATTATTACCTATTGTAAGGCAACATAAAGCATCTTATAAAAATATATATATATATATATATATATATATATATATATATATATAATATATATATATATATATATATATAATTGATGAAATGGCATTAAACCGTGATGTAATTATTTTACGTTTACCCCCATACCACTGTGATCTGAATCCGACAGAAAATATATGGTCTCAAGTAAAGGGTGAAGTCGGACGCAACAACAAAACTTTTAAATTAGAGGACTTACAACAATTATTAGAACATTCCTTATCAAAAGTAACTCCAGAAAATTGGAAAATTCTGTTAGTCATGCTCACAAGGAAGAAAATAAAATGTGGAATTTGGATAATATGACTGATGCAATGTGGGTGATCAAATGAGTCGTTTTTTCATAACCTTTCACGAAAACAAAACTGAAAACTTTTAATTAGGAAAGAAGTATTGAGAAAGAAATAAAAATACTGATTTTTTCTATAAAATCAATGTTTAAACAGTGACGCCTTTATTTTAAACTAAGAATTGACTAAATCCATATTTTCATACCAAAACTTCAATTTTTTAAATGATTCGTTCTGAAACGAATTATTTTACATTTTATTTTCTGTTTATTGGACTATACATATGGAATAGCACAAATTAGTCAAAACGATGTATTGTTTTCATCTTCAGTGTGACCCAACTCATCTTCAGTGTCACTTTGTAAAATAACTGTTCATCTGCAGTCTGAACGAGTTCTTTTTAAAATCGCGTTAACAACTATGAATACTTTATTATTGTATTACACAACTAGATCGATTATCAAAACATTTTAACACCATCGTACAATAAAATGGCCGGAATCAATTTGGCTAATGGACTCCTTATCTTAACGACGGCCCATAATTATTATAAATGCGCGGTTTTACGGACTAGAACCGAGAATTATTTAATATAAGAAGTGAAGAATGACTAGTCGATATTATCAGAAGGTTTCAGCTTATGGTTAAGTGGATGGTAATAAAATCAGGAGAAGATTTATGCTGCTAAAATGGGCATTTATTGATCGTAAACAAACGGCTTTGGACTATATGGTTATTATAAATTGTTTAAGCGGTTTAAGGGGTAATACTAACATCATTCCTGATTCCTGATTAACAGTTATTAACTTCTATGCATCTAAGAATGTATGCGTAATTATTACGTCAACGGAAAAGGTGAAACAATATAAAATTGAATGAACTGTTATATGGCTAAAACTGTTTTCGAAGTTAAACTCAAGTTGAAGTTAATTTCATGTAATCGAATGAACTAACTTCTAATAAAGTCGTCCCAGGAATGCAACTCAAAAATATGGACAATATCATTTTAAAGTCACCTACTTTAAAATGTATAATATATTTTATTTATGACAAACAGCGGCAAGCCTGATAATATACAAGAAGAACTACTCAAACTAATGGACAACGAACTAATAGCAATAATCGCAAAGATATTCAACAACATATACAACTCTGGAAAAATAGCAACAGAATGGCTGAAATCTGAGTTTATTGCAGTTCCAAAAAAACCACGAACCAAAAAATGCGAAGCTTACCGTACTATAAGCCACATGAGTCATTTTATAAAATTATTCCTAAAGATAATTCATAAAAGAATCTGCAAGCTGTGTTAAAGTCAAATTTCCTCCAACCAGTTCGGGTTCACGAATGCTGTTGGTACTAGAGGGGCTTTGTTCTCAGTAAAGGTCTTATTCCAGAGATGCAGAGACGTCAACTGCGATGTATACGCATATCTGGTTGATTACGAGAAAGCGTTTGATTGAGTGCAGTACGCCAAGATGATGCAAATACTAAAAGAAGCAGGAATTTACAACCAAGATCTGAAAATAATTAGAAATCTTTACTGAAATCAGACAGCAAACCTCAGAGTTAAAGGTGAACACACTGATTATGTGAAAATCATGCGTGGAGTGAGGCAAGGCTGTATTTTGTTTTCTCTAATGTTCAATCTGTACTCTGAAAGAATATTTATCGAAGCTTTACACGAAACTTAAAAAGGTATTCTACTAAATGGTTACCGGCTAAATAACATCAGATATGCAGATGACACCAGAGTATTTGCGGACAACTTAGAAGACCTACAAGTTCTTATGAACAAAATCACGTATTAAAGTCAACAATATGGACTCAATATAAACGTTAAGAAGACAAAGCTTATAATAATTAGCAAGAAAAGGATAACGGAAGTATATACCCTGTAGAAAGTGTGATGCACTACAACTACCTCGACAGCATAATAAATGAAGAATAGACCAACAACCAGGAGATTACAGCACGCATCGGAAAAGCTAGATCCACTTCCAATCGGATGGGAGCCTTCTTTAAGAGTCACAACCTCTATCTTGATACAAAAGTAAGAATGCTGCGATGTTACGTCTTCTTTGTCTTTTTTTATGATGTTGAATCGTGGACCTTGAACGAAGATATGTACAGAATACTGGAAGCATTTGAGATGTGGCTATATCGGAGAATACTTAAGATTCCGTGGACTGTCCGAGTAACAAATGAGGAGGTCCTCAAAAGAATGAATAAGAACAGGTACTGACCAGTGAAATGAATCCAGATATGCTCTCCTTCAAGCCATCCTGCAAGGAAAAATATTTGCAAAACGAGGTCCAGGAAGAAGAAGAGAACATCTTGGTTAAAGAACCTCAGAATCTGGTTCAATACAACATCTGTGCAGCTTTTCTGCGCTGCTGCAAATAAGATAAAGATTGCCATGATGATCGCCAACATCCGAAGAGGATAGGCACTTCAAGAAGAAGAATGACAAACAATCTATGAAACCAGACATAAATAATGAAAGAGAAGATTTTGGTACAAATCTATTAAAAAAAAACAGCTTATGAAACCTTATGAAAGATAAAACTTCTGTTTCCAAAATGATAACAAATGAATAAAACATACCGCTCAATTTTAGGGCTCATGCGTACTAGGCAGCCTGGTTGCCACAGACAGGCTGGGGCAGCTGACATATATGAACAACCAGTATAGCAGGCAATCGACGGCCAGTTGTGTCCGTTTCTTCAAGCGATATTGACGTGCAAGAGGCCATAATTATTTACGGTTTATCTCGTAAAGATGCAAATTTTCAGTGGATTCATCCACTGCTTTTAGAACGTCACTCAAAAAGCTTATTTCAAATATATTTTAAGGAAGTTCGTAGATTCCCAGATCGATTCTTATACTATATACTTGAATGTTAGTTTCATCGTTTTTTCACTTCTAGATCGCTCTATTCTTCAGAAGATATATCCCAAAACGTCTTGCGGTTTTCAACATCCCAGTGGACGGAGACTGCAGGCAGCCATATTTATTTTCGTTCAGAATACCCACTCGCTTTGGCTGCGGGCTCCCGGTGCAACAGGTGCGTTCTAGTGGCTGCCACAACCAGAGATTCTTGGCTGCCTAGTGCGCAAGTCATCGGGGTTTGAGAGACTGTCTAGGCGCGAGGGCCCTAAAGTCGTTAACGAACAACTAATGATGCAATACTATGAGAATCTTTGCATAACGCTAACAGCTGCATACAAGACAACTTGGAGGAACTAATTTCATATTACAAACATGACAAAGTTGTGCTAAAAGCATTAAACAAATCGACTTTGACTTATGAGTGGTGAGTAGTACCTGTGAAATCTTTGTTGCTAGCAACTGTATAGAGAGGAGGACTAAAAAAAACAAACTTCTTGTGTCCAACCCCTAAAATGATCAAAAAGATGTACTGAAAGAAATATACAGATCAATCTAAACTTATAGGTCGTGAGTAGTCTCTGTGGGAATAGAAAGTAAAATACAAGCGTGATGAGGTACCTGAATAGGCTACGAGGCGAAAAAGGCAAACATCGAATGAGAAACGAGCAAATAAGTGATTTAAAAGCGAGTTGTTGAGGGCATTTGCAAATATTGGAAACCTTCCAAATGAGAAGAAGACGTGAGGTTGTTTAGTTACAAAACAGTTGTACGACAGACAGCAATAATATCAAGAAGCAAAAGTAATGTAACTGATAACGATAACTACAGAAAATTGAAATGATTTAAATAAATAGGTATGAGAAATTGTATGTTTTGGAAAGCCTAATAGAATATATTAATATTGATTTATTTATATTTTATTTATATAGAGTTCGTAACGAAGTTGTTTTGCATCAGATGGGAAAAGTTACGGAAGTCGTCAAAACAGTTAAAAATCGCAAACTTGAATATTTTGGCCGTGTTATGCGCCACCCAGAGAGATATCATATACTCCATTTAATAATACAAGGCAAGGTAGACGGAAGAAGAGGGCCAGGTCGAAGAAGAACGTAGTGGCTTAGAAACCTGAGAGATTGGTTTAACAGATCCTCTGCACCTCTGTTCCAAGCTGCCGTCAACAAAATTACTATAGCCAATTTGATAGCCAAAGCTCGATAATCGAGCACGGCACATGAAGAAGAAGATTTATATTTTCGATCTGCTCTTATAAAAATATTTTACTTGATGAAATTCGCGTAAAAAAAACAGTACCGTGATGACCAAACGAATTTTAAGTAAATTTAAATGACAAAAACAGTCGTTCGGTGTAATTTCATGCAAAAACTATATAATCAGGTAAAGATAATTCCTTACCAACTGCATTAACATCGGTTGAGTAGGCAAATGGTAATGAAAGTTAACTGTAACAGCAAATGGATAATAATCATCTAATTTAACTGATTACAATCACCTGCCCGCTGTTCCTCTCTCGGTACATAAAAAACAAGGATTAACTCGAAGCACACTTTGCGTACGCAGCTGTCTTTTTGAAAATGTCGGCGACGAATTAAGTAATGTGATATAAATTTTGAAAAACTCTTTTGAAAAACTGATGAAGGTTCTGATATGTCGTTGAATTTTTTAAATTAGCTACTATCTCGTAAGTCCGAAGGGAACATTTTCCACTATATTAAACTGAGCCAAAACTTCAGAAATTCAATAGAATTGTCAGTGGCTTATTTTTTAAGTCTGAACGCGTGGTGGAAATCGACGAAGTATTGATTCGTTGCCACAGACAAAGTACGCTCATCGCATTGCAAAATTTACTATCTAATACGGCGTGAAGATTAAGTATTAAGTACATATTTGATGTATCAGCACAATCAATACATACTCAATATGCAGTGCCGACCTCCAACAGTCATGGAATGAGCTAAACTGAATATTACAATCTAGAGTTTGTTTATGTTTTTGTTTTGATGCCATCTTGTTCCTTATTATTCAATCAGTTTATTAATCATATTAAAAACATTCAGTTAAATGCATTTTTATAAATTTATAGTCACCCGAAAGGATGACACATCATCTACTTTGACTTTTCTAAAAAATTCTCCCGGTAGAAAACGTACATGGGCAAGTAAATATTGTAAATAGGGTAAATGGTAATGTATATGATATATGGTAAAAAAGAAATAGATTATATGTTACTTAAAAGAAAATAGTAGGAAAGAAAAAGTAAATGGTCAACGACATATGGATGCAGAAGGCAAGCAGAAACCACTTCATTAAATATCCGATTGGATATTTCTAGTACAATCATCATGGCAATAAACACTAAGAGAAAAAAACTGATCATGGGAATCGGAGCCCAAGATCCGGCAGGAGAGGAACAGACAAGGACTCCTAGGTCGTTAACCGGCGAAACTCTTGCCAAACATCGAAACACGACAGAGTAAAATTATCAAAAGCAAAAATAGGTACGTGGAACGCCAAAAGCATGTATCAGCCTGATAAAATCCAGAACATCTTTCAAGAAATAAGAAGAATGAATATAAATATAATAGTTGTAAGCGAAACACGGTGGTCTAACTCAGGATACCTTTCGACAGAAACTGGTACCTTATATTACTAGGAAAACATTGACAACCAGCATAGACGTGGAGTAGCAACTATTGGCGATACAGAGGTCAACAAGTCAATGGAGGGGTATCCCAATCGCAGGAAGAGTGATGCTATTACAAATAAGGACATCAGACACAAAACTAAGTTTGATCCAAGTATATGCGCCAACGACGGACGCAAAAGAAGATGAAGTAGAAACATTCTACTAACAAATTGCAGATGCACTGAAAATGACAAAGAACAAGGAAATCACGGTAGTTATGAGCGATTTCAATGCAAAAGTCGGCAAGGGAAGAGCTGGAACAATAATGGGAGATCAAGGACTAGGGGAATGTAACGATAGAGGAGATCGTCTAATATAATTCTGTCAAGAACAAAGTCTAATAATCACAAACAAGTTCTTTAAATTACCTATGAGACGGCTATATACATGGCGCTCACCAGCAGATAAACCGGAAATAGAGGTAGGACACCAAATTGATTGTATAATGATTAAAGAGAGATATCCTAACATCCTCAAATCAGTTAAAACATATCCAGGAGTAGATGTCACATCAGACCATAATCCACTAATCGCTAATGTCACGCTTAAACTTAAACGCATTAAAAAACCCCAAAGAACTTAAAAATTACATGTCAGAAAACTGAAAGAAGCTGTTATTATAAAAACAAACTAAATAAGAAAATATACGAAAACTTTGATAAATTAGATACTAACACCTACGAGATAAACCAACAATGGGAAACATTAAAAAACTGCCTCCTCGTTCCATGCAAACAGATATTAAAAGAACCGACACGAAAGAAAGACAATTGGATGACCGACGAAATACTCGTCAGGATGGACCAAAGAAGACAAGCCAACAACAAAGAAAGTCACAATTACAAAATCATTAACAATGAAATCAGAAAAATGATAAGAGAGGCCAAACAAACTTACTATGAGGAAAAATGTAAAAAGATAGATCTTCAGAACAAATACGACCTATTCAACCTACACCAAAGGTTAAAGAAATGGCAGGGCTGCAAAAAAGAAACCAGAATACAACTATTTTAGATAAAAATGGAAATACATACTATTATAACGACTGACGAAAAGCTAAAACAATGGAAAGAATATATGGAAGAGCACTTCGACGACGAAAGAGGAAATCTACAAGACATATCTTTCGAGGACGGGGAAACAAGTATGACAACAATCATGACAATCAATGTCAAATATGCTATAGAAGAATTTTGTAGTAAAGAAAATAAAACATCTGATAAAATAAGTCAGTACACAAAGATCTTATCGAAAAACGAAGAGGAATCATAAGAAAACACTGCAAAATATAACAGAATAACCAAAAATATAAAAATAAATAAAGAAAAATGTACGAAAATATAATATAGCAACTGTTTTGGAACTAAAATAACAAAATAAAAGCTTAAAGACTTTGGAAAGAAATCTGACAGAAGGAATATAAGACACTCGCAAACTCTGGCCGGTGTTCCCATTTTAAAGTAAATTCCGCTACAAGAGTCAAAGAGTACAAGACGCGTGCAATTCTGGCTTAACCATTAAGACTTGCTCATTGACAAGTTTGTATAAAAATTGATATTTAAATAATAGTTTTTAATTAAAAAAGAAGAGTCCATCAAGTTCATGTTTTTTATAAACCGAATTTAATATAACCAAAATAAATTTTGCTTAGGGTGCTAGATGCTTTTAGCATGAGGGACCTCTATTATCTCTAATTTGTTGATTAATTCACTTATTTTTCCTTACCCCCCTCTTTAGTCATTTCCTGTACTTTTATTCTTTTCAAGTCTCTGAGGAGCTCAGCCTTCTCATGTTAAATTTAATCCCATAGGTTATAATTTTAATTTCTTCATCCGAAAGATTTTTAACCTTTAGTCAATTTATTGAACCCACTTATATAAACCTTTTACCATTCGAGCAGTCAAAAACAATTTCATTTAAAAATGAGCTCTTATATTAGCTACAAATATGTACAATTCAATTTTACCTTGTCCTAGATGTGATCAACATAAATGGCAATATCATATATCTAAGCTAATCAGTCACAAATACACCTTTTAGACACTTTTTTGAATAGGTTGGCTGCAGCTGCAGTAATATTATGTATAACTAACACTGTTCCATGGTGCATTGACATTTTGTTTTCGGCACCGTTCATAGGTATCTTGCCAATCAGTTACCAGCTGAAGTCCGTTTGAAGAGGTCTACCCTCCGGACGCTGGTACTCACGTGAGACATAGTTATATATTGCCTGAAGTTAAATCTAATAAAATATTAAACATCCTTCATTTTTAAAAACAATATGCACATTTTTTGGTAACTTTAATTTTCTATCAAGAGTTTTACCCTAATATTTTGGTGGCTCAAGCATGTTAACCTGGAAGTATAACCATTTTGCTTTTCTAACCTTAGTCGACATTTCCATCACGTTTGCTTTAATTAGATGGTTCATACTTATTTTAGGCTTTTCACCTGATGATGGATTTATTATTCCGAAAACGTTTGTTATTTTGATGTAGCCCTTCTAAGGGTTTTTTTAAATATACCCACTTACAAAGATTTAAACCTTTTTTTGTGATACATGGTATACAGCCAGCTGCAGGAATTTATTTTCGTTGTGGATTTAGTTTTTAATTAAATAGCAACTTTAAAAGTGTATTTTTTGGTTGTGGAGAAGGTTAATTCTAGACAAATATAAAATAAAGATATTAAATTGATTTACGGACAGTTCAAACACTACTATAACAAAAAAACTTATATTTACGAACACTTCTTCGCTTCGATGTAGCACTCATATGCCGAAATAGCAGAAGTAGATCTACTTACAGACGCCTACTACAAAATCGACTTTATTAAAATTGGTCTGTTGCTTTTAAAACTCTTGTACGGAGCATTTCCGTTCTTATATTATATCTGAAGTAGTGATCTTCTGAGTGGAGAAATATTTAGAACAATCCAGCACGTAGGAAGGTACTTGAAATGATAAAAGATATATAGAGCGTACCTAAGTGTATAAATGTTTTAGCGAGTGCGGCTCGTTTTCCGAGACATAAAGAAAGTTACACGGGAGAGATCAAAAAATTATACTTGATTTAAAAATTCGAGAGAAATAACAATACTCGAGTGTTTTTTAAATAAAATGTATTTTGGCTAATAATCTAATAAAATTTCACTTAATCTTTGTTCCAATTGGTGTTAGGCTAAAAAAATTACGAATAACTCAACAAATTGAAGCAGTTAGGTATGGGAAATGCTTACATGCATTAAGCCCACTCCAATAGACAGATTTGTTTAACTCCAAAAAATATATTTTAATTCTAGGAAACTTATGCAAAATGCATGAAATCCCTTTCAGTGGACTCTAATCAAGTAACTACTACAATATTTATTTTGAAAGTCAAAGTTTGTTTATGTTAGTATCTATAAATCATCGACAGCGATGGTCACCTGTGAATTGCTTGAAAGAAGTGCCGGTAGTTTCTATGCAAAAGGCAAAAGCAAGAAAAAAGTTAAGAAAATATTTTTCTAATATAATTATGTATTTTACACAGTTAGCCTTTGTTATAATTTCAAAATAACTGAAAAACTCACTGAAAATATCACCTTGAAGTCATGTCAACTAGAGTGGACATCATGCACCAAGTAACTTAGAATTCCACTCTTGTGGTATGTTTTATGAGTATAATTTTCGGAGGGATAGAAGGTTTCTTGTTCACATATTTTTGTATTTTTTTCTTGTCAAAGATTAATTATTTATTTAGAGATTTTCGAGGGCATTTTTTATATACTAACCTATATCACTTCAAATAAATTTTATTTATTGACATAATATTGCTTCTTCAATGGGAAATTTTAATCAATTTCAGAAAGTACTTTTTGCCGATAAAGACGACAATAGGCATGAAACACCTTTATGTTTATCAGAAAATGAAGAATTTATAGGTATTGACAATGATGACATCTATGATTTACTAGAAGGTTCAGATTTGGAATATGATTACAATGACAAAGAGACGTATTCGCTCGAACATGTAACGGCTAAAGACCAAATTGTTGAAAGTGACTTGTTGAAAGTTGAAAGAATAAATACAGACTGTGACGATGATATGAGTGAAGATGACGTTCCATTCTATCTATCTATCTAATCAGCCTTAAACGCCCACTCTTGGGCATAGGCCTCCCATGTTAATCTCCATTGGTCTCTATTTTGGGCGATCTGCATCCAGTCCTTTCCTGTCCTTCTCTTAAGGTCGTCAGTCCATCTCATCTGTGGTCTTCCTCCTTTTCTTTTCTTTTCCCATGGTCTTCAGTGTAGAATTCGCTTATTCCATCTTTTATCTTTTTGACGGAGAGTGTGACCGGCAAAGTTCCATTTAAGTTTTGCAACCTGTCTTGATATATCGTTCACGTTTGTTTTTTCTCTGATTCATGAGTTTCTTTTCCTGTCTTTAAGACCGATACCCAGCATCTGTCTTTCCATTGCTCCTTGTGTTTTGGATATCCTGTCGATGTTCTCCTTTGTGAAAGTCCATGTTTGTGAGCCATATGTGATAACTGGTAAATGCACTGACTGAATACTTTCGTTCGCATATATTGAGGGAACTTTTTATTTTTTAGAATATATGAAAGTTTACCAAATGAGGCCCATGCTAGTCTAGTTCTTCTTTTTATTTCTTCTCTTTGATTTTCCGTGTTCAGCTTTATTATCTGTCCTAGGTATATGTATTCTGCCACCTGCTCTAATTTATTCTGTTTGACTACTATTTCTAATTGGTCTTCTTGGTTTGTCAAAGTCTTGGTTTTACTATAGTTCATCTCTAGACCTACCTCTGTCGCTTTTCTATCTAGTTCCTCAACCATCTTCTGCAACTCTTCCTTCTTATCTGTTATCAGGACTATATCGTCTGCATATCTCAAGTGGTTCAAGAGCTCTCCATTTATTCTTATTCCGTATGTATCCCATTCTAATTTTTTAAATATGTCTTCCATAGCCTGATTGAACAATTTTGGTGATATTGTGTCTCCCTGCCTGATTTCTCTTTCGAATGTTATTGGTTCTGCAGCGTGTTCGTTCGTCAATTTGATTGTGGTACTCGCATTTGTTATTAGGTCCGTGTACCTGTAATCAATTCTGCCGTTCTGTAGTGAGTTTTTGATGGCCTAATGTTGTATGCTGTCAAACGCCTTTCGGAAGTCTATGAATGCGGTGTATAATGGGATTTATACTCGTTCGACTTTTCAATCAGTATTTTTACTGTTAGCAGATGGTCGCTAGAACTAAAACCCTTTCTAAATCCCGCTTGTTCTCTTGCTTCGTATTCGCCAAGCTTAGTTGTTAGTCTATTTGTCATGATCTTCGTTAGTAGTTTAAATACAACACTTAGTAATGTTATAGGTCTGTAGTTTTTTAAGTTCTTTCGGTCACCTTTTTTGAACATTAATAGTGTCTCCGCATCGTTCCAACTATCGGGTATTTCTTTTGTGATCAATATTTTGTTCATGAGGATATGTAGGACTTCTCTAGTTGTTTTCCCTCCTCTTTTCAGCATCTCTGCAGTTATTCCATCTTTTCCAGGTGACTTATGGTTTTTTAATTCTTGAATTGCTTTCTTGATTTCTGTTTTACTTATTTCTGGTTGTAGGTCACAGTTTATATTCTTTATTTCCATTCCGTTCCATTAGCTCAGTATATTTTGGCATTTTCATCAAAACATAAAAATCAAGACAAAAAAAGCTGAAAAAAAGGCTGGAAATGGTGCAATAATGACAGCATGTATGGGCCAGCAACTTTGCCACAGTTTAGAGGAACAGAAAATATTCATTCATGATTATTTTTTACCACTGTTCACCGCAAACATAATGGATGATATTTCAGACCAATTTATATGCTGGTCAATAAATTAAATTGTGGTTTTACAAAATATGAATTATATGCTTTCTTGAGCATAAATTTAGTAATGGAGTACATCAGATATCCCAGAATAAGGCTTTACTGGTCAAGTTATAATGACCTTATTACAGATGCTATTCCTGTTAATAGATTTAAATATATTTTGAGGTTTTTACATTTCGTAAATAATGATAGTTTAAATCAAAATAACACAGACAAATTGCGAACAATCCGATCATTTTTGGATAAAATTCAGAAAAACCTCTTAGAAGCCACAGATAAGATGTCAGTTGATGAGCAAATTATTCTACTAAAAGAAAAATTAGGTATAAAGCAATCCTTACCAAAAAACTAAAAAGTGGGGAGTCAAAGTTTGGGTAAGGGCTGGAATTAGTGGATATATGTATCGTTTTGAGATTTACCAAGGAGCTTCGGGAGACAGAAGTCAAATTAGTAAACTTGGAACGTGCGTTAATACAGTTTTGCGTCTAACTGATGACTTAGAGAGAATTAATCATAAATCTCTCCGATTAAATCGACTACAAAATTGTAATTCTGTTATGAAAACAAGAGGGTAGGGGAACTTCATCCGCTGCAAGTACTAACGGAGGTAATATAACTGCTTCTAAATAGTTAGACAAAAAGACCATTTACATTGTTTATAATTGTGCTGGAATAGAACCTCAGAATAAAACAAAACGCTGCAAAAGACTACTATAAAAGTGATCAGACCATTTTTTGTTCAGCTTTAAAACAAAAACATGGGAGGAGTAGACTTCATGGACCAATGGTTGGCACTGTCTCCTCTGAGGAGAAGAAACAAACGTTGGTACATAAGACTTTCTATGCCTTTCGTGGATGTTCTTGTTGTAAGTGCATGAATTTTGTACAAGAAAAACGGAAATCCAAAAAAAACCTGCTTGAATTTAAAGCAAGTATTGCCAAAGCTTTAATAAATTAGGGAACGCAGAAAGAAAAAAACCGGGTAGACTTCGTCTGGTACACCACCTCCCATTTTGAAGAAGAAACCGAATCATCATGCACCTCCTGAAATTAGACAAGGTAATTGGAGGTATTGGCTCCCAAATACTCAAAGATGTCACTCTAAAGCTTGCAAAAGAAAAACAAAATACATCTGCAAAAGGTGTAAGGAGCCGCTGTGTCCATCGTGTTTTGAACATTTTCATACCAGTAACTGACGCTTCCGCAAGTGCATAGTGACCACTAGAGTGGACGGACTATTTTTTAGTTTTTAAGAAAGAAATTTCATATTTTTACACTTAATATACTTGTGATGTCCTCTCGTAGGAGTCACTATCCGGGTAGCTTTTGGACAGTCAGAGACAGAGTTCAAAATAAAAATAAAACTTTATTGTCTTCCTTAAATTAAATTGACAAAAATCTTATGTTCATATTTACAATTTGGTTTAGTCTTCTCAGTACCTGGCCTATTTATTCAAATTAAGTTTGACCTTGTCATATGAAATTAGTCTTATCGGCAAGCGAGTGTGTATTTGAAATTTTACGAGAACGTTGTATCGATTTAATAACAGCGGACGATAGGTACAAATAAAGGAAAGGAACTCAACACGTTCCTTAAGTGATTCGGGTTAATAGGACACTCCTCGACAGTCTCAACACGACTGCTTCAGAGTACGGGTAATGAAGAGCTCAACACGCTCTTCGGGTAACGGCGGTATGGAACGGAACAACTTGTGAACTCAACACGTCCACAAGCCGGGGTAGGGAAGAAGAGAACCTTCAGTCGACACCTGTCGATTCTCCTCTATGAGGAAATTTTGCGGTTTATATAGCGGAGCTTGGTAATTAGTTTTGCCCTTTCTATTGTCGATACACTCCTACTTCATGGGTTGGTTCGCGCGCACGCTGGTTTAACGGTGATGGCTTGGACTCATCGTTACATACTAACTTCAATATTTCGCAACAAAATAATTTTTCTAAGAAAAAAAATTCCTTAAAATTATGCATCAGAGGGTTAATAAATAATAAAGTATCATAAAATAACATTTCATTACAATTGTAAAATACAGAGTGTCGTCCCATTCATGAAAACTCAGAAAATACTCAGTTCAAATTTCGACAAACCCAGTATACAAAAATTAGATGTTTCACTATGTTAATAATTTTAAACAATAGTAGGCTATAATAAAAATCTTTTAAACATAAATACATTTTTTGATGTTAAATCTCCACAATTCTATAAGGTGATATTTTACTACGAAATTAATAAGGAAACGTAATATTATCTTTTAAACTACCTCGTATAACACTGCCAAACCTTATATTGAAAAAACGAAAACATCGGGAAGAGTCCAAAAAATATTAAGATATACAGGGTAAGTTTGTTCCACCCTATATGGGTCGCCATGTATATTTGAAAACATTTGAACAAATATTTTCCCATCTATGCTGCAACTTTTTAATTATTTTTTTTTGGTATCTCTTACGAAAAATTAATAAAGGTCTTAATGCCGCAGAAGTTTTAAATAAAAATGTTTATTTTATAACTGTAAAGAAAAAAAGCCGAAAACGTTTTTGTTCTTCTTGCATTTAGTAACTGTTATAGTCTCAGATTAAAATAACGCCATTTATAACTTCTTATTCTCACGTTTTTCGGTGCCTGTCAAGCCTGAAAAGAAGAGCATGCTTGTACGGTCAGCGCAAACACGTGCAATATACATACAAAACAGATCGTATCGTTTAAGATCTCTTATGTAATATCCACAAATTACAGAGTGTTCCCACACAGCCATGCCTATGTTTATATAAAGAAAACAATTAATATTTTCATTTCGAGTTTTTTTCGGTCCCCGCCTAATTAATTCTTCCTTTAAATAAACTGTAATTTTCTGAAGATATTGACGATAAAATTAAATATGCATTAGAGACTGCGGCGCTACGGACATAGACGTACCTAACTTAATCTTCGATAAGTCATCATCAGTGTTTCAGTATTCAGCATTTTGAAATTTTCTACAGTCCTAACGCCAAACCTTGGCCCGTTTTGCTTTTTTGTTAGCAAAGGTTTCAAAATTATTAGGTTATATCAAAAGTAAATAGTAAAAATTCGTGAAAATGGCTATGAAGCAAGAATCGCAAAAGAGAAGAGAAAAATAACACAAAACCAATCAAAAAATCAAATAAAAATATAAATAAAAATATAATCGAATATGGAATAATACTTGGGAATGTATAGATTTAACTCTGAGATACAATAACTGACAAGAATCTTAGAAGGATTCAAAAAACATAAGGAGCAGAATTTAAAACAAGTTATATTTCTACAGTAACACCAACACCAACACAAAGGAGACATCGCTAAAAATACGTTGAATATATTATCCAAGATAAAGGCACTATATCTATCAAAAATGCAACAGGAATATCGGTAAAACTGATATTTCAAAATATTTGAAATATTTTATAATGAAAGTATTATTTTCAAATATTTCAGAGACCTTTACATAGCAATATCACTTTGTTAAGTAGACATTTTGCTTAAGGATCCTACCTTTATTTTTCTAAGACTGTCTACGGTTTACGCACTAAGTAATTAGTTTTAAATAAAGAAAAAATATGTCATGCCTTAGTGTGAGCGAATCGGTACCATAGCGTTATCGTTCAACTAGGGTGGAGAAGAAAAACAAAGATATCACTACTTCATACCTTTAATAAATCCATACACATCATCCAGATTAACACTAATGATATTACAGCTCTGTTAAGCTATGCCCTTTCATTTTGTCATCAACTGATGCTACCCCTAAACTTCTCTAATGTACAGGTTATTAATTTTCTCTTTTTTTGTTACTTTCAACTAAGCTTTATTATTTGTGCCACATGGATTCGTTGTCGGGCCTATTTTCTTGCCATTCTTTATACATTTTTCTCTTCGCTTTTATTTTTTCTTAGACCTCACTTGATAATCACCAGGTGTTGTAACTTCCACATTTTTTCTTGTGATTTTGCGAAGCATTTCAGGTTGGCCAACAACAAACATGGAAGGAAATTAGTGAGAAAATTAGGAAGTGTGACTTCCATAACAAGGAACAGAAGAATAATGAACGCCCATACAGTTCCATCACATCTGGTACAGCAGCAAAAGTTATACACAATCAAAGTAAAAGTAAAAAGCTCAAAACTCTAAAATCTGAAGTTTCAGAAAGCGAATACACTAGCTCTAGCCCCTTGACAAGCGAAGAAGTCACAATAGTTCTCAAAGAAACAAATAATGCACCAAATTTTGATTATATCCTTCCCGAATTTTTAATACACGGCGGCTAATATGCAAAAGAATGCAAGGTTCACTTTTTTACATATATTATAAAGACTCATAACATACCTCAAGAACTTAAACGTTTAAAAGTTAATGTTATTTTAAAATCTGACAAGCTAAATGATCATAGACTTAGAAACTATAGGCCAACAGCCCTATTATCAGTAACGTTTCAGTTATTAGAACGACCTATCCTCAATAGAGGCAGCACACAACTCCTCGATTCAATACCGATCAAACTGGCAATTTTCCGACCAAACATAAATTACACAGGTCTTCTTTCAATTACCACCTATATTGAGAAAGATATTCACAGAAAACTGCAGCTGTGTTTATAGACCTAACAGCGGCCGACGATACAGTTTGGAAAGAGGGTATGGTTTGCATGTTTCTCCAAACAATTGGACTGCCTCAGGAATCGGTACTAGCTCCTCTGCTTATTATCCTGTAAATCCGGACATACGGGAACCACATCGAGAAGATTCGGCTACGTCGATGGCTCGGTCCTTACAACAAGGAGTAAATTATTTGAAGAAATTGAGCAAACCCTTACGAAGAATTTTATACACAGTTGGAGAGTATTTCTTTAAATGGAGGTTCAAACCAAACGCCACGAAAATAGAAGTTTCCAGTTTCCACCTAAATGCTTGTAGAAAGAATAAACTAGGGGTGATTCTCAAGCAAATCTCATACTTCAAAGAGCATCTAACAAAAACGGAAAACCTGAAATCCAGAAACAACATCATGCAGAAATTGTGCAGCAACTAGTCTTCCCGTCAGTGGAATGGTGTTTCTCAGTCTGGCTTGACAGCTTACACAACAAATAGATGTCCAACTAAACAACACAATGAGAACGATTGCAGGCTTTGTCAAATCTACTTCTACGCAATGGCTTCCAGTTTTGAGACACATTCTTTTTCTTCTACGTCACTACAGCCTAAATTGAGCCTTGGCCTCCTTTATTTTTTGCCTCTACCTTTGCTTGTCTATGGCTGATCTTCTCCATACACGGACTTCTAAAAGGGTTTGTGCGTTGCTGTTTACTATGTCTTCCCAGCACTTTCTTGGCTTTCCAACCGGTCTCTTTCCCTGCATTTTTACTCCAGTGCTCTTTTGGTAGCCTATCCTCTCCCATTCTTATCACATGTCCGGTCCATTGCAATATTTGCATTCTAATGAAGTCTAATAGTGGTGCTTCCTTTTATAAGCAATTATGGCTATTATGACAATAGCGTTGATAAAGCTCATCGTTGTACCGACTTCTGAAGATTCCGTTTTCCCTCCCTAGTATTCTACTCAGTACTTTCTTTTCGAATGTGTCGAGTTTGCTTTTGGATGTTTCTTCAGGATCCCTGCTTCATTGCCATAGCATGCTATTGGTCGAATTAAGATTGTATAGATTTTCATCTTTGTATTTTGGTGTACATTTTTAGACCGAAATATATGGGAGAGGGCAAAATAAGCTCTGTTTGCCTGCGTTATTCTCTTCTCTATTTCTCCACCTTCTGATCCGTCGGCATATATTTGTACTCCCAGGTATATAAATTTTCCAACCGTTTCAATATCATCTTCATGTATAATGTTTTGTGGGACTATATTTCTTATCGTCTGTATCATTATTTTTGCTTTTTTCTGTGTTAATTTCCAGACCTTGCTTTTTTGCGTTTTTTAACTCTGCGTATGTTTCCTGTGCTTCTGTTGATGTTTAAGAAACATTGCACCAGTCAAATTACGACGCATAAACTCTCTTACAAATGAGTACAAAAAGATCAATAACAACTGTAGAGACTAACTAATCTAACGAGAGATAGATGCTCTAGCCATAACCGACTTCGCTCCAGACGACCTCCAACAAATTCGGCAAAGTCAGAGATGGAAGAACTTGGCAAGCAACACATGGTCTATGCTGAACAGAATTAGGCTCCACGGAAGCTGTAGCTACATAATACACAAATGGGATAAACGACCATTCCCCCTTTGTAACTGTGGACAACTAAAAATCATCCTGCACATTACAAAACAGTGACCCACAAGATCATATGATGGTAGGTCAGAAGACTTCCTTGGTGTGTATAGTCTATCTATGTATGTTTGTAAACTTGTAATAAATGTAATTATGTAATGTTCTATACAATATATGTGTATATGTGAAAAGAGCCATACACATAAATAAAAATAAATACAAGTTTCACTGACATTCTATCACTCGTTCTTACAACTTCTACTATGTTTTCTTTTATTTCTCTATCAGCAAGAATAGCATCCATTCCTTGTGTTATCTTTCGCTACATACTTGTATGCTTCGCCTAATTCCTTCGTGCTTTGTTTTCTCCACTACGTCTCTTAAATGTAAACAAATCCTTCTTTTAAGCGCACCTACCAACTGCATACTTTCTGTAAGATTTTAAAGATTCCAAATGGCAAAGAAATCAAATTAGCTATGCCGCATAGATTTTAATTTTATTCTTAACACCACAAACCTATCAAGCGTAAAACAAAAGCATACCTCTTGTTACGATACGCCTATGCTTCTTTTCTAATACTAGCCCGCTGCTTTTTGCCCCAAGCAATTTTCTGTTACCGTTTGTTTAAATTTTCTAGTTTAAAAACCGACCTTGATGATGATGTTCGGAGATTTAAGAGATTGAGGAACGGCTTACATTCACGAAATGACTATTCCGGGTGTGGGATTATAAACTTGAAATCACCATTTCACGACCTCGTACGAAAACTTTAAGCGACCAATTATGTTTTAATAGAAATTCAGGTTATTTGTTTATAATAAATATTGTCAACATAAATATAGTTGATAGATTAGACGAAAGATGTTCAATTTTGTAAAGCTTCAATAGTAAATTTCAGTCAAATATGAAGAAAAACTCGATTTCGAAAGCCAGATTGAAAAGGTATTTTATTATGTATTACTTGCTCTGTTGCAAATCTGTGAACCAGTCCTTGCAGACTATCTTCATCTTTGGCTATCAATATTGCGTGATCTGCGTAACAGAGTATTTTAATTTCTTTGTTTCCCATTCTGTATCCTCTTCTTTTGTTAACGCTTTTGATGATTTCGTCCATGATCATAATGAAGACCGTGTTTCTCAATGAATCCTCTTGTCTTATTCCGCTGTCGATTTATATAGGTACTGTAAGTTGTCCATCTTTTCTGATTTTTATTTTGTTGTTTTGGTAGATGTTTTCGATCGATAGTTTTTATACTATTCAGGGAAACTTCTGTAATGTATAGAAAAGAAACTTATTACGAGAGAAGAAGAATAAATAAGAATTAACTTAGTACAATGTTTCATTGAAAGTGATTTAACACACGCTAAAACAAAACTACAGAAGGAACTAAGGAAGGAAATGATAAAGAATGAATGATGGATAATGGAACCATAATATCGAAGGGCTCGAGAAACTGAAAAAAAAAATTAAACTACAAAAAAAGTCAACGACTGGGAAAAACTGGATACAAATATGGCGCGAAATAGGATTATGATTGGACAATGAAACATTGGAGGAGCTTTTGAGACAGGAGCACTAAAAAATTCAACAGATACCTTGGTCAAATATAAATAGGTATTGAATCCATTCAGCAAACCAAATAAAAGGTAAATTTCTGTACAGAAATAGGAGTTTTTCGACAGTGGAGACAATGAACAATTATTTGGACTTGGATTTCTTATTAGGAAAAACTTGCTGAATATATTAAAGATAACTATCATAAACAATTGGAAGAAATGTTTTAATAAAATACCATAATTTGATACAAAACATATTATATCGGGAATTATACAAATATAAACACATAATTTAATTAGAATCTTCAGATCACAGTCCATCCGTACAGAACGTATAAATAGGACTGTATACGACATTATATTTTCCATTATTATTTCTATTCAAGTCTAAATTATATTGATTGTAATAAGAGCTTTGTCATTATAGTAAATTTAGTTAGGCAAGAATATATTGTACTTTGTATTGTGAATATTTTAAAAATAAAGTTGTCAAAAGGAAAATTTCCGAAAAACAACTTTAATTGGCGCAGTCAGTAGAATTCCTGAATATTCGTAGCAGATTCCTGAACACCATGTAAAATAAAAATTCACGAGAAAATTCAGTTCATCCGTTAGTTTCCATCATTTGTGGAGAGATATTTCAACGCAGAATTCGTAGGAAAAATGTATAATATAAGATGTAACTAACAAGGAGTTGAACAAAAAATTGTTAATTAAACTTGAAAAAGAACAAGGCATAAAGTGAAAACTATATCACTGCTGAGTTTCTAAAAGAAGGTGGCGAAAGGCTACAAGAAGAAATTGTTGAGTAATACTTGAAGTGTGAAAGAAGCTATCCTAAGCCCAATGCACAAAAAGAAAACGTTTTAGAATGTAAAACTCGGGAATAATGTAACAAGATAAAAATAAATCAAGTCTTCGCCATATGGATATGAAATGAAACAAAATTAAAACGGCATTAATTTATTGATAAAAAATCAATCTGATGGAAATCTGCTGGATGAAGTTAACATATATATATATATATATATATATATAATATATATATATATATATATATATATATATATAATATATATATATATATATATATAAAAGTATTACTGTATCACGTCACGATATTCTCATATTCTATGTTCGATATGACAGCTCTAAGATTGGTTTATCTGAAAACCATAGTTCTATTTAGAGGTAGAGATTTTCTTGACTTAATTTCAGAAATTCCTGACATATTTTGAAATTTACAAAAAAAAATTTCACTAGTTTTTGGTCTTGTGTAGACTGTTGGAGAATCAATGCATTCGATTTTCTTCCGTATCATTCAGCAGTTATTTAGTACTCTTACGATAACTCACATACAACATCTACTATCTAAATAGATGTACGATTGTTTATTATATGATAATTTTATCATAATTGAAGCCGTGACTCGTTTATTAAACTGAATAAAAACAGGTCAGATTAATTAAAGTTAGAACGACTACGTCATCATACGATAGATAAAATTAATTCAAGATTGAAAGAAATCTTCAATAAAAATTATTAAAGGTTAAAATACTACGTTTGAACTTCACAAAACATATAAATTAATTGTAAATAGCATGATAAAGTATACATTTTTTATGTAATATATGATTTATGATTATAATAAATTTTCGATTCAAAATATTTTGTAACGATGCCAATATTTATAGTATGAGCACTAAATACTAACACTTTTTTGTTATTATTTGAGTTCAAGGCTTAAAATATGGCAAATTGGGTTTAAAATTTATTAATTTTAAAGAAAACCAAATTAATTACGTTCTTATTTCAAAAATATGAATATACCAACAGATCAATATCTTGATGGAACAAAACTACAAACAAATAATCGCGATCGTGACTAAAAAGGGACAAATAAACCATTACCACAGGAAAAGAAGCCGAAAAAACACTTGAAAAATCGAAATATTACTGGGGGATATTTTTAAACTGGAATATCTAGAGAATGTCAACTGTCAACTGTCACAATGTCAACTGATAAAATGATAATTATCATTCCAGGTTAGTATTTTCAGATATTCTACAGTGAAAATTTTATTTTGTATTTATTGTCATAAAAATATTTTAAATATGCCGAGATATACCGAGAAAGAACAAAGACTATATATTAAAAACAATTAATCTTTTCACATTTAGCCGATTACGATCCTGCAACTGTCAGATTTAACTAAAATGTCATGTAATAATTATTATGATAAATATCCAAGAAAGACCCATAACGCTGTCAACAGTAATTAAGATTGAAAAGACATTTCGAGAAACTGTTACGGTTGAAAATGCACCCAAATCAGGTCGTCCCTCTCTAAATTATGATACAACATTAGATGTTCTACTTGTTTTTGAAGAAGATGCGCACACTTCGGTTCGTAAGGTTAATCTTGATTTCGCAAAACAACGGTACATAAAGTAATAAAATTGGCACCCCTTTAGATGCACACTTGTACAGAAATTAGACGAGGATGATCTAAATAAAAGAATACAATTTTGCAAAACAATGATGGATAACTGCCACCGAAACCCTCTCTTGGTTCAAAATATTATTTTTTCTGATGAGACTAAATTCACATTAAATTGCGAGGTCAACCGTCAGAATTGTAGATATTGGGCAAAAGAAAACCCCAACTTGATGCGGGAACTTCATACACCATACCCGCAAAAGCTAAACCTATGGGCTCGCATTGTAAGAAATAGAATCATCGGATCCTACTTTTTCGTGGGCCAAACTGGGTCTAGGGTTTCACACACGATATTGTAATAATGACTAGGAAAAAATTTCCCAGTACTGTTGCGGGTCAGATGCGATATGCTGTGTTTTCTTTATTATACAATTTTTCAACAAGAACTAAATGGAATAAAGTTAAAAAATAACCAATATTTACGAGTGGAAATGAAATATCATACCGACGAATAAAAGAAGGAAAACAAAAGTAAATCTGTTCAAATTAGAATTAAAACATTAAAATTTTGGTTGGGCTCAAACTAAACCACCTCAGAAGGCATCAAACTTAACTATTCGAGTATATATCTAATAAATTCCCATAAAAGACAAAATTTATGTAACTCATTCACCTGTTGCTTCGTTCAAAATATTGTAAGATGAATACATATAACCGTTATAACATATTATCGTGAGAACGAAAATATCTTCTAATAATGATTATTTAAAGCTACTGATATGATTATTGCTAGAAACAATGTCCTATTCTCTAAAGTACCAATCATAGATAGTATAAATCAAAGGCGAAAGCCATTATTATATGAATTAATGCCTTCAAATCAAGATAATAGTATCAGGTTTATATGAGAAAGTATATTATGGTAAAAATAATCACTTCCATTAAAGTTTATTAAAATTTCTTCTTGGTGATGCTAATTGTATTCTAAATTAATCAATGAAGCCTAATATTTCATCAAGGAAACTTCTAATAGGAGATGTTTCTGATTTTATATGTTTTAATGTTTTTCGGATGCAGAAAACAAACAAACCATGTCACAAAGATATAAAACGAAAGCATGAAAACGGAAAAAAAACTAAAAAAAGCCATTGTTAAAAGCCATAAAAACAATCTAAACAAAATACAGTTTTCGCTGAATCGTCGTTAAGAGAACCATAAAGTTGTGTGTCGTGTAGACCAATAAATGAGGAAACAAAGTCGTCTACAGAAATCGGTAACACTAAATTATTCTGGTCCCTTTTTCTTTCGCGGAGACTAAAGTTCGGTAAAATGGATAGAAAAAAGATGAAGATATCATCGAGGAGTACCTACAAAGAAGAGATGAAACTTAAGACAAGGACAAATACCTTTTTGTGAAAAATTAAAACATGGAGAAATGAAAAATTGGACAAAAAAAGTTCGATAAAAGACAGAATGGATAATATTATGAAAGCAATGTGAAAGGAGCAAAAGGAATTTAGAGTGAAAATCAAGATAATAACAGAAGAATATATATTATTATGAATCTCAAATTTTAAAGAAATTGGAATATGCAGGCATCTGTTTCTTTAGATTAAGAATATGTAAAAGTTTAAAAGTGTATAAAAACTTGTGCAATCAAACAGGACAATTTAAGGCCGTTTGTGTTTCCCTAATATTCGGTTACCAATAACTATTTGTATATTTCGTTATATAACTTAGATTTAGAAAGCAAGGATTTGTATAATATAAAAATGAACTTCCGTTTTTCCAGGTAATGTAAATTGTGTAAAAATGAAAGCTATATATTCAATTAAAAACACAATGAACGGTCGTTAGGGTTTTCTTGACAACAAAGTTAATAAAAGACAGTATAGTGAGTCAAGGAAAGTTTGACGAGAGACAGAGAGGAGATGGTAAGATATTTTTGTTTTGAGTGATTTGATTGGTTAGAAAGAGGGAATGGAGAAGTAAGCGGAAAGGGAAGTTAGTTTGGTTTTTTGGCCAAAGAAAAACGAGGTGTCTAAGATAGAACTGCAAGTGCAAGAGCAAATATTGTTTCCTAGGATAAGAAAAAAAGGTGTGGACGTTGTGAGCTACAGTGGTGAACCGTGAAAGAAAGTTTGTGAAGTTGTTTGTGGCAGCAGAAAGCCGTGACAGTGTAAGAAGAGACCTTCAAATCAACAATTTTTAAGTTTTTTAGGCCCAGAGATTTGGAGCGAAGTTTTGTTTTTGGATATAGAATTGAATGGAGACAGTTTTATTTATACAAATTTATAGGACTGGAGAAAATATTAGGATCATATATAATCCGTTGGTATTTATATTGATAATTAAATGATATGATCTTGTTTTTTTTGTAAATCTATTTTTTTTATACAGCTGGTATTTGAATTTCCATGATATAATATATATATATATATATATATATATATATATATATATATATATATATATATATATATATATATATATATATATAATATATATATATATATATATATATATATATATATATATATATATATATATAATATATATATATATATAATATATATATATATATATATATATATATAATATATATATATATATATATATATATATATATAATATATATATATATATATATATAATATATATATATATATATATATTGATAAAAGGTACATATGGTATTGTTTGTGTATATTTTTATTCCATTTTGTCATCATGTTTGCAAATACAACATAATTGATACTGAGCCACGGAAGTAAGTTCTGAGATAAACAAAGTAATTGGTAAGTTCATCAATTTAGATATTGTATTTTAAAATTAAATTTTCCTTACCATAACAATATATATAATGTAGTTTACAAGAATACCCGTAAGAGGGTCACAAAATGAACAAGAAAATGAAAGGATTTTACTAATTTATCCTTTATTGAAGACGTTTCGTAAATGATTTCATACACATCATCAGGTCATAAGAATTTTCAGCTATATAAAAATGGAAGTAAAGCAAATCCATCACACTGATAGTTGCAAATTCTTATGAACTGATGAAATGTATGAATTCATATACGAAACGTCTTCAATAAAGGATGAATTAATAAGCTCATTTTGTTTTTTCTCCAGTATTCCTTGCATATAAGGAGGGTAACAGTGTTGTAGTGTCGAATGTTCGAATTCTTTGATGTGGATTTCTTGTTATATGCTTTTATGTTATCCCTAGGGCTTTTTGGAATTTTGTAACATATTACACAAGCTTCGAGAAATATGAAGACATTTATTACAAAATTGCTTTTAGTATATATGCGGAAAAACTCACAAAACAGAAAGAAAATAGAAGAAACGATACGATGATAAAACTGCCATTGTCGTATACAAATCTAAGAATGACGAAGAAGAAGAAAACTTGTACTTTCACTGTGCAAATTGTAACAGAGATAGTGGGAGAGGGTTTAGACGGGAGCTATGGCAGTTTAGGATCTGATAAAAAGCTGTCCCAAGCGAAATAAAAATAAATTTATTTAAAAAAAATAAAAAAATTGTTTTGAATATAATTGATCTAGTTCATTATCGGTGCCACATCCTGTATATCAAATAAAAATGTATTAAACAAAACTAGATAGAAAAATATATGGTCAAAGTTCAATATTATAGTAAAAATTACAAAAAAAGCTTTCCGAAATAAATAATAAACAACTGGATTGTAGAAGGTCCACAAATTTTTCAGGATTCTTATCATTTTCTTAATTCACAGATCATTAATTATACGCTAACTACAGATAACCTTACGCAAGTCCTTAGCCTTATCAATTTTTTTATCTGTCCTATCTCCCGTTGAAGATATTCTAACATAAATCACTTTGTTTGTTGTGTAACTTAATATTTTTTACAGAAACAATTTTTGTGTCAGAGATAACGTTCAGCGTAGGGCTATAAATAGATCAAGTTTATCAACATGTGTTTTTCTTCAGATGCGTGATGCTGCTGCACCAATTTTGTTTAGGTCTGGGATTCTTTTGTAATTTCCTGAAGTGGTAGGCTGAGACAGGTGGCATTAAATGCCGTCCTTTTTGGCGGCAATTTTGATGATGAATTGTTTGGGTGAGTTGGGTAATGTGATTTTTGCTGGATTCCATGTTTTCAATACAAATAATATTTGGGTATATATTTACAAAAAGGATGTTTGTACAAGTGCTGCAATGCTGTAATTAATTGAAATACTGAATAATAGACTGAACAATCAGGGTACCTACTACGAACCCCTTTTCATAACAGTTCCCATAGCATTCTATAGGCCCACCTATAAAACTTGCAAGTACTTTTTACCTTGATAGAGAAATAACAAAATAATTACAAATAATGAAATACACTCCAAGAATGGAGACACTAGGGTAAAGCACCCAATAGTCAGCCTCGCACCAGTAGTCGGCCTTTACAGTCTTTATTATAATGTAAATAGTGTTGAAATTAGTTTAAACCAGTGAAATGACTGTTGACAAAATCTATGTCCCTTCATTGGTCAATACGAACACCCCCGAACTAATAGCACCACAGGTTGATGAGCTGTACTCGTTCATTTTCACTCCCGCCACAGACAAGTCTAGACGATTCGCTGTTGCAATATTTTTTGTAGAAAAACGTGTTCGAGATTTCGGTAAGTTTTTCTATGAATTTTATGTAATTTCTGGTGGATTTTATGTAATGATGTTATAAAATGTTTATTTTATGATAAAATTAATCATTAGACGCATTTTATTTGTTTATTGCCTTTTAATTTAGGGGGCCGACTACTGGGTTCTCGATTTTTTAAGGTTGATCCAGTACTCAGCCACAAGGGGCTGAGTACTGGTTTGTTACGATTTTCTTAGATTTCCAGTAGTCAGCCATGTATAAAAGTAAATGCACGGTGAGGGCCGAGTAATAGACTTTAAACTCCAATAGTCGGCCGTTAGTTCTGATACATAAAACTGGATCTTAATGCCTTTTAATTAGGATTAAATTTATGGTAGGGGTTTTTAACATAAAAATCTTTTATTACAGATTGTCATCATGTCGAAAAGACCAATCCACAAGTATAAAGAAGAGAAATTGTCAGAAGCTATGACCGCAATAAGAAATGGGATGACAATTAGAGAAGCTAGTCGAGTTTTTAGCGTACCACGAGGAACCCTACAAGATCGGCTACATTTAAGAGTCCCAGAAGTACCACGTCAAATGGGACCAGACTCGGTACTTTCTAAAGAAGAAGAGACTGCCTTGAAAGAGTGGTGCATAGCCTTAGCAAAATGTGGCTTTCCTTTAAAACGCGACGATCTTCTTAATACTGTCCATAATATTATTTCCCAAGAGGACAAACCTAGACCTAACCCATTTGTAAATAATAGGCCGGGAAAAAAATGGTACCAGTCATTTCTTAGACGAAATCCTGAGTTAAGTGAAAGGACACCCGAAAATATATCTAAGGGCCGAGCAGCAGTAACCGAAGAAAGTATTCGGAAGTGGTTTACTGAATTACTGAAGCATTTAGAAGATATAAACGCGACTGATATTTTGACTGACCCAGATCGTATTTTTAATGGTGATGAAACCAGTTTCTACATATGTCCCAAAACAGGAAAAGTTATTGCACCTAGAGGGTACAAGAATGTCTACAAAATCGTAAAAGGCAAAGAAAAAGAGGCTGTTACAGTTCTTGTATTTATATCAGCTTCTGGGAAGATTTTGCCTCCTTGTGGAAAATCCGAAACCGGGTGGATGAAATCAGATATATTTTATGATTATATAGTTAAAGGTTTGAACACATGGGTGGAAGAAAAAAACATCAAAAAGCCAGTTATCGTTTTTGTTGATGGACATAAAAGCCACTTAACAATGCGGCTCAGTGAATATTGTTACGAAAACGGTATTATCCTTTACTCACTTCCACCAAATGCGACACATTTGATTCAGCCTGCAGATGTACGTGTATTTAAGCCTTTAAAGTCACAATGGAAAGATACAGTACACGAATGGGCAATTCGTCCTGAAAATGTTAATAATATTTTGAGCAAATCAACGTTTTGTCCATTGCTCAAAAAAGTTTTAGAAAAAGAAAATTTGCCTGTAATTATCAGCAATGGTTTTCGCAAGTGTGGCTTATATCCATACAATCCAAATGCCTTGGATTACTCAAAATGTGTACAAAATATTCTTGAAAAACATCAGAATTCCACTAAGAATGTTAAATCTCCAGACAAGAAAATAAAGAATAGGCATTTGAACACCGCCATCAAGATAATTAATCAGCTTAGTAACGAGCTGAAAAATGCTGGAGTTGACTCGAAAATTGTTGTTGATGTTTTAAATACAGCAAAGAATAACGATACTGAAAGTCTCAATTCAACCGAAAATTCAATTAGCCAGACACAAATAAATGACATAAGTTTTCCTAACCATACACATATTGAATCAGACATAGTGTCACAACCAGTTCAAGTTTTTGATATAATTTTACCAAATATAGGTGATTCTACACTGGAAAATAATTTGAATAACTTGACAGAAAGTGACTTAAATGACTTCGAAATTATAACCGAATTTGAAGTCATACCACAAAATGAAGTCCAGGAAACACAGCCATCAGAAGTTGCTGAATTTAATGCAAATACGCCCGAAGATCTGAACTGTCACAAAGAACCTCCGACACATGATAAGTTGAATATATCACCTAAGGAATCTGAAACAGAAACAAACATTAACCAAGATAAGATGGAGGATGACAAAGAAAATCGAATGGAAGACGAACTTTTAGAAAACCATAACTACATTACGGAGAATATAAAAATAACAAATCAAGAGTGCAGGAACCCAAACCCCACCGAAAATGATATTTTGCAAGAAAATAATACACAAAATATGCAAAACAAATTAAATGACAGTTCAAAAAATATCAAAAACAGAATAAATATCTTGTCCAATGTTGTTGTCAAATCAACAAATCTATCTCCCGTGTTAGGTAAGTATTTAACTTTACCTAGTACATCTAAGACCATAAAAAAGAAGATGTCTATTAATAGAATAGGAGCCATTTCCTCCGATGAGTGGAGACAGTTTGAGAAGCAGAAGGAAGAAATTAAGGAGCAGAAAAAGAACGATATATTGATTAAAAAAATTAAAAGACTGGAAGCTAAGGAAAAGAAGGAGAAAGAAAGAGAAAAGAAAAAAGAAGAATTACAAAAAAGAAAAGCCGAAAGGCTATTGAAGTCCAAAAACAGTAAAAAGAGGAAGAATAGTACAACATGCACAGTGAGCAGAATAAGGTGTGACTCGTGTGAAGAGGAACTGACTAGTGACACAGAAATAAACGAATTAAAGAATATTGGTTGTGACAATTGTCCTGCGTGGTATCATCTAAAATGTACTGAATTTGTTGGTGACGTTTATGAGAATGTATATAATAAAGAGTTTCTATGTCCAACATGCAAGAATAAGTAAGTGGCTGACTACAGGGTATAGACATGGCTGACTTGTGGAGAAATGAGGCTGACTACTGGTGAAAAGTGCAATATTTTGTTAAGTGTTGTTTTTTTTTTATAATTATAACATAATAATAACATTTAGTTAATCTCTTTCGATAATTTAATAAACAAAGTTTCTGATAAAAATATTTGTTTTTATTTAACGTCTTTATTTTTTTATATGCAATTGAAACAAATTAAGATTCTCACTAAAAGGCTGACTACTGGGTGTTTTACCCTATTTAGAGGATTCGTCTTATTAACCTGATCGTGTGTTTTCTCGTCTGTTGAATATCTTCAAGGTAGAAAATATTATTAATGATACATAACAACCATTAATTTTCGTCTAATTTGTACTGTCTTTTATTAGGCCTCAAGTTATCGTTTAAATTAACATTGTTACGTAAAAATTTTGGTACGTGCGTTATGAAATTTTAATTGTTTTAGAGGTTAATATTCTTTTATAATATTTATACATATTTATAATTATCTACGAAAGGTTGCTACTTATATTTCTGGTCTAAAAATGAAAAAACAAGTATTTTTACTTGGAAATTGCTGTTTTAAAAAATTCTCCATGAAAATCAGTAATTTTTCATGCGTTTGAACCAATTTTCGAAGCACTTTTTCCAATCGGATTGAGGAAACTCCAAGTTGTAAACGCTTCAACCGCTTCTTCGGGTGTGGAAAATCGTTAACCACGCAATTTATTTTTGATGTGCTGGAATAAAATCATTGGATGCCAAATCAGGATTGTACCGGATGACCCGTTAATTCGATGTTTTGGCCGGTTAAAAACTCCGTTGTGTGGGCTAATGTGTGTGAGCTTGCATTTTATTCTTTTTCCGAATTTCACTGAAAACTTTTGGAAAACAAATGGTTGTATACCATAAAAAATTTCGTTCTCAAGGATACCCCGTCGTTTATTTGGACGAAACTTGGGTGAATGTTGGATATAGTGTTTTCAAAGAATGGAAGGACATCTCAGTGACTTCAACCAGGGATGCGTTTGTTAAGGGGTTGTCAACAGGCCTAAAACAGCCGACACAACGAGGCCCCCGATTTGTTATGGTGCAAGCGGCTAGCGAATTGGACTTTGTAGAAGGTGCTGCTTTTTGATGGATGTTCCTATATTTGAACAATGGTTTAAGAAAAAGCTGCTTCCTAATCTTCCAGAGAAAACTGGTGATGGACAAGGCTTCGTACCAATCGAGGAGAGAAGAAGTGACTTCGAAAAAAGCCTTCAATAAAGATCAAATTAAGACATGGTTGTTGGAGAAAGATATCTTTTTTGAAGAAGATTATTTAAAATCAGAGCTCATTCATGTCCTAAACATATACAAAAATCGACGAGATGTGTAAAGAGAAAAATGTTGCCATTCTGAGACTACCTCCATACCATTGTCAGTTAAATCCATTTGAAATGGTATGGAGTCAAGTCAAAAGACATATTTCCTCACAGAACACAGAGTTTAAGACCGCCACTAGGAACAATTAATAAGAAATGCATTTGGTGTAGTAACAGTGGAAAACTGGAAAAACTATTATAAACTTGTTATAAGGAAGAGCAAAAATTTTGGGTTATTGACGGGTTGATGGGCGATATTGATCCTGTGGTAATAAATGTGATGATTGACAATGACAGTAATAAAAGTGATAGTGATGATACAGAAGATGAGGATGATACATAGAGTAAATTATGTGATAGTGTGCAAATCGGCAAACACAAAGTGCCAAATCCGAAAAGTTTATAAATAATAGTCCGGCAAAAGTAAAAATTAGTCAATAGTGCGAAAAATTTCATATAACATACGTTAACATAACAAAGACAGGTATGCAACACTTAACCTCTAAGTATAACCAATTAGTTCAATCCCCGTTAAGAGAGGATGGCCCCTTTTTAACTGTTTTTGTGCCGGACTCTTTAGATGTTTGCTAAAGAAGCATGCTATTTAGGGTGGCAGTGAATAAAATTAAGACAGCTATGATGGCAACCAACGTTGTCTGAATGGACATGGTACATGAAGAAGAAGATAGGGAGAGCGCGATGAAAACGAACAAAAACTATTATAGGAATATAATGGTGAGACGAAGAATGTTGAAATTATAACGAGCACATCTCTTGGTGCGATTATCACGAAGAATTGCAAAGAAACCATTAAAATGGATGGGATGGAAAAAATATTGAAAGGCAATGGAAAGGAAGTGATGTTGATAGGTCTAACGAGAAATAACTGGATACGAAAGAGAAAAATGTACCTATACAAAAAGGTGATAATACAAGCACTTCTTGATAATCTTTAAATTTTAATTTAAACGAATTTACGGAAGACAACTTTGGATAAGTCTTTGAAAACATCTTGTAGCTTTATAATTGATTTCTTATAATTATGTAAACACCTCTGAATACTATGAAATTTGCTCATATTGGCACACTTTTTTCACTAAAAAACCGACCACTCTGTATAATATTGTGAGTATACCGATCGTGACGAATAAAAATTTGTATTTAATATTTGATTTGTAAAACGCAAAACTTTGGAAAGTGTTTCCTGTATTAAAATGTGTTACTTTTTTAATGATGTCAAAAATTAGATACGATTAAATTGAGTGTAATTTTTAATAGAATCAGTATTTTCACCTCATTAGTTCAAATCAGAAAGTCGTTAACATTTTAATAGCTTTTTATTGGGTCATCTGGACATAATGGGCAATACAGTATTTAAAGCAGGAATATTAGATAAATAAAAAAGTATAGGATTATTGGAAGTGATTTTACGAAGCAGAGTGAAATACTATAAAAAGAATACAAAGAATAAAGAAAAATGTACACCATATCATATATGAAATGTTAAATTAGAAAAGTCATATTATGAGGAAGATTTTTTTATATTATTTCTGCTGTTCTCCGCATACATCAGTCTCGATTTCTTTTCTCTAATAGCCTCCTTCACACCTCCCTCCTGCTTAACAAGATTTATTTCTATCTTTCGTGATCATAAGGATATATTTTTCTCTAGAAATGTATATTAAGGTCGCTTATAATTCATTACAGGTCTGAATAATTGTAATTATGTTCTTCTTCTTATTCCAGAGTTTAAAGGATTGAAAATGTTTTTGATCGTTTTTATATCGAAGTTCATAACCGAAAACTACAAAAAAGATCATCATTCAGAAAAAAATCCACTTGCAAATCACAGTTCAAGTTCATTGGACTTTCTCCATGAGATATCTCACGTGTAGGAGCTTGCACTAGCCACCAAGATCTTGTGATTTAACCCTGCTGGAATTTTCTTGTGGAGTTTTCTTAAGTTAAAGATATACGCGAGTAAGCCGCGAGCCATTGCGATCTTATATTCGGTAGGTACAGAATGGCATCGAGAGACCTTTCAAGTGAATAAAAACTGTCGATGGCTCACAGACTTTATTTATTTAACTTCAAGGCTCTATACAAACGCATATTGCATTTATAAGTTTTATAAAGCCTTCAGAGAAACATAAACTAATTCGAATTATGGAAAAAGGTGATACATAATACAGTTGCTTAAAACGATAAAAAGATCAATGAACATAAATGCCAAAGGAATGAATTTGCATGAGAAGATATTTCAGAATTTCTAGAATAGTAATATAAATAAAGGAAGATCGTAACTATATCGAAGACAGATTAAGATAAGATTTGTAATAAGTCTATAAGAGCAAACATCAATTCACCAACTTTACATATGAAAACTAAGGGCTAAAAACTACACTAAAAACTAAGTAAATAAAGTGATTCACTCAGCTGTGTTGTAGGCATTTAATAAAATTACTGGTGTACCATTTCAGGAAGAGAATCCATGTTAATATTGACTAACTTCGTTTCAAATTACAATAGTAAACAGTGCTTTTACCTTTCACCCTATGTGCTTTGGGGCATACGTACTGTGTATGTAATATCATCGGATCTTTTCAAACTCATTAAGCATAACTATGAACACGTTTTATCGCAATTTGAAGAGATAAACATCACTGAAAGAGAAATAACACTATTTTTTACTATTTACTTATTTATAATAATTAGGTGGATGTGAAGACAAATTCTTGAATGGCAACCAAGAGGTAGGCGGAGACCAGGAAGGCCTAGAAGAGGTTGATAAAGAAATCAGGGAAAGAGAACTGGAGGACGATCTATGGAACGATAGAATGAGATGGAGATTGGAAATCGGAAGACGTCGAAGAACGTTGTAAACCGACATTACATATATATAGGTGGATGCGAATAGATGTATGTACGTGAGATTTCTTTCTATGAGAATGCTTTTGACAGAGTTCGTTGTAATAAATGTATTCAACCAAGACGAGAGTATAGTGAAGAATAAAATACCTTTGGTTTGTTTGACAAAAAATATTTTGCTTTGGAAGTATTTGCTAATCCTTCCTCGAATATTCGCTAATAATGGAGATAAAGCAGATATCATTGTTACTCCAGTACCTAAGTGATTGTTTTATAGTGTAATATCAGTGTATAATTAAATAATTCCAAATTTCTTGAATTTAAATTATATGATTTTTTTTTAATAGGGTCGTTTTTATTCCTAAAAAATAAAAAGCAACCAAGGCCACAAGTCTAATTGTTTTAATTATAACTAATGTAGGGGGTAAGATTTAGGGGTTAAACTGTAACAAAATTTTAAATTATGTTGTTTAATGTTGATTGACATTCATTCACTTCATTAATTATTTTAATTAATTACCAACTTTAATTTAGAATTATAAAAAATAAAAAGCAACCAATGGCACGAGTCCAAAAGTGAAGTGGAGGGTGAGTAGAACTTAAATCCAAATTTTCGTGCAATTCGGTGGTAACACGAAACATTACAGTTATAGGTAATGAAAAAAAGATTACGGGAAAAATTAGAACTAGACTTAATATAATTTTAACACTAAATTAAGAAAGGAAAGCATTATGATTTTATACTAAGGTTGACACGAGGAAAGTTATTGACAAAAGAAAGAGATCCAACTGTGTTTTATTCTCCTAAAAAAGGATTTCGACAAAGTAAGAAGAGACAGCATTTGGAAATGTTTGGAAGGCAATAGTAGCAGAAAACAATATAAGAGACATTATAAAGCTTTGTAGAAAAACAACAGCAAAAACGTAAGAACACACAGTCAAGAATTTATTATTCTCAATAACACAGAAAGAGCCCCACCAGAACACAAGCTGTAGCTATTTGGGTTGAGTGAACTTTCCCCTTAGAGGAAGTCGGAGCCGCATGTCTATCTTATATCTGGAGAAAATACACAATATAAATTTATCAAATTATAAAAAGTATTGTAAATATAGAAATATATAGAATATAGAAAAAGAACAAGAAGTTACAATCCCTAAATATAACCTAGAAAGCTTAAAAGAAGATTCAACGAAATTTCTTTACAAATTACGACGTGGTACAAAACTACAAAATGTGGATCGAGAAAGTATCAGCGGAAGAATTATACCAGCAACTTAAAAAATGCATTCATGAGGCTGCAAGTGAAGCTTTGGGAGATAAAAACAAACATGAAACAAAAATCAAGAATGGTGGTCGGAGAATATGCAAACGTTAGTCATCAAGATAGAAAACGTTTCACAAACGATTCAACGATGAAAGGAGGAAGATACAAGAAATATAAAAAAAAGAGTAAAAAGAGAAGTATGAAAAGTAAAAATGAGATGTGGGATCGAAGATGTGCAGAGGTGGATAGGTATATGGGTGGAACAAGAGTTGGGCAAGCTTGGAAGGTGATAAAGTCTCTCCGGAGAGAAGGAAAGGAAAAATCTAACTTACAGTTAATAGATCTGAAACATGGAAACACCATTATGAGGTCTTACTGACAGAGGATAGATGTAAATTCCAAGAGATCGAAATGAAAGAAATATCCGAACACACACAAATAATTGAGGAGAGTTAACAATCCCAAAAGATCGAAAAACGGTTAAGCAACAGGACCTGGAGACATTCCAATTGAGTTGGTAAAGTATGGACCAAAAATATTTCATGAGATGTTGGTTCAACTATTTAACAAATGCTTAAAAGGACAAAATATCCCTGACGATTGGAATATTGGATACATCACCTCAATATTCAAGAAAGGGGATAAACGTAAATGCTCTAATTATAGGGGAATAACTATTATCAGCTCAGTGGGGAGGTTGTACGGTCGAATAATAAAAGAAAGAAAAGAATCAGAATACGAAGACATAGAAGAACAAAATGGATTACGTGCAGGAAGATCGTGCACTGATGGTATATTCGTTCTGCAGCAAATAATCGAAAAACGGAAGGCAAGGAATCTACCTACCCACCTATTGTTTGTAGATTTAGAGAAGGCATACGATACGGTACCTTTGAAAAAACTGTTTTCAAACATTGACGAAAGTAGGTCTCAGTAGAGAGTATGTGAATGCTATCGCAAATATATACAAAAATGCAAGAAGTGTCGTTAAAGAAGGAAACTTTATATCTGAATCATTTCCAATAACAAAGGGGCTTAAACAAGGATGTTGTCTATCTCCGACCTTATTTAAAATATATATTCAATCATCGCTAGAGCAGTGGAGGAAACAAGTATCCGGAATGGGAATAGACATAGGCGGTGGTAAATGTCTAATAACTTTATTTTTCGCAGATGATCAGGTAGTCGTAGCGAATGATGAGGAAGACATGGACTACATGTTTAGAAAACTAAAGAAAGAATATGAAAAATGGGGCCTCAATATGAATATGTCAAAGACAGAGTATCTTAAAATAGGAGATGACGAAGAAGATCCAGAGTTAGAAATTAGAAACACAAAAACATGCAATGAATATAAATACCTCGGATCTATAATATCTAAAGAAGGCACTACCAAAAGAGACTATCGAAAACAGAACGCAGCAGGGAAAAAAAGCGGTTAACATTCTAAACTCTCTACTAAGGTCTAAAGATATTAGACAAGAAACAAAATTGACAATCTATCGAACCTTGGTAGAGCCTATTATGACTTATGGGGCAGAAGTTTGGCAGATCACGAAAAAAGATAGAAAAAGAATAGAAGTAGTAGAAATGGATTTTCTAAGGAGAGCGTGTGGTGTATCCAAAAAAGATCATATCAGGAATGAAGATATTAGAAGGAGGACAAATACTGTATATTCCAGTGTAGACAGAATTGAAACGAGACAACTAGTGTGGTATGGTCACGTGAAACGAATGAATGAAGATAGATGGCCAAAGAAAGCTTTAAATTACATACCACAACAAAGAAGAAGAAGGGAAGGCCTTCAGTTGCCTGGGAAGAAAATGTACGACACATAATGAGAGATAGAGCCATCAAAGAAGACGAATGGATGGACAGAGAACGATGGCGGTCGAAATGCGAGAGGCGGCAAAGGCTGTAGGAACCTCGCTTATATATTATATTGTAAATATTATTAAGAGCTCTAATGTACTATGAAATGTAGTCACAACTAACCATAGATTTAACAGTATTTTGATTTGAACAGAAGCTCTAATAAAAAACACAGACCAAAGTCAGAAAAATTGACAAATTATTGTCTGTAACACTACAATATAAAGCATCACAAAAAATTAATAAATTTAACTTAAATATACGATCTATAAATTAAATAGATCTTCAAAAGTTTAAAGTACTTATATTCCTTATCAGTATTATTGCAAAAATTTATCGATAATAAAAATATATATCATACCAATAGCATCCATAATTTTTATGTAATAATTAATTTTAATGTACTTTAATCGATTATTCATCCACAATTTTAATTACCAGACATATAAATTAATTACTCCAATAAAAGAAATCGTTGTTGACCACTAAATACATCACAAATTTGGCGAATACTTCAAAGCAAATCAATGTTTTGATTTAGAAGCACTATTCAAAATTATTTCCTTCACTTTGTATTGTAAGTCTTGTTTTGTCACTAATAAAAACATTAACAATTTCACTCACTGGTATAAATTGTTTTCACCAAATAGTTTTATAAAATGCAGAGATACGTCAATACTATTATATACTTTACTGACTTTACTATGAGTTTACGAAATAGAATGACTACCGGTAGTGCGTACAGGCGCACCCTCTCTCTTTGAACACCAGCTCGAGACTGACTGTCTGTGTCTACTGTTTGTGTGTGCATTTGAACTACTATTGGGCTATTCAAGCGGAAGGATGCTTTTTGTATATATTTGTCACGGTAGTAAAAAGCTCTATCTTTTAGAAAAGATTGGTAGTTTCTGAAAGGTATAAGAAAGATGACTTAACTTTTAGGCCAATATACTTGGCAGTTTTGACTTTTAGATTTTTATTGAAAATTATTACTGACTATAAACATAAAATCATACCGAACTAGGAAATTGTATATTCACAAAGTCATCATCATCATCATATAACGGGGGTCCTACGGCGATTGCCGCTTCCCGCATTTCAGCCTCCATCTTTTCCTATCTCCCCAATCTCCCTCTTCTAAGCCTCTAGATTGCATTGTTTTTGTAATTTCTCTTCTCCAGGAATTTGGTGGTCCTCCCCTTTTCCTTCTGTCTGGCGGAACATACATTTAAGGCTTTCTTTGGCCACCGCTCCTCCTCCATTCTCATCACGTGACCATACCATTGTAATTGCCTTCCTTGTATTCTATCTGAAAGAGTATCTCTAATTCCTGTACGGTTTCGTATTTCCTCATTCCTGATTCTTTCCATTCTCGATACTCGACATGACCTTCTAAGATAATCCATTTCCACAACGTCTACTTTATCTCGTTCATTCTTTGTCATCGTCCAACATTCGGCACCATATGTGGTAATTGGTTCTACAATTGCTCTGTATACGCGAAGTTTGGTATGCATCTTTATTTTATTAGACCACAGTAATGAATTCAGTATTCGGATGCATTTTTTCCCTTGGGTTATTCGGTTTTGTACATCTATCTTAACTCTGCCATCTGCTGATATGATGCTTCCTAGATATTTATACTGGTTGCAGCCTTTTATGACTGCGTTTTCAAGCCTCAGATCTGTGGTATTTCCTCCAATTTTTAAATATTCTGTTTTGCTTATGTTTACAGTAAGCCCCCATTTGGCATATTCCTCAAATAATTTTCGATTCATATAATTTATATCTTCCTCATCGGTTGCAACCACCACCTGATCATCTGCAAACAACAATGTATACAGAGTTTCTTGTCCCACTTCGATGTCCATAAATCTACATTTATTTCTCCAATTCCTCAATGCTTCTTGGACGTATATTTTAAAGAGTGTCGGTGACAAACAGCATCCTTGCTTTAGGCCTTTAGTGACTTTAAATTCATTTGAGGTTCTGGTTCCAATTTTTACACAACTAACTGCATTTTCGTACAATTTATATATCGCTCGGATATACGTCGAATCCAATCCGGACCTTTTGAGGACATCAAACATTTTCTTTAACGGGACACTATCATATGCTTTCTCAAGGTCTATAAATACCAAATGGGTCTCTCTACTTCTTTCGACACGCTTTTCAATTATTTGTCGTAGGATAAATATATTATCAAGGCAGGATCTCCCGGTACGAAAGCCGCTTTGTTCTTCAATATCTTGTATCTGTCTTTCAACCCTCTTCTTTAATATTCTGCCGTACAACCGGCCCACAGAGCTCGTCACACTAATACCTCTATAATTGGAACAGTCTCTTTTATTCCCTCTTTTATATATGGAGCTTATATAAGATTTATTCCAATCTTTAGGAATTTCCTGGTGTCCACACATACATTTATTGAAAAGGTCTACTATTAATTCTAAAAGTGCAGTCGGCCCATATTTAACCAGCTCTATGGGAATGTCTCCAGGCCCTGCGGCTTTTCCGTTTTTAACCTCTTTTTATTCACAAAGTACCTTTGGAATTTCAACAATTTTATTTGGCCACTAAATGTTAGAATATTTAAATGAACCCAATGATGAATAAATCCTACATTCAAAACGGAGAATTTGATCTTCTACCTCTTCATTCGCATTGATTTGTAATTTAGTGTCAATTTAGTGCTTTAATCGTCAATTCTCATTCAGTTTAGTCCAGGGGGATAGAGGGGTAGAATGCGAAAACATGGAGTTGATTCCAGTTTACTTCAATTAGCTTCTTCTACTCAAATCAGACTCTCACTTTCACGCTGGTGTCCCCTGTAAACCGAGAAACCCAACTGGAGATCCGGTATTCCAACCCGGTGGAGAGTTGGGCCGAGAACTGATGAGAGTGGGTGAAATAGCCCTCCGAAAAGGGGGTTTGGCGTTGGGTTAACTACCCAACCCTGTACAAAAACCTTTTGTTATGAGAGCTACAAGGAAATAAACCGGACTATCTAACCTACTGGTCTCACCCTGCTCGATGTCAAGAATACCTTTAATACGGCATCATGGGAAACAATCATGTCCAGGCTGAGAGAATTGGGCGTTAGTGATTACCTGGTCAACATAATTGACAGATACTATACTGATATGTCTATAAGAAGAACAGACACCAGCAAATAATTTTGCAATTACAAAAAGCATTACAAAAAGCACGTCACAATAATTTAATTTTGATAACCAAATGAATTTAATACCAGAGCATTACATAATAATGACTTTGTGGCCCTACTTAATAAATTACGGCTTTGATATAGTAATTTAAAACGGCGTAAGTTCTTAATAAACAAATACTTACATGATATGTAAACCTTAAATCTTCGTTGAACCAAACCCCTAGGCTTTTAATCTTTGTGCTAAAAATTAAATTGTCATTTCCCAAGATAATTCGATTGGCATAATTCTCTAAAAATATTTTCCTATGGAGATTCCTTCCAAAAATGATACCCTGAGTTTTTGATGTATTCAATTTTAAACAATGATTTTGAGAAAAAATCTGCAGATGAAGAAGGTCATGATTTATTGCATTTACCGCTTGATCACACTCATTTGGATAAAATGACATATAGAGTTGGGTATCGTCGGCGTAATAATGTTGTGAACAGGACAAAAACACAGAGGGAAAATTAGATGTGTATATACACTAATATAGATCCGTGAGGCACACCATTATTAAGAACTAGAAATGAAGAAACAATTTGATTAAGTTTTACTGCTTGACATCTACTAGAAAGATAGGATTTCATTAGATCAACTGCACTCGCTTCTAGACCAATATGTTTTAAAATAGAGAATAACAAATTATGGTTAATTGTATCAAAAGCTTTTGAGTACTCTAGAAGAATTAGAATTGATATTTTGTGTTGGTCATATGCTCCAAAATATCATCATCTTCTTCTTCTGGTAGCACTACAACCTAAGGTGGGTCTTGGCTGACTGCACAACCTGCTTCCATCTCGAACGGTCGTCCATGATGTTTGAGTCAGTGGGTAGCCCCATTGTTCTCAAATCTGACCATGTATTATCTCTCCATCGCATTCGTGGACGTCCTAAGGGCCTTCTCCCTGTCGGGACTTCTTCCCAGATTAACTTGGTAAGGCGGTTATTAGGGAGCCTATGAACATGGCCAGCCCATCTTAGACGTTGGGATTTAATCTCTTGGACTACGTCGCTAGCACTATACATTTGTTTGACCTCGGCATTTGTTCTCATTCGGTATAGGTTAGTATTCGGATCGTGATAGGGACCGAAAATCTTTCTGAGGATTTTTCTCTCAAAGCATCTGAGTTTACTTTCCATTGCTTTTGTCAGCGTCCACGTCTCACACCCATACGTGAGCACCGGTCTAATTACTGTTTTATATATCCTGATTTTTGATGTTCGTGTTAGGCTCTTGGATTTAATAGTGTTGTGGAGGCTATACACACATCTGTTTGCTGCCTGAATTCTCCCTTTTTTTCCCTTTTTTTAGGGAGAAAATATCTGTAATATTTAATAAAGCAGAAAGACAGCTAATCTAAGATATCTGGACCTAAAACGGGACTGCATCATAGTGATTATGTTGTTTTTTTTTTAAATGCGTTTTTAACTGAACTGATAATGATGGTGATAACGATAATGATGATGATTTAATACACCACCATTTTACATTTACTCGATCCTAGATCGATCAGCAGTGTGTCTCTAAATTAAATTAAAAATTTCTTTTTCACATAACCCTCATTTTAACCACAAAAATTTAGAAATTGTTGAGGAAATGATTTCAAAATATGTCAAATAAAGTCAAAAACATCTTATTTTCGTGTTTGTAATTCCCAGACTGGCCTAACGCTTTAAGGTAAACAAAGAAGTCAGCCCCAACCGGGGAGATGTGCGCTCGGTGGTTGGCCTTTCTGACCGTTAAGGTCGATTTCTGTTTTTGTACTTATTTGCCGGAAGACCGAGGTGTGTTCCCCTAAATTACGTGATTTTATCAGCGACTTTTGGGCGGTTATAAAGGTAGGGGAGGTGTAAATGGTGTATACTTGATAATGAGGCGAATATATTTGCTGCATGTGGGAAATATATTGTTATGATTGGAACACTACACACTACAGTTTTCAAAAATTTAGAAGAAGAAAAGAAAAGATGCCAGATAGTTTCTAATATATTTCATAGAGTTTTACAACAAATATTACAAAGTATTCCGACTCCCTTAATAAAACTAATTGTGCATTCGTTAGTTATTGACATCCTTTATATTTAACATTTCTTTGTTTATTCTAAAACATGACGAAAAATAGATTCCTATTATAAAAAAGAATCTCTCGGTTGATGGTTGTTACAGATAACAGCGCACAGAGCACAGTCTGTAGTGCATAAAATCAAACAGGATATTGTAAACAGCCGCAAGCTGGTTATATCACGGTCATTAGAATTTCAATTTCAGTCAGACACGACGGAGAGTAGAAAGAAGCATTTATTATCATAATCTGTGCGTTTGTCTTTGTTTTATTTTACGTCGTTTAAGTGCTTAATGAAAATTTCCTTTTCTGGTTAACGAATTATCGTAACGACATAGCTTGCGTTTGGTCCACTTTGAAAGAAGAAATCGTTTTATAATCGTTTTACTTTACCCGGATCATCAAATTCGACAACTCTTAAATTAAACGGTCACAAAACGAAAATCAATTTTAGTTCAGGTCGAACAAATATTTTAGGAACTAAGGAACTTAGTATTTATTAATTTGAATCTTTGTACACCATCATTTAGAGTGGTGTATTTCTGCACATTATTAAACACTACTACACAATCAAGGATCAGAAGAACTTCCGGATATAACCAAAGAGGAAATTGAATAGGAATGAAGAACAACAAAGCTTTAACATAAAAGCAATAAAAGCTTTAAAAACTAATATGGAATTACAAGTATGAGGTGGATATAAGTCTTTGATATGTGGATTTTTTCTGAAGGATACCGAAGATCTTTTGGACAGATCATGTGACCAATAATGAGAAGGATGACGACTGACACAGAACTCTTAAACATTGCAAAAAACCGAAAAACCAGTTCTCTAGGACATATTTATAGAGGAGAATATAGACCAGATAATAATAGATTTAATATATTGATAGATATCGAGCAGCTGGTCATGTTAGCGCCAATGTATGTGGATGGATTTCATCTAGAGTTTAGAGGAATGGAAATGGTATAGCGTATTGATGGAGGTTTGTTGGCCAGACTTATGTGAATATTCTAGAAAACATCATGTTTCCCAGTGTAGAACAGTTGTATCCAGAAAATAATTTTATGCTTCAACAAAATAATTGTTCTTTTCACATTGCAAATATAATAAACCAGTGACTCCAGAATAACAACATCGAAACCTTACAATGACCCAGCTACAGTCCAGATTTAAACCCAATTAAGAATGTGTGGGGGGTTATTATAAATCGGTTGTATCGGCGTCATTTTATACCTCAAAATGCTGAAGAGCTGTGGCACGGTATAGAACAGGTTTGAGAAGAGCTCTCTGAAGAAGACAATTTCATAGTTCCTTTTGCGCAGAAGAACCGAAGACTTCTTCTTCTTCTTCTGGTTCCTATCCGTTTCCGATGTTGGAAATCATATTGGCAATCATAACCTTGCTCGCTGAGGCTCGAAACAGCTCCGTTGAGGTTTTCTTAAACCATGTTCTTAAATTCTGCAGCCATGATATTCTCCTTCTACCGGATCCCCGCTTACCTTTGACTTTACCTTGCAATATAGACTGTAGCAGGGAGTAACGGTGCTGATTTCTCATAACGTGTCCCAGATATTGCAATTTTATGCGTTTGATCGTAAACACAATCTCTGGTTCCTTCTTCATTTTTCCTAGAACTTCCTTATTCGTGATCCTTGCTGTCCATGATATTCTCAGCATTCTTCTATAAAACCACCTCTCAAATGCTTCAAGTTTTTTAATAGTGGTGTCTGTAAGCGTCCATGCCTCCGCCTCGTACAACATCACAGAGAAAACATAGAATCTCAAATGTCTCATTTTTGTATCAAGGGATATGTTGTGACTTTTGAAGGTGGCGCTCATTTTGTTAAAGACCGTCCTTGCCTTTCCTATGCGGCACTTTATTTCCTGTACTTTGCTCCACTGTTCGTTTATAATTGTTCCCAGGTAGCAATACTGTTTTACTCGCTTTATCTGCGTCCTATTAATGTATAGATGAGCCCCGTTTATATTCTCCTTGCTGATAATCATTTGTTTCGTTTTGTGGGTATTAATGTTTAGTCCGTACTGTTGACTGTACTCGTTTATTCTGTCCATTAGCCTCTGAAGTCCCTCTAAACTATCTGCTATCACCATGGTGTCGTCGGCATATCTAACATTGTTTACTCTTTCACCATTTAGAAGGATGCCTTCGTCTATTCCGTAAAGGGACTCGTTAAAAATTTTCTTTGAGTACATAATAAATATCAACGGCGATAGGATACATCCCTGTCTAACTCCACGTAGTATTTTACGTGGAAAATACTACGTGGATACAAATTGTAGAAAAAAATATTTATTAACACACTAGATGATATTCTTTTGTCTAGTAATATAATATAAATCACAGAATACAACATTTTCTATGATTTAGATGACGCAAATCTGCATTTTACATGAGTGGTTTTATCGAAATGATTTTTTAGCTAAATGAGTTTTTGCAGCATACCCACAAGAATATAATACAAATAATAATATTCAAATTCAAGCACATAGGCAACTTCGTTCACTTGAAAGCAGCCTATGACAGTATGAAAAGAACTGCATTATATAATGCAATGATAGACTTTGGGATCCCAATCTAAGTTAGCTCATGCGTTAGAATTGAAGGACAAAACTCTACGTTCTTTGACATTAATAATGGTCTAAGACAGAGGGACGCGCTGGCGTGTCTCCTCTTCAATATTGCCTTGGAAAAGGCATTAGACAATTAAATATTAGAATAAATGAAACTATTTTTAATAAATCGACGCAAATTCTTGCATTCGCTGATGATATAGTTATAGTGGGCAGAAGTATGAGAGATATGGTGCAGTGTTTTACAAGGCTTGCGGACGCGGCAAGTGAATTAGGACTTGTAAACGAGGAAAAAACCAAATATATGTTGGTTTCTAAAAACCCACGAAATATCCAACAGAGAATTCAAAGTAACAACCATACCATTGAGCAAGCAAAATAATTCACATATCTTGGATCGCTAGTAAACGCAACAAATACGACAAACGAGGAAAATACACATAGCAATAGCAAACAGAACTGTTCACGATCTATAGAAATGTTAAAAAATAAAAATATAAAGCGTGCAGTCAATATATATATATATAATATATATATATATATATATATATATATATATATATATATATATATATAAGACCTTATAAGACCGATTTTGATATATGGGGCTGACTTACGTGGATCTTATCTCAAAATGATGAAAGACTTCTTGGTATTTTTGAGAGAAAAATTCTTAGAAATATTTTTGGGGCCGTAACTAAAAATGGGCTATGGCATCGAAGATACAACTTTGCACTATATCAGTTATACACCGATCCAGATATTGTGAAATTTGTTAAAGTACAGAGACTTAGATGGGCTGGACACATTGCTAGGATGTCAGATCACGAACACACGAAGAGATTAACTTTTCAAAACCAGAGGGCACAATAAGCAGATTAAGACCACGAAGAAGATATATTGATGATGCAGAAGAAGACCTACAGATTCTAACGGCCAGAAGATGAAGGAAAGTTGCCAGGAATCGACAGGAGTGGCGACTTCTTTGTGAGCAGACAAATAAATAGATAAAAGAGATGACGGTAGCCAGCTACTTACAACGTTGAGATCCCTCTCAAACAAATTAAATAACCGTTCGTTTTTTTCAATAATCAAACTTTGTGCCGTTAATAATCTAAGATCCATCTTCACTCTAATAATATGTCAGCAAACCAAGGCACCGTTGGTTAGTACAAACAAAAGTAATAGCACCGCGATCTGTAAAATACTCTGGAGAATCGAGTGTATTAAAACAAAACTATTAACAAAATAAATCGGTAGAGATCACTAAAAGAATTCGGTTGACCAGTGTTGCAAATGGAAGACCTAGTAGGGTACCAAGAAATAGGCAGATTATTAAATTAAATTAAAGTATTCAATAGTTTAATTATTCTATTACTAAAAACATTCAAAATCATACAAAATCGAATTTATAAATAATTCAGAAATGCTAAGATCACCAGAAAAAAGTATTTCTATTTATGCTTTATTCACTACTAGAAGGCTTTTGATAGAATACAGCATAACATTGTTGTATAAACTATATAAAGTGAAGCTGGTCGGAAAAGATCTCTAAACCGAAAAAAGAAACCAAAAATATTTCAACCATTTTCATTCAAATTTAAATTCTTAGGAAGTAGTAATAATTATTAGTAAGTGGGATTATAAAATAATATTAAAAATCAGAAAGACAATTCAACGATATTTTATTAATAGCGATTGTGGACATCCTGTAAACTCAAGATCAAGAATAATAATTATAGTAGCATTAGTTTTGGCGGTATTTTATTACAGTATGCTTGTTTGGACAAAGCCGATTAAATTAGTTTTTTATTTGACCATAAAACAACGATTTCATATTGTTTTTCGTCTGTAAAATTCGGTGAAGGACAGTCAGTTTTACATATGAATCACGGAAGCGGAAAGTAGCTGGTATGATGTCAAATAATATACTAAAAGTGGTAAATAAGAAATACGGTATAAAATTCTATAATCACTAAAAAAAAAAATAAATAAAAAAAATATCCGAATCAGGAGCAAAATTATATGGAGCTAAGCGTTTTATGGAGTGAAGACACGTTTCTAGATCAACATGTCACCAAGAGGCCTACAAATTAGGATTTGGTACTTACAAACTAAGTTTTATAATTGAAAAAATTAGTACGAATTGTTTTTAATAAATTTCATTTTATTAATTTTAACATTAACAAAAGAAAAGTAGACTAAGATGGTCAAAAGAACATAAAGATTGGACTCAGTTGCAATGGAATTGAAGCGATGAGTCCAGATTTAAATTGTGTGTTAGAGACAGTAGGAGTCGCGTCATTCGTACGAAAAATGAAGCTTTCCATCCCGACTGTCTGAAGAGAAAAGTCAAATTTCCTGCATCTGCCATGATCTAGGGCAGCTTGTCGTTTTTACTGAACTAAGGAGAATGGTAAAAAATGGCAAAAATCGGTCCATGTTAATTTATTTAACGCATTTATAAAAACTGAGCTTATTCTCGGCAAAATACAAAAACCGCATACACAAGCTGCAATCTTTGCCTTTAAAACGCATGTTGATTTTTGGCGATAGGACATTTTGATAAAAAAAAATCGAATTTTTACCGTCCAGCTGATACAAATTTTATTGAATATTGATTTCGCGCTCTTAACTGACATGCAAAATAGAACGGTTCATTCTACAGAACAAATGCTTATAAACATTTTTTTTTAATTATCCCAACCACATTTTTTCTTGATAAATCGATTTTTTGCGTTTTTATTCTCTGCAAAATTCAGCTTGTTCGTATGATTTTTCGAGGTCAACTCTCTGACGACTGGATTATCATAGTCAATTCGGCACATTTAACAAAATAGAACGATTTTTTGAAATTAGCTGCTGCTATAAATATTGATGTATGATATTTATAAGCCTTTTCTATTAATACCTTCATCTTTAACAAATGATCAGCAAACGATGCAACGATGTATTTTAGTCTGTAAGTGCTTTTGTTATCACTTAGGACTTCTTCTTTTATTGATTTTATATATTACACAAGCATTACTTTTAATTAATTTTTCTACTTCAGCTTCCTGATTTTTTCTTTTGTCGTATTTGAAACTCCTCTCCCAGTCAATATCTTGTTTCAGTCATTAGACTCTTTGTTTTTTGTAAGTTACAGATACGTTTAAACAAATAAATTCGCCAATTATTTTTATATTTCTGTATTATTTCAAGAGTCAGCCTACACTGCTTCCCTGCACCCGTTAATCGTCTAGATCAAAGAGATTCTCAAAATGACCGAAACTAGGAATAAACTATCGAAGATTTGAAAGATATCCGTATAAGCCGATTTCGTCTTAGACACTTAAACTATCAGGATGTCTTCGAAGTCGTCAAACGCAACAACTCGACACGGTAGCCATATTGCCTCCCATACTCATTGAAATACCATCCCCATATTTGGAAATCATTAGATACTTAAACCAATGATCGGTGATTGCTCATTGCAGATATCGCAAATTTTCTGTCAATCAGAGGGCTACAACTGTTCCGCGTGTGCATAAGGATGTGACCTACAATTAGGACCACAAAGTGAGATTGATACACCGCGTGGTAAATCTTGGAAGGCGCAAATGGAAGTGATACTTTACACCTTGGCTTAGATATTGACCTTAATGGATACATAGCAAACCGCATGATTTTTTTAACTTCCGATTCTAAACTGAACAAAATGAGTACGAGAAAATGCAGAATCGAATAGTTCTAAATATTGGGGGAGATTTGAGCAATAAGGTGCGAAGAAGTACTGATGTAATAACTACATAAGAAAGCCCTGAAATTAGTATTTCCACCACCAGAGAAAAAACGCAGTAGCTTTTAGAACAAATAACAACTTAGGCAAATATATTAAGAACAACAAGAGCGAATAGAAAAATTAATTACACAGTGGTGTATACAAACTTAAAAGTGGCGACTGCCCATAAACTTACATCGGTCAAACTGGTAGAGCTTTTAATAAACGTAAAGCAGAACACAAAAGGACTTCTAATAATAGAAAGCATATTCTACGTATTGCTTGCACTTCACCTACTAGATCATAATAGGTCCAAACTAGTATTCTTTGTTTCTATCAGTTTTTATGCCAACATTTCTACATTTTCTTTGCAATTTCCGACATATTTATTTTCTTTAATAATTTCTATATTTTCTTCTTCCATGTGATTCTTTTATCGTATTTTTCGGTTATATCTTGGTCATTTTCCTGGTCCTATGCAGTCTATTCCCTTCTCTCAATATGCACTACCCTTCAATGTTTCTATTTTTGTATTTCTTGGTTTATTCTTGCTCTAAAAATGCAAAAGTTGTATCCCTATAAAAGTCAGATATTTCAAGAGCTCTATGACAATATACAATTTTACAATTTTACAATCGACAGAAGTGGCAACTTCTTTGTGAGCAGGCCAATATCCACAACGGATTGTCGAGCCACTTATGATGACGAATCGATCGATACTAACACATTTAATAACAATAGAATATTATTAGAATATTTCAAAAAATTACTAACAGAACAAAGAACAGAATTTGCTAAAATGGAAGACAACACAATAGGTATACGTATAAATTCATCACCATTACAAATCAGTAAATCAGAGATGGAAGAAATAACCAAATCCCTGAAAAATGGAAAATCCCCTGGTCCCGGTGACATCCCTGCAGAATTAGTGAAAGCCGGTACAGACAAACTCCAGGAACCGTTAAGAAAACTTTTTCAAGACTGCTTGAATGGGGCCGAATTACCAAAACAATGGAAATTGTCTATCATGTCAACTATCCACAAAAAGGGCAGCAACGATCAGTGTGAAAATTACAGAGGAATTGCGGTAAACAGCACAATAAGTAGGATGTATGGGAAACTTATTAAGAACAAAATAGAAAATGACTATGGAGATTACAAAGCAGAGGAGCAAGCTGGTTTTAGAGCTGGGCGATCCACAGCAGACCACCTGTACTCTATTACGCAAGTTATTGAGAAAAAAAACAGCCTTCAATAAAGAAGTTCATCTGGTGTACGTAGTACGTATGTATGATGTACGTAGACTTACAAAAAGCATATGACAGTGTACCCCTAAGTAAACTATGGTCAACCCTACAGCAAACCAACATTAAGCATGGTATTATCAAAGCAGTTCAAAGTCTGTATAATGGAACGACTGCAAAAATTAAAACTGGATCAAGGATATCTGAAGGGTTTAAGGTCACGAAAGGACTAAAGCAGGGTTGCTGTATTTCGCTTACCCTTTTCAAAATCTATCAGGAACAAGCACTCAAGCTATGGAAAAGAAAATCTAATGGCATGGGAATCCCTCTCAACGACGAGACTACACTGTACACCTTATGTTTCGCTGATGACCAAATAATGATTGCCCAGGATCATGACGACTTGAGTTACATGACTCGGAAGCTAATAGAAGAATAAAACAAATGGGGTCTCGCAGTCTCACATTAAGAAAACTGAATCCATGTGTATTGGAGGGACAAAACAATCCATTATATTAGACGATGGGGTAGAAATTAGAAACTGTGATGAATACAAGTACTTGGGTATGAAGATAACTCAAGATGAAACATTCGATGCTGCTATAAAAGACAGAAACATACAGGGTAGAAAAGCCATATCCATGATGAACGGCATTCTGTGGGACCAAACAATATCTAAAGCGAACAAACAACTCATATACAACACCATACTTAAAAGTGTAATAACATATGGCAGTGAAGTTTGGCCAATGAAACAAAGAACAGAGAAACTGTTACTAGCAACAGAAATGGACTTCTGGAGAAGAGCAGCAGGCAAACCAAGAAGAGATCGGATACCAAATGAGAGAATACGAGAAATGATGGGTGTCAACCATACAATAGTTGATGACATAAAAACAAAACAGTTAATATGGTACGGCCATGTACAGAGAATGCCAGATGACAGGATTCCAAAACAGATTTTGACGTGGACACCACCAGGGAGAAGGAAAAGAGGAAGACCGAGAAGAAGTTGGAGAGAGATAAGCAATATTTACGAGAAATTCGAGAATCTGAGAAAAGAAGATAGTAATATTTTATCTGGATCAAACATGGATTAATGAAAGACATATAAGTTTGGCAAGATAAACACATTAAAAATGTTTGTCAGGTGTTTACTAAGAGTTTGTGTAATTCAATACGGTACAATTCAACGGGTAAAGGTCATCGTATGTTGATTGGTTTTTTCCTTCTGGTCACATTTATCCCTTTTACACTTATTTTTTATCGATCAATTGCTATAGATAATAAAATTTGCGATTGGAAATAAAGTACGATATTTATGATCCCTATCTTCTATTTACATAGAGAAAACTTGCCGTAATCCTATCGACATAAAAGTAATCGTGTCGTCGACCAATCCCATTTCTGTAAATCCATCAATAAAGCTATCACACAAAAATGCACCATAAAAATAATCTGATAAATAACAATCGTAGAAAAGATGTGATTCTCTGACCTAAATCCCATCTCGTATTTGCATTATTTTACATACGCCCTCTATTTACAAACCTTAAAAAGGATAATAGAGTCGGATAATCCACCCACAATTCAATAATCGACATCAATATGTTTAACAATGCCATTTCCTTGGCCATTATCCTAACTATCGTAGTACAACAGAATCATTTGTTGTGTGTGTAACAACCATTTTGTTCATTAGCTATTCCCATCGAGTATGAATGCGGTTTCTGTTCAGTTCGTCGTTTTGGTGCAATTTTACTTTTGGGGGAAACAAGGGTAAAAAAATTGTTGATAGAGTCACACATCATTAGTTTTATACAGTCGTAACACGTCGTGTCAAAACATTGAATAGGGCACTGATAAGTGCTACGGACAAAAACAAATACAGTACAACAAATGTAGTACATTTTGCGGGAAATGCATTTTGCAGACTACTGGATGCATGAGATGTGAACTTTTATGGAAGAATTTTTAATTTTATTATAATCCGCTGTTCAATAAGAATTAAAAAATAAGTAATCTAATGACACACTTTGATACTATAACTAAATACAGAACTGGTCAAAGTTTATTCCTACAGTTCTTATATTTAAACCACCGATTTACTGTCCGATTAACACAAGTTCGCGAAGCACTAAAGACTAGATCACTGTTACAGTTTTGTTACACATAAAGTAGAGCAATTCGGAGGAATATCTGAAGAATTGCAACGATTAGACTAAATATAAACGAGAACATCTCCCTGAAAATTATTCAAGTATACGCTCCAACCGCAGCACATCCCGATGAAGAGATAGACGAATTTTATAAGAAAATTGCAGAAACTAGCACGAATTATCACAGCACGTATACGATGATAATAGAAACTTTAACCTAAGATCGGACAACGACTTGAATAAACCGAAAACTATATAGGACAATTCGGCTCTGGAGTTAAAAATGAGAAAGGAGAAACCTTGGTTAACTTCCTACAAGCCCACAAATACTATGCAATGAACACATTCTATACGAAAAAACCTCAAAAAAAACTAGACGTGGCTATCCACAGACGGAAAAACTTGGAACGAAATAGATTATATACCGTGTAACAAAACAGATATCATACAGGATGTAAGAGTAATAAATATGGCATCACTAAGTAGCGATCACCGAATGGTTAGAACCAATTAGAGATAAAACATAATAAAAATAGAAATAAATTTAAAAAAACTTGGAATATAGAGACAGATAAACTAAAATTTAATACAAAACAATACAAAAGCAAGTTAAAACCTGCGAAAGTATAACTTAGCTTGAATGAAATCAATGAAGTCATAACAAAAGAACCACTAAATGCAAGCTCAGAATTAGCAACCGCTAACAGAAAACAAAAATCCAAAATAAGAGTAGAATCACAAAACATGCTGAAATAAAGCAAAGAACTTCTGAGATAAAACAAAAGAGATACTGCAGAATTTAAGTAACTTAATCGAGTAATAAGAAAACAGATAAAAGATGACGTTTCAAAACATCGAGAAGACCGTATTAAACAAGTCATAGAGAAAAACCGAAGTCTCCAATGCACCAAACCGAAACTAAGAAAGAAAACATAATGACCATTAAAAACGAACAAGGACAACTAGAAAAAAGTAAATATGATATAGCAAACTCAATTGAAAAGTTCTACGCCGATCTGTATCAGAAGAAATCGTTGGAGATTATCAATGCGGATTTAGACCGGGCCGCTCTACAATTGACCAGATATTCACAATAAAACAGATAATGGAAAAATGCTGGGAGTTTGATCGTGAGCTTCATCAGATGTTCATAGATTTTAAACAAGCATTTGATAGAGTATGTAGGGACAGACTGTGGACAGCGATGCAGGAACTTGGCTTTCCAAAAAAACTAGTCCGGTTGATACGGATGTGTATGGAACGGTTACGATGTAAGGTGAGAGTTGGACAACAATACTCGGAGACATTTGAAATAAACAATGGACTAAAACAGAGAGATGCACTTTCACCACAACTCTTCAACTTAGCTCTGGAGCACATAATCAGAAGTGCAAGAATCGAAAAACCGAATACAGTATTTCATCGAGAAGGACCAAACTTACTACTGGCATTTGCAGACGATATAGATCTAATAGGAAACACGCGATTAAGGATGAAGGAGACTTTCGTAAGGTTTGAGAACGAAGCAGAGAAGATGGGGCTCCAAATCAACGAAAACAAGACGAAATATATGTATATGAGCCGCAATAACCAAAGCAGAGACAGAATCGGTCAGAACATTACCATCGATGACTTTAACTTTGAGCGCGTTAGAGAATTCAAGTATCTTGGAACAACAATAACTGAAGACAATAACGGATCACAAGAAATAAACAACAGGATTCAGGCCGGCAACAGATGTATTTTTGCCCTCCAAAATCTTATAAAACCAAAACAACTAACACGACGTACGAAGATACAGGTCTATAAAACAATCATACGACCCGTTGTGATGTATGGAAGTGAAACGTGGACGATAACAAAGGCAAATGAAGAGAGACTACGTGTTTGGGAAAGAAAAATCCTAAGGAAGATCTTTGGTCCGGTGCTTGATGAAGCATCAGGACAATATAGGATAAGAACTAATAAAGAGCTTGAAGAACTTTACCCAGACGCCAACATCATAAAAGAAATAAAGTCCAGAAGACTCCAATGGGCAGGACACCTCAGAAGACATTCTGACGAACGAACAGTAAGACTGGTGTGGGAGGAAGTCAAAACTGGAAGGAGACCACGCGGACGCCCTCGTCTCCGGTGGCGAGATAATATAGCAGGAGACCTAAGCACTATGGGCGTGGAGAATTGGATGGAGGTTGCTCAAGACAGAAAACAGTGGAGGCATGTTGTCGAGTCGGCTAAAACCCACGAAGGGTTGTAACGCCACGGAGTAAGTAAGGAGTAAACCTGTGCCCATCTATATACTTTAAAAATCCTAATACAAAAGACTAACGAATACAATCTTCCTGTATGTCTGACTTGTATAGATTATGAAAAAGCTTTTGATAGCGTAGAATTGTGGGCAATATAAGAAGCATTAGTCAACAACCGTATCGACTCCAGGTACAGAATATTAATACATAATATTTACGAACAAGCTGAAGTGATAGTGACGTTGGGTAATGGAATCGAAACACGACCAGTAAAAATCAACCTAGGCGTAAGACACAATATCTCCAAAATTATTTACAGCTGCCCTAAAAAAATCTCCAAGTCAATAGACAGAGAAAATAAGGAAATCCCTATTAACGGAAGATACTTTAACCATCTTAGATACGCAGATGATGTAGTACTTACGTGTATTTCTATATACTTACAAATAACAAACGTCATTTTATTTTTGTATAACTTTTAAATAACAACTTGAGAACGGCTGGATAGGCTAATTTTGATTTGGAAATATTCGTATAAATCTAAGAAAGGATTAAATGTTGAGGAAATAAGATAAAATTGTAAGAAGAATACTAAAAACAACAATTTTTATTTATTACTTTTTTTTTACTTTTTACGCTAATGACTGGAGTTGGATTCTCCACATCAAATGAAAGAATTTTTGTTTGTGGATTACTTGCAAACTGGCAAAGCAATAAATTCTAAATATTATTGTAACATTTTAGACCAGGTGAAGAAAAAAAATTCGTAAATAAAAACCTCGTTTGCAAAAAAATATCCTTTTCCACCAGGACAATGAAGCGTGTCATATGAATATATTGACAATGGCAAAATTCCATGAATTAAATTTCGAATTGTTGGAGCATCCACCGCATTCGCCAGATTTGGCCCCTAGCGACTTCCATCTGTATCAATACCTAAAAAAAATCATGCGTGGAAAGCGTGTTTCATCAAATGATGAGATCTTAACAGATGTGGAAGCGATTTTACAGCTCTTCCAGATTCTGACTTTAGGGATGGAGTTTATAAATTGGAATCTAATTTGAACAAGCGTAGTGATGTTGAGGAAGACTGTACTGAACAATAAAGTGTACTTTAAACCATAAAATTGTGTTTTTCTTATAGAACCGCAAAACTTATCATCCCATCCAACACAACATAAACTGGCAGCTTATCATAGTATGTTACATAGATTAACAGAAATTCCGATGTCAAAATACAACTTTGAGACAGAATTAAATATAATTAAGCAGATAGCAGTAAACAACGGATACAACGAACAAACAATTAATAAAATGTTAAATCAAAACTACACAAGAAAGCCTGAAATTATTATTCCACCACCAGAGAAAAAACCCAGTACCTTCTGCTCGATTACATATACAGGCAAAATAACAACAAAAATTGCCAAACACATAAAAAGAAAGGAATAACATCAGCTTTCCGAACAAATAACAACCTAGGCAAATATATTAAAAATAACAAGAGCCAAAATAAAAAACACTTAAATAGTGGTGTGTACAAACTTTAATGTGGCGACTGCCCAAAAACTTACATCGGTCAAACTGGTAGAAACTTTGATAAACGAATAGCAGAACATAAAAGGCTTTCAAGAATAGAAAAACAGATTCGACATACGCACTTCACCTTCTAGATCATAATCATTCTTTTAATGACAAATTTAAAATTCTTCACATTCAAAATAAAGGCCTTAAGCTATCTTTGTTAGAATCTATGGAAATCAACAAATTAAAAAACACAGATATAATTCTGAATGATCAACTTGAGACAAACAGTTCTCTCTCCTCAACCTATTTCATTAGAGACTATAAATTTGTAAACCCAAGCCAAAATAGATCACTTGAGAAAGGCAATCAGCCGAAACAGCTGTAGTGATAATATTTAAAATAAATTTTGTAGAAGTTTGAAAACAAAATTTTCAGTGTTTTATTGTTACATTTTTATAATATATTTGTGGTAATAAAATTTTATAATGTTATCAAGACTAGGCCTTCCTGTACGGAATCCGCTTATGGATAAGAATACAATTCCTCAAAATTAACAAACAAGTTCATCAAAAGCTAAATGAGACATGGATGGAAAGCAATTATTTAAAGAATTCTAAAAGAATCCTAGTAACCATTTTGCGATGATCAACATCCACCAATTGCCCTTCCTCTGCAGTACCGAGAATCAATTAAGCCTCCGACTAGTAAACTCTTAAATCAACCGATAACTCTACGTATGGTTTAGAACCTCAAACGGCACATCTTCCTGTTAACTTTTCCGATGCGTGCGTTAGAAAAAGACAGAAAAAAGACTAAGCAAGCCGCCTTACCAGCAGTTATCCGCAACTGCTTTTTGCTCACTGATTGGAATTTTTCAGAAGGTACTATTGTGGTACCCGGTGTTTTCTGCTACCGGTACTTGCCTTAAACGAACTGTCAACTTGTTGGATTCATTCACGAGAACGGATGATACGAGAGGTGAGGAGAAGGTAACCATGTCGGTGCACAGGGTTGTCGTCAAGAGGTGAGAATTTTTTATTTACGTTTTCTTCTGTTTTATTAATCGAAATTTACAACTTTTAGCGCGAAGAAAAAACCCGAAAGGATTTGCTTTAATAGTACACTAAATAATAGACAATACAGGGTGTTTCAAAAAGGCATGTAATAAATTAAATCAAGCATTCCGGGGACAAAAATAAATTGATTGAATTTAACTTACCTTAGTATAAAAGTGTACACAGAAAAAGTTACAGCCCTTTGAAGCTACAAAATAAAAATTGTTTTTTTGCATTATCTCCTAAAATACTTGACATTTTGTAATAAAAATGGCCACGTTATTTTCTTGTTCTGAAAGCATTTTTCATACAAAAGAAACAACAACATCTAAGCTCACAGAAAAATTTTAAGGGGGGTGTGCAGCCCTAAATCCCCCCAAACTTTTGAGTACGTTCAAATCAAATGAATTTTGTGGCATCATTAGTTTAACACATTATTTTTAAAACTTTTTTGCCTCTTATCACTTTTTCAAAAAACTAGTTTTTTCCTAGTTGGCCATAAAATTACAATTAGTTTTTACGGATATAATAATTACCAACAGTTCCATCAATAATAAGCAATAATTTGAAGCTATCATTTATTGAGTGAATAAGATTAATATTAAAAATTTTGATATTACAATGGCCTACACATTTCAGGAAATGACAGATATGCAGTTAACTTTGGGTAAATTGGATCAGATTAAATTATGATTTCAATAAATTAGTTGAGAAATATCGTAGGTGATGTCAAGGAACTAGTGCAGCAGCCGCAAGGTGTTATGCAGTAAAATACCTCAATCGAAATACGCCAGATAGACGATTATTTCTGACCATTAATCGTCGTTTACGGGAAACGGGTACATTCCAGTCGCAAGTTACTGGCAATAGTGGTCGTCCAATAATGGATGTAACTAATGAAGATATTTTAGAAATAATTGAAGAAGTCCCTGGAACAAGGACAAGGGTAATAGCTGCTCAACTAAATGTTCCCAACGTAAGGGTCTGAAGGCGTTTGAAGGATCACCTGCTTGAACCCTATCACTTAACAATGGTTCAGAGTTATTGGTTGAAGATTATAATTTTAATACAAATATTTTGTTTACCGACGAAGCTACCTTCAGTAGAAATTAAATAACAAACCATCATAACAAGCACATTTGGGCCGACGAAAATCCTAACGCCAAAAAAACGACTCATCACCAAAGGACTTTCAAATTTAATGTTTGGGCATGAATTGCGGATAACAATCTAATAGGCCCAGTATTTCTTCCCAAGAGTATTTGGAAGAAGTGAATATTTCAATAAGGCAAAATACAGTAGACTCGCGATTATCCGAGTCTAGATTATCCGAGCCCCTCGGTTAACCGAGGCAAAATTTTGCCTTGGTTTTACATTTATTTACCTTTATAGTCGTACTTGTTGAATCACAATATCGAGTAATAAAAAAAGGGTCGATGGTCAGAAGTTATATCGGCAGCTGTTATATGGGCAATCAATTGAAAATTTTGGATTATTGATAAGAAGAGAATTATTTGTAATGTATGCTGTAGGTCAAGCTGATGTGAAAGAGATTTCATGCGCAGAAATTTCTGTGTGGTGTTTTGTCTACAACTTCCTGTTCCTTTCTATGTTAATCAATGTGAATTGAACTACCGATTTGTTTGCTGTCGTCCAGATCGTCAAATTAAGTATCTGTACGGTAATATTTTTCCTTTTATGTACTGTTTTGTGAATTTATTCCAGTTATTAGTTTCGGTTTCATAATTAATTTTTCATAAGTCGATTTTTGTGAGTGTAAGAGAAAATCTTTCTGTGCAATATGAGTGGAAAGCGGAAGAGAGTAATTGCACCTTTGGAAACAAAAGTGAATACAATTAAGAGGATGGACAAGGGTGAATCAATAAAGAAGGTTTCTTCAGATTTAGATGTCGGAGAAGTAACTGTTGGATATTGGAAGCGTAAGCGGAATGAAATCGAACAGTGGGTAAACCGAAGTGTGAGTGGTGGTAGTGGATTGGCCCAAAAAGCTTTGTTGTTGTTGGACAAAGCACGATCCCACACATATGCGAGGGAATTGATTAGTGGTGACATACAAGCTGTGTTCCTTCCACCCCATGTGACATCTCTCATCCAACCCTAGACCAAAACGTTATATAAGGAATGAAGAGGAATGATCGGCGGAAGCTTCTTCAGGTACTGCTAACTATAAACTGGATGAAGGGCTGACTGTAATTGAGGCATTGAAGAAGATCACGGTTAAGTATGTTTGCTATTGGATTGCATCTGCCTGGGACGACGTAAAAATATCCACTACTCAGAAGTTGTGGAAAAAATTATTTAAGATAGACAACAAAATACAAGACGTTCAAAATGAATTTGGTGACTGTAAAGTTGATTCTATAGCCCACCTAGCCAATCAATTACCAGTAGAACAAACAATCGTAAACCAAGACATCATCGATTGAATGAATCTAGATGAAGAAGTGGAACTGACAGATGATGCAATTGCCAATCTAGGTCTAAACGTCACCCATGAAGAAGATACATATGGGATAACTCAAAAGATTTCTCATTCCGAAGGATTTAACTCCCTTGAAGCAGCTCTTGTACACATTGAGCAACAAGAAAAATGAACACCATTAGACGTCCCAATTACGTCGGATAATCGCGAATCTACTGTATGTGGTTTCTACAAGATGGCGCTCCACCGCATTACAGTAATGAAGTCTGGGAATACTTTTGCAGAGAGTATCCTGGTCGGTTGATTGGAAGGGGTCGTGACGCACCTATTTCTTGGCCACCCAGAAGTCCAGGTCTTAACCCCATGGACTTTTGCTTTTGGGGGTTTATGAAAGCGAAAGTGTATTTTGTAACAATAGAGGACGAACAACAATTAAGGGATACAATAATTGAAGCTGTAAATCAATTTCGTCAAAAAAATATGATTTTTCAGCGCATTCAGTTTTCCTTATTAAAACGATACCGAATGTGTATTAAAGAAAACGGGGTCAATTTGAACACTTATTGTAATATCATATTTATAGAGGTTATAGACATTTTTTGTACTTGTTAATTCATTTAAGCCATTTATCTAGTTACACGTAATTTTTTAAAGGTTAATGAAAAGGGCCGTAACTCAATAAAAACTGTTGTTGTTTCGAAAAAGGTGATAAGAGACAAGAAAGTTTAAAAATAATGTGTTAAACTAATGATGCCACAAAACTCATTTGATTTGAACGTACTCAAAAGTTTGGGGGGATTTTGTTGTTTCTTTTGTATGAAAAATGCTTTTATAACAAGAAAGTAATGTGTCCATTTTTATTACAAAATATCAAGTAGTTTAGAAGATAATGCAAAAAAACAATTTTTATTATATTTTTTAAATGCTCTTTGTAGTATTTGTAGGGGAAGTGTGCCTATGTTGGACCCCTGCCTATGACGGACTCCCGGCTGTAATTTTAAATAGCGCGCGGTTAAATACACATCGCCGGTTGCCGCTTGCGCACGAAGTTTGTAGTTTAGTATTTGCAAAGTTTCAGACACGTGTTATAACAGTAAATTTGTGAAATAAAATTAAAATTTGGCGTTGCTGATCTAATAAATTTTTTTGGTAAGTAGCATTTTACTGGTAACATACGTTAAGCTAAGTGGCGCTTTTGTTTTGTATAAAATGACTACACTTTCTTTGTCAAATATTATACTTTGTTTTAGGTTAAAATGGTCAAAAAAAAAGTAACAGAATTAAATTTGCTGCCTTGTCTATTTGCCTATGATGGACCCCTGTGTCGTTACCTATGACGGACTAGGGGTCCATCATAGGAAAAAGAAAATAAAATTGGACACACCTTCAGTTTTTGTTACTTAATGATTAACATAATATGTTTTACAGGGATGGCTCTACAAAAAAGGCAACAGTGGAACGAGAGTAATATGCAACAAGCTTTAAAAAGCATACAAGAAAAAACTATGGGGTTTAAGCTGGCAGCCAAAACTTTTAACGTTCCAAAAACGACTTTGAAAAGGCGCTTTATTAAGCATTAAGGAAGTATCAAAGGTGGACGAAGTAGCTGAAAGAAACAATATTAGCCACAATTTTAATAAGGAAATCAGGATGGCAGGCTGGAAATGGGTCAGAGGCTTTTTAAAACGAAATCCTCGAATATCATTACGCATTCCAGAAAATACTTCGTTTGCAAGGGCTCAAGCTTTTAATAAACCAAATATATGTGCCTATTTTACTGCATTAGAAAATATATTACACGAGTTTCACTTTCCACCGGAAAACATTTATAATATGGACGAGTCCGGTTTGACAACTGTGCAAAAGAAATCGAAGAAAATTTATGCTAGTAAAGGTCGCAACCAAGTTGGTGCTTTAAGTAGTGCAGAGCGCGGTCTACATGTTACGGTCGTATGTGCAATGAATGCAATTGGAACATATGTTCCCCCTGCTTTGATTTTTCCCCGACAGAGAAAGAAAGATGAACTTATAATCGATGCACCTACTGGAAGTATAGCCTTCGCTCAAGAAAAAGGATGGATGACTTCCGATATTTTCTATTTGTGGCTGCAACATTTTTTAAGGTATACAAAGGCTTCTTAAACCAACAAAGTTTTGTTGTTACTCGATGGCCATGGTAGTCACAAAAGTTTTGAAGCTCTCCAGTTTGCAAAGGAAAACGGTATTATTATGTTTTGTTTTCCTGCTCACTGTTCTCATCACGTTCAACCCTTGGACGTAGGATTTTTTAGACCACTTCAAATTTACTACGGCCAAGAAATTCAATTATGGCTGCGACAGAATCCAGGTAAAACGGTTACCCAATTTAAAGTAGCCAGTCTCTTTAATAGAGCGTATTTAAAAAGTGCTTTACCATCAAATGCAATCAATGCATTTAAAAAGACAGGAATACAACCATTCAATCCAGATGTCTTCGAGGATTGGCAATTTTTGCCGTCTATAACAGATAGAGAAAATTCTAAACAAAACCTACTGCCAGTATGTTCTGACCAGAAGTCACCACCGGAACATTGGAGCCAAAATGTTTCTTCGATTTAAAGTTTATCAAAAAGCCCCACTGATCAGAAATCAACATCATCGTCAGTTCTAAACATCTCGGTAGAAGATATTTGTCCTCCTCCTTTAGCTGGAGTATCTCAAGTAATGCAGAAAAGGGTAGAGAAAACGGCGTAAAACGGGATATTTAAATTCAACGCCAGAAATTGAAGATATAAAACAAAAAATTGCAGACAAAGAAGCAAAAAAAGGAAACAAGACGCCAGAAAAGTGAAAAGGCAAGTTCGTGTTTCAACTACAAGTGGTTCTGAAGACGATTGTGAATGCTCTTTTGTAGAAGGCGACTCGGACGATGCAGCTTGCATCTACTGTAACGAACTATTTTCGCATTCACGATCCAATGAAAAATGGATTCGTTGTCAAGTGTGTAAGAATTGGTGTCACACTGAATGTGCAGATGTAAATCCTCGACATAAACAATTTGTGTGTGAATTGTGCGCGTAATTTTTTTATTCTTAAAAATACCATGTGTAATATTTTTTATCGTTTGTAATGTCTTTTGATCTAATAAAATAATTTGGTATTTAATTATTTTTCACAAAATGCAACGAGTCCATCATGGGCGTACCAAAGGGTCCATCATGCGCGCATATATGCCCATGATGGACCCTTAACAGGATTTTAGTAAATTATGAATAAATTTTTAACATCACTTTTTCTGCAAAATTTGAAACATGTGCCATATTGTACAAATAACGAGAGGTTATGTGGTCATATTTAAAGTCTGCTAAGTAAATAATTAAAATTATTATGAAGCTATTTTCTTAAGGGGACCATCATAGGAACATTTTCCCTATTAAACATTTAGGTTTGTACAGAGCAAAGTACAGAGGAGAATCTATGGATTTAATGATTTCCTTGTTAATAATTTTCTTTGATTTTTGTATAAAACTTAAGTCGTTACGTAACTTTTTTACAGCAGCAGACATTTATTTAATCCTAAAATACCTACTGTATGAATAACTCGAATTCTGCATTCAAAATTAGTCAAAACATGTCTATAAATATTTTCCACACCCATGTTATTGAAAATTACGATCTTGTACTTTGAAACGAGTAGTAATATATAAATATTTATTGTTTTTTGTCGATCGTAAGTCGCTGATACATAATGCGAAACGATCTAAGTACGTCATTTTAGATAAATAAGGTATTTTGTTTAAAACTCGAATTGGTTTTAGTTCTAATTTAATAAAAGACTATTTGTGACTTGTTTTTCCTATTTATTTTTTAATATAGTGCACTTTTGGTCCAATACACTCCAATAAAACGCTTTTCTAAGTTTTCCATCTTTTTCGAAAGAAGGATCAAAACGCGAAAAGTCATTTTATTCGTGCTCCTTAAAATAATGTCAAGTTCCGTCTATGACTTCATATTTTTTTTGCAAAAAGTGTCTTCTGGAATATTTTTTTATAGTTTCAGACAGTTAATAGTCACACGGGGTCAAATCTGGCGAATAAATAAAAATAAAAAAATCATCTCAGCTTGTGATAAGTAAATTTTGATCATTTTAAGTTTAATTAGACATTTCGCGAGGTAAAAATTTAAAATTTTATGGGATGCATGTCGATATTGTTGTTCCCCGAGTCACTTTCCAGTAAAAATCTGTTTTTTTTTAATTACCTACCTCAAAACAAATGAGATATATTCTATTTTCGAAAAAAATTATGCAGTTCTTGATCATTTGAAGGGTGCGGTGAGTGTAACCAATAATTACCGTTCTTAAAAAATAATTAAGTGCATATTCAAACGGTGAATTGTATAATTGGTTTTGTGCTTTTGTGCGGGTCATGTCACCAATTCAACACTGGCGGGTAATTGGAATAAATCATTTCAAGTGATTCAGTGAGATCATATTTAATTTCAATCTGAATCAAATATGGCCGACTGTCATAACACGACAATTACAATTACCTTCTTAATAACAGCCATTGGAATCAATTATTTGTCATTATAGATTAAACTACTGTGGTATAAATTACTTTAATGGCCGATAAATAAAGAAATGTACAAATCTGCTTCGGTTAGGTTACTGAAATTTTTTAAATTTTTTAAAAGTTCTTTTATTTTTCCCATTTCTTCATATATTACTGGACTTCCTTAACTCTTCGCAAAATGTATCTGTAACTCAATAGTTGTAAAGTACCGTAACTGTCTGTAATATATTTTTTCAATATCAAAGTTTCCTTCTTCCAGTAAAATATCGCCAAAAATACGTACCACAATAGTCTGATATTTTTTATCAAACATTTCATGGAACATCAAATAAGTTCATACAGTAAAGCCATGATACTCTAAGACTTCCAAGATAAACCCACTTCGCAATCGAATTTTGTACATCGACGCGCATGACGTCAATTGGTGATAAAAGCCACTTTTATCACCAACCTTTTATCATCACAGTCGGTAAAACATATATGGAAAGAAAGGGGTTTTTATTTAAATATTTAGAATATTAAGGGATGTTAGGTAAAATATCTGCAATTAAATCTTAAAAATATGTTATATATACATCTCTGTTAGCCTAGCAATGTAAACTAAAATTATATAAAAAAGTAAGAACTAAACATCCTTTTGCAAATGGAAATTTATATACAATGGATTGATTTATTAAAATAAAAATTTAATACAACTGATAAAATAAAATACACTGTAATAATTTACAAGTTTATTTAACAATTTATTTTACAATTTTTAATATTTTCTTCTTAACTTTGGATGTTTCTTTAATATATCTATTCAATTTTCTAATTTTAAAATATAATTTACACCTTTACTAACATTACATCTGAACACAGCTAAATCCATTAGCGATTTTAAATAATTCTTGGTTAATTTTAATGACCCTTTGTTAAAATTGTTAAAAATATGGTCCAGTTCATTACATTTAATTAGAAAATCTGGATATGGTTTAAGTAAACCTCCTTCGGAAAGATGGTTTACCCAGTAAACCGATGTCAACGTACAAGATAAACGATAAAACAAATCTAAATCTCAAGGTTAGTAGATATTTACAAGTAGATACTTAAATATCTACTAACCTTGACTAAATCTGACAAAACTCCATAAAACACAGAACATTTCTGGTGACATTTGTCGCCAAGTGACGTCACACGACTGATCGCGTGCGCGTGGGTTTATCTGTAGTTTATAGTATCATGCAGTAAAGCTTTCTATTTGCCGTTTTGCTACACGATTGAAAGATGTTTTTAAAATACAATTAAAAAGTTAATTCAGACAAAGCAAATTACCTAAATTTTAGTTTGGCATTAAGAAGAGTAATTAATCATTGTTAAAAAGTGGCAAAAAAATCATGTTCAGCGATGAGGTCCATTTGTGAATGAATGGGTACGCAAAAAAAAAGAGATATGTCGAATTTGAGATGATACCGATCCAAATGAAAGCCAAGAGGTGTCCAATGACTCGCAAAAAAGTTAGTGTTAAGTGTGGATTTTGGACTGGCAGCATTAACGGTCCATGATTTTTTGAGAACAACGTTCACGATGCTATATAACTTCTTTTGGCCTGAATTGGATGACATGAATATAGACGATATGGGTTCAACAACTACCGAGATCTTGCAATTTGATCCCATTAGACTCTTTCGTGTGGAGTTTACTTAAGTTGCTGGTTTATGCGAATAAGCCACAAACTACAGCGGCCTCAAAGCCAACATAACCTATGCCATCAGTGAAATTCAGTCTGATTAATGGAAAATTGGACATTTCGGATACGCGCCACTCAGCAAAGCCGCGGCAGATATTTGAACTATGTTATATTTCATAGATAATGGCATCGATAGACGTTTCAAACAAATAAAAAATTTAGATGATATCTCACAAGATTTTGATTTTATTTAAATTATTTAAAAATGGGTAGCTATATTCGCTGAATACACTCCATGTTCCATGATCTTAACTTAAAGGTTTGCTCATCGTTGACGTTTTTAAAGTCAGGTGTCTACAGTTCGAGAACGGCGAATCTGACGATTTTACTTCGCATTTGATTTTGTATTGTAAATGATTTAATAATCTCTAATATTCATGTATTTTTGTCCGGCATCAAAAATGACAGTTTATATATTATTAGAGGATAATCAAATCACCTGGAATCTTTTAATTACGAATTCTAGATCGAAAGCATCGTGTGCGACAACAATTTGTGTCATTTAAAGTAAACAGTTGAAGCTGGTATTTTTGTTTATTAGTATAAATCTTAATGATTGAATATAAACCGACAAAACAAACTAAGATTAAAGCAATTACTTGTTAATTATTTCGTTAATTATTTAACCAGAAGAAGATCACAGAAATGTATGTTAGTATAATCTAAAAAGGATACGAGAAATGCTATTTAGTGAGTTTAAATTTATTGGATTCTACGTATCTAAATGTTGCTTTCTCTTCTTGTCAATTCTTGCATTCTAGTCTTAATTGTATTTGCAATTTAATACGGAAAATAGATTGTGAATAAAACAACAATCGCTAGGCCATAAATAAAAATTTAATTAAAGCCAAATTGAACTGAAGAAAATTTGTTCTTAAATGTATCTGATACGGATTAAATGACGACTACAAAATTTACTTCTCGTAAAGCTTAAATAGAAACGGTCTCACCACGTATTACACGGATTTGTTCTTCGACTCTAGAGGATATACAAGACGAAATAATATAAAAGACCAGTTATAAAAAAAGTTAGGTAAAACCTAAATATAAGAAAAGCAACAAAATTGGGAATACAACTCAATTTTAATTAAAAATAATTTATATTGTGTCTAAGAAAAGACAGTTAGGATTTGATTTCACGTATAGCGCCTCTAATATTCGCTTAAATGTATTTCGTCTCAACAATACTCATCAGAGCGACTGGTGTAGAAGCCCAGAACGTGGAACCAAATTTTGTCCGCCATAGTAAGTAATAAACATAATTTCATACAAACGCTAAAGGCGTTATCTGAGAATAAACCCAAAAACTTAGAAAACCGTAGATTTCTAAGTGTTCGAAACCAAATTCAGATTAATACCTAAATCTGTGACTTCTAAGATTTTCAACGCAAACAGACGGTGATTTGGACCGACATAGAGTATCTTAAATTGCATTCCACGACATAACGATTAAATTTTGTCATTTCGCTTTTCCAATTCGCGTCACACAATATTAAAAAAAAATTAAGTGTAGCTGGAAACATTAAATATACACCTATCTTTAATATTGAAGTAGATGAACGATGCCCTAAGATTAAGAATGTCATTATTACTGTTACCATAGACAAACTAAAACTAAGTGCAATAAAGAAAAAAGGTGAATGGATGAACGACAAAACTCTGCAGATAATCGGAGATAAAACGAATGGACCAGAATGAGAATCTCTTTTTCTTATGGTGCTTTTGCTTTAGAGATTAGTGTTTTGTGCTGTTCTTACCTAATAATGAATGAGTGTTCATATCTGTTTAGCCTCTTATGTTTTTTAACAATCTCTTTTTCCTTCAATCTTTTCTCCTAATGAACCTTAGCAAATCATAATTTTCTGCTTTACAAATATGCCCTAGATAACTTGTTTTCCGGTATTAAACAATGTTCAAGAGTTCTGTGTCAGTTCCATTTAAAACTTATTGAAAAGTAAGTCCTACGTTGCCATGTGATCAATTCCTTTTTTAACTTAAACAACATAGTTTTTAAATACCAGAGATCTTCTTCTTCTGCTTCTTTTTATATAGACATGACTTTGTCTGTTTTTCAATGTGCCTCCATTAAGTTGTCGTTCCATCGACAGTTGTCGACAGACCTGAAGATGCTTTGCAAATTGTAGAAAGCGAAACCGGTAGTCTAGATAGTTAAATTAAACTGATTGTGAGTAAGTCTTATTTATTATTTCTTTTACCTATTTTAAAGAATAATATAAACTGAAATTAATTTATCATGAGATCTATAAAAACTGATTTTTTGTGAGTTCAAATGTGATGAACAAATGATTTGATGATGTTCAAATGATTTTGTGCACTACAATCCAAAAATAATAAACACCAGAAGAATGGAAGACTAAACAAATAGAAAGTAAAAGGTGGCAAATTCATCTAAATGTATTTGACTTGCATATCTATGCTATGACCAAAATAAAAAATTCGGCCAACTAAGTAAAAAATATTAAAAATTTTGACCCTTTGATTTAACCTTTCTATCAAGTAAAATTTCGTAATAAATATATCAAATCATTGAAAATAACTTTAAATTTGTTTGTTTATAAACAGCAGCAATATCAATAACGAGCAAGTAGCAATTGTCGTACAATTAGTGAAAATATAAACAAAAGTGTACTCACATTGGTGCTGAGTTGTGACGTTAGCGTGTGCACTTTTTCTTGAGCCTCAGTCAATTCCCTTCTCAATTTTCGTATTTCGTGCGCTTGCTTTTCTTCCGCTGAAGAATATAAGCTCGAAGCTGTTGAGACCAAACTTATGGAAGATCCATGCACTGAAACAATATAACAGTATTTTATATTATGTGATTCAGAAGGGGCTTTTTATAGTTCTGAATGTTTAGAATAGCCTCTCCAATTCTGCACTCCTATACAATTTAAATAACTTTAACTGCTTTTAACCACTTTTTCCGTGGTCTTCCTCTCTTCATTTTACCCCCACCTCACCCAAAAAGCACTTTTTTACACAACGTTTCTCTGGCATTCGAGTAATGTGACCTAACCACCTGACTCTTTGTGCTGTGCTTTGACTTTTTGTACAATTAAGGGTTTTCCATACATCTCTATTACCTCTTTATTTGTTCTTCTTCGACGGTTTTCTTCCGCCGTCCTAATACCACCAAAAATCTTCCACAACACCTTCATTTCCCAGATCTCTATTTTCATTTGATCTTTTTATTCCTAGTCCAGGTCTCATAGGCATACACTGCCAATGACCAAATGACTATTTCATATATTCGAATTTTTGCTGCCCTACATATATTTTTTGCTTCTAGGATATTGTTTAATGAGCTCATTGCTCTACTTCCATATAATAGTCTCTTTTTATTTCTTTTCCCTCTTCCCCTTTATTCGTTATTGTTACATCCAAATACTCGAACCTGCTGACATTTTCAATTTTGATCCTTTCCTCTGGTTTTAGGTGTGACGAATTTGTTGTGTTCTGTTATCTCACCACGCATTTCCATATATGTACTGTGTTTTCGCTTCATTTATATACCTACAACCCAAATTTTCTTGCTTCATCTTGAAAGTTTTTAAACATGTGTTCAAGTTCTTTTTTTGTTCCTGTTAAGAGGACTACATCATCTGCGTACGCTATATTGCTCTTTATGGTGGAAAATGGTACCCGTAGTTTGGATCTTACTTTGTCTCATTATTGCCTCGAAGACAAAGTTAAACAGATCAACAGAAAATGGATCCCCTTATCCTAATCCTCTTGTAAACGAAAACAGATTTGACATACTTCCTTCTATGACCACTCTATTGTTTTTGTACTTGTTAGCGACATTGTCAATAATTTTATTGACTTTTTGATATTCCTAAATTTTGTGGAGCTTAATACAACTTTTCTCGGTTGATAGAGTCATACGCCTGTTTAAAATCAATGAAGAACATGTGAAGTCCTAGGTTTTGTTCGTAACTGTTATTTTGTATCAATTTTAAGGTAAATATTTGATCCACTGTCGATATTCCTGCTCTAAAACCTCGTACTATGCCATTTTCGTATTTTTTCAATGTATTACGCATGATTTTTGCTAATATTTTGTACACAACATCCAGTAGCGCCATCCCTATGTAATTTTCACAAAGGATCCTGTCACCTTTCTTATGTATTACGACTACGGCAAATTACGGCATTACTCGATCTCTCTGGCATTTTCTCCTCTTTCCACACTCTCAGTATCAAATTACATAGCTTTCTTTGAAGTGTAGTGACAACCTCCTTTCTTAAAAATTTCCGCCGGGAGTACATTCTCCCTAGCGATTTTATCATTTCCTTTATTTCCTTTTCTGTTTGTTCCTCTACGTACTCCTCATCATTATCCTCTGATTAACCTATTGCCTCTTCTGTTTGCATCTGTTCTTCATTATTTAGCAGTTCTTCAAAATATTGTGCCCATCTGTTTAATTTCTCTGCAGTTTTTCCAAGAAGCAGTCCTTATTTATTCCCACTAAAAATTGTTTGTGTGTTATTTGTTTGTCTGTTTCTCTTCACTTCTTGATAGAAATTTTTTATTTCTTTGCTAATGTAATGCTCCTCTATTGTTTTTATTTTTCTTTCCAAATAGTTTCTCATTTAGAAATGATAATAAATAAGGAGTTTTTAAAAAGAAAAGAAAATAGTAGTGTCAACTCAACTTGGCAACATCAAAACACATAGAAACGTTATCTCTTTAACGACCAAACAGTTGCAACTGTTTACACTTTTGTTACAGACTGTTACCAATTTTTTTGCTCATGTTGAAATGCTTGCTTACATCGTACTGTTGTCTAAAACGACGTGATTTTATATGGCGTCTACTAGCACGTATACCAACGTAAAAATAAAAATATTCCACACTTTGCTCGGATATCTGAACGAAGCTGAAAACCGATCAGACCCTTTCATGTGGTGGAACATAAGTGGCTTCCCACGATCGGCGATTCTACAGATCATCGCGGACAGCCGATCAGCACGGACGGCAACGCACCGCAGACAGAGCTCTTCCTACGGTCCGTGACAGTCTGTGTAGGTCCGTGACAGTATTGTTTGATTATATCATAAAAAGGCCACTCAGGCTTATAAACATCATCAGCTCCATTACCAGTTCCCATCGATTCTCTAACTTTTGTTTGCCTTTTGTATGTAGGCATTAAATTATTTTTCTTCCTTTTTTTTATTCGGTTCCATGCATCGTTGCGGTTCTTATGCTCCGGCGCAGTGGAATTTCATAAACTTGATTCATTTTGATACAAATTTAAAAAATCAAAAATAACTTCGTTTTTCCATTCCATTTTTTAGCATAAAACTGCAAAACAACTTTGACAACACTACAGACATCTACTCGTATCAGCGAATGAAAAAATTCTGACTTGCACTTGTCTGTTAAAACACAGAAGCGCTAGGATCGCGTTGCACGTACCGCACTTTTGATGTTACCGACTCTAGATGGATAGGACGCACCAGCACGGACGTGCCTCTGCTACCACGGACGAGACCTTTCCCACGGTGCGTGGTGCGGGCTGGTCCGCTTACGTCCGCAATATCGCCGACCGTAGGAAGCCGCTATATGAAGTAAATTATTAAATAAGTAAATAATGTATAATTACCGTCGTCGTTCTTTGGCATGCTGTGTCTGGGAGTACTAGAGTGAGTGGGAGACAACGGAAAAGTTCTAGCACTACCAGGAGCCGGACTTGTAGGCTGTGACCAATGACTAAGGCTCCCGATCGGTAAGCAATAATAAGGCTCGGTCTCAGGCTCCGTATTTCTGTGCAACATCGAAGGGTACAATTTTTCTGATTTTGTCGATCTGTAAATAAACGCAAGCATAAGAATACTTTGAAGATTAGCAAGAGTACGCTGCGTTAAGGCTTTGATCAGTGATTTAAAGAGCGTATTAGTTTGCAAAAGTGTCATTGTTCAAAAAATAATAAAAGAAACTTAAAAATTAGTAACTTTATATCGTTAGCAGACAATTTTTTATTATAAGAGAAATTTATGGAAATAAATGCAGTATTAAACAAACATTATAGATAGACTGTAAAAGAATGAAATTTTCAAAGAACAAGCCAATCTTGGAAGTCGATTTTCTATTGACGAATGTATGGTGAAATTTAAAGTACGTAATTCTATCAAACAGTATAATATGCCCAAGAAGCCAATTAAGCGTGAAAATTTGGGCAAAGTGTGATGCTATTACTGGATATCTGTAGCAGTTTATTATCTACACTGGAAAAACTGAAGGTATTGAAAATGATAATGGGATACAAGGTTGTATCTGAATTATGCCAAGATATACCACACAAATCTTTGGTTATTTTTGATAACTTTTTTACAAGTTGCAAACTGTTGGAAGATTTATATGCTAAACATTTGTATGCTGCAGAAGGATTACCCGATTTCATGAGGAAAAAGAAAACCAAAAACAAAAAACTTCAGAATCTAATGTTTGAGCAGTGGCCCTATAACAGCAATAAAGTGGTTGGATACCAAAGAAGTCACGGTTATTACAACTGCCAACCAACCACATGAAGTAACCATGATAAAACGTACACAAAGAGATGGCGCAAAGAAGATAAAATGTGCCCAGAAGTTATTGCAGATTATACACTAAACATAGAAGGTGTTCACTTTGACAACTTCATCATAATATCCCATAAGTAGGAAGTCTAGAAAATCGTGGATGAGATTCTACTTCTTTCTTTTAGATGCAAGTGTAATTAATGCATATATATGTACACAAGAATTCATGACAAAAAAATACTTCCCACAGGATTTTAGGATTCGCCTTGGAAGAGCTCTCATAAGTGACTTTACAGTAAAGCAAGACTTGTGATATGTAAAAATAAAAAAAAAACGGAAACTTTGGTGTTCCAGACGACATTCGGTTGAGAAATGTAGGACCAGATTTAGCAATGTTTCACAAACAAATAAATTGTTTCACAAACTGTACACACGTAATTAATTTCCACCTACAAACATTTTTTAAGGAACAACGGGAAAATAGTTATTTTTATTATTTTTTCAAATTATTTTTTATTTCACCAAAAATATGTTTTATTTACCTTATTTAGATACCAAAAGTATATAAACAAACAAATTAATTTTCCTTATATCCCATGTCATATTTAGGGTTAAGTTATACCGTATTTTTTTTCAAAAGAGTCAACACTCTGCTAACGATATAATTGATGGCAATTATATCAAATTTCTCATGGCCAAAAACTCAATTTACTTCTGTTAAAAAAAAAACATCAAAAACCAAATTAAAATTAAAACTAAAAACCAAACAATAGTACAATCAAAACCAAAAAGCGAACACGTCTGACTAAAAAAACAATAATAAAGTAAATAAACAGCTTTCGTGGTGGTGTGAATCGAGCGTGAACGTTTTAAATATCGTATCGGAAATTACATAATTTAATTCTTTGTCGTGTAGGCTGTGAGAAACAATCAAAGCGGACAAAACAAACAAATGCCAAGCGTTCAAGAAGGTGTTTAATTTCGATACAATACGACAACTCTTTGAGCTAAATGTTTACAATCGTTTGATAATACCCTTAGAGCATTCACAGTATCATTAATATGGTGTGATTAATAAAATATACTACATTAATAACATAAAATTGTACAGTAGCGCAAAATAAATATCGTTGTATGTCACAAGTAACGAAAATTTTGTTTTAAATAAATATTAAGAAAAATATAATACTAACTCTCGTTTAAGTTAGATATTTAGATAGTTATTTTAGTTTAAGTATCCTAATGTTTTTCTGGTAAATATTTTTGGCGAAAAAATGGCTATTATAATCCAATAATAATTGACTTTCTTCATTTTTACGACAATCTAACAAAAGCAAACAACTATGGATGTTAAAAGTGTTCTTTACAAGAGTGTCCTTTACATTTTGAGGTTTTCTGCAATTGTAGTTAAGTATACAGGCTTGAAACACCAAGAAATTAGTCATTTCTTGGTGTTCCAAGCCTGTATACGCAAGCCAAGAACAACAATCGCAGAAAAAAATCTCAAATAAGTATAAATATGTATATCTCTTGTTTGATATATTTGGTAACACTGCTAATTACTTATACCCAACCGAAATATTCATTCAGTTACACTTGGACGATGTTAGAGAAACCCTGCCCATTTCCAACTGCAAACTTAATTTACTCACTGCTTTTAGAAGATAACTATTGCGGTTTTTGGAAGATATAATGAAAAATTATTGTAAAAAAGAACGAAAAAAAGGTCGGAAGGGAAATAAAAAACAACGGAAAAGCGCGAAAAATTGTTAAAATAGTCACAAAAAATGTCACTTTTTTCTTGCCTTTTCGTTACTTTTTCGACAATTCTGATGCTTTTAGTCGAGTTTTCAACACGCACAATCAATTTTTATCGAGAAAGGCGATCACTCGAGAAAGGCAATCAGCCGAAACAGCTGTAGTGATAAAATTTAAAATAAATTTTGTGGAAGTTTGAAAACAAAGTTTTCAGTGTTTTATTGTTACAATTTTTATCGCGTTTTAAATGCTGCTGACATTTCAAGGAATTCATCAGCCAAAAAGTTTTAAATGGACCATAAGGTAAAGTTAAGTAAATAAAAATGTAAGAAAGTTAAAAATTTAAGTTAGAAAAAGTTAAGCAAACTAAATGAGAGCGAAAGAGTCAAATCAAAGTAGTATTGAACAAATAAGAGAGTCTAAAAGCTTGGAAAAAGACCCAAAGCAACGAAAAAGTGGCACAGCATACTAAAAGTCAATAAATAAGCGTGAAAAACATGCGTGGATAAAAAGAAAAAACAATAATTAAGAACTAATTTTCGGCATTTTTATGTTTCTGACAAGTGATATTAACAGCTCAAGTTATAGTTTCTATTAAATGCCTCATAACACTTGATATTTGACACCCAATCGCCAATGGTCCAGGTTAAAGTCAAGGTCACACGTCGTCAATGGAAAAAATCTGGACAAAACCTCCTACAATGCCTCCAAAAAGAACAAAAAGGCGGTACCGAATAATAAAAAGTGATAAAAAAGTGTCAATAGGATGCAAAAGATAGTCAAATCTTTAAAAGCACAAGAAATAGATTTTTTCTAAACTTTTCTTTGTTTTATAAATTTTAATAATTTTTCGTCACGTTTTCTTTTACTCATTTTCGGCACTTTTTTTATTTGTGACATGTGACATTGACAGCGCAAGTTATGATTAAAGTACAATAACTTTAATTTTTCTTTAAAATAACAATAAAAGCATATCTGATTTCTTTTACCACTATTAATAAGCAAATATGTAAATATATTTTTGAAATTTATTGATTACTGTGTCTTAGACCCTTGGAAAAATGATTTATTTTGGTACATCACAGTACCTACGCCGGACTGAGCTAGCCACTAACTGTAATAAAGGTCACGACGTTAAAAAGCAATGCAAGAGCGTAAAAGCAACAAAAAATGTTATACTGGAGTAAAAATGCGATAAAAGGAACAAAACTCATAGGAAAAGCGATGTAAAATGGCCAAAAGAATAGGAACATTAAAAAAGAGGGTCAAAAGCACCAAGAGCAACAAAAAAGCAGCACAGAATAGTAAAAAGCGGTAGAAAAGCGCTTGAAAAGAGAATAATAAACAGAGTTAAAAGCCTCACAGAGTCACATTTTTTAACAGCTTTTCTTCACTTTATTAACGCTTTGGCGCTTTTAGTTACTTTTTTTACGAATTTTAATAATTTTTCGTCTGTTTTTTACGCTATTCACTCATTTTCGACACTTTTTTTGTCTATAACAGGTGACATTGACATAGCCAAGCTATCACTTTTGTTAAATACTTCAGCACACTTGAAGTTTGACCCGTAACCATCAATGAACTCGAAGTCATAGGTTCTCAACAGAAAAATCGTTGTAATAGAAGAGAATGTGCCAAGACCGCCTAAAAGCCATTAAAAGGTGTCAAAAGCAGTAAAAAATGACAATCAGAAGCAAAAAATGCTACCAAAACGATCCAAAGCATCAGAAAAGTTATGTAATAATGAAAAAAGGATGGGAACATTAAGAAAGAGAGTTAAAGGCTTAATAGAATTAAATTTCCGACTTAAAAAGCCAGTTTAATCTTAACAAATCTGCTCATAAAATATTAAGTACCTTGAATACATATTCAATACACACTAAAAATTTATAAATACCGTGGTTTTTCTTACTATTTTGTTAAATCTTTCAAACTGTGAATACTATCACTGTCATAGTTATTGATGTATATATATTTATGAAAACATTTAGCTCAAACAGTGGAAGAAAAAAGTTTATTCGCAAAAAGGCCTTTATCCGCTTTAATACCTTGGAAAAGTCCTTTCTCTGAGGTAGCTGTATGTAAGAAACATTCGATGTTATAATTATCTAGTTAAGACAGTCAAAAAAGTGCAATACATATTATTATATTCAACTTGATGCCGTAAGTCCTATTAAACAGTTGTATTATATTACTAAGTGCGCGCTGTAAAACTGGTTGCATACATTAGCACAGAATAATAAACAATCAGAAGGGCAACTCTCAGATGCCGCCTTTGAAGTTTTTCAGCACGCGCGCCATGTTTAGGAGGACACCAACATGATTTGTGAGGTTATGCAATTGTTTACATTCTGTTTAATTATATTATATTTATATTCTTATATTTAAAACGTTAATATAATTGTATAGTATGTCTATGATTGCCGTAAGTCAAATAAACCTGGTTTTTTTCCATGCACACCACATAAACAACACTGGTTTCCCTTTAAAATCCTCGTAAAACATGGCGGAACGTCTGCGCGAAGGAGATGCGCGTACTTAATTTTCCGTGGAGAGTGGGCATTCTGTTTGTTTATTATTCTGTGACATTAGGTACACGAAGTGCATGCTGTATAGTCGGTTGCCTACATTTAAGGTCTTTTAGCAAGTAGCGAAAACTGAATTATTATTATTTTTTAATGATATTATGCCGCTAATGTTGTTGCTTTTTGTTGTATTTTCATTTTAATTTTCAGTTTCTGTAATTTTTGTAAAATCAGTTTCTATTAGAACTGAAAAATATGAAACAGGTATATTAAAGATTTGAACTGCAATTTAATAAAGCATATTACCAACAATACCTTTATTTTCATTTTTATTACATATAATAGGGGTCCTAGTTTTAAGAACATGTTGCTAAAAACAACTTAGGATAGTGACTGTCTAGAAGTAAGTGTCTAGATTAAAAAGAAGACTTTAATGTAATTTTAACTACATTTACAAAACATAAATTAAGCTTTCAAAAATTTCTTTTGGTTTTTGAACATAATAAATATTGACGATACAGGCGCATATTGCATAATAGGTTGCCTACATTTAGTGACTAGAATACAGAAAATTACATTCGAAGATTTTGAAACAAAAACAATATTATAAAATACCAAATACTTAACGCCTTTATAGAAATTTACTATACGTAAAGGAAGCTTCATTTTAAATAAAAATTAATATATTGGAGGGGGGTACTGTAAAAATATACAAACAGAACTGGATGAAAAACAAGAGACTAATGTGAAACGAAATTAGTAAGTCACAAAAGCCATGGCAAAGTGATATTTGAGTGAAGAAGAATAAAAGGGCAAAGATACCCTGTTATGCTTCTACAAACTCACGTGATACAGAAGAAAAGTTCTGTTATAGTCCGTTCGATCAGCTTTTGACAAATTTATTGTTCGAAATAAAATTCCTGCCTCCCAATATTAATAGTTCAAATAAACTTGAAGTGTTGCAGATCCTTTCATTGAAAAAAAAAAAGAATAATCATGAATGGGAGTGTGTACTCATTAATTGTTGATTAAAAACTTTTCATTTGGAAATACTAATCTTTAAACAACTATAAAATTTCCAAAATAAATATTTAACTTTTACGTCATCCAATTTTGACAATGACAATTGACAAAAGGAAACAATTATGAAATGATATGACGTAACGTGAATATTATGTGTTACAATTTTATCTATTCTGAGTTGTTTTGGTATTTTGTTTTTTTATGAAATGCACCAAATGATTGGTTATTCATAATATTCTAGTTTGTTTTAAAACATACAGCATCAAGTTTGATTTTTTTGAAAATACATGGTGTTTTATTCAATTAATGAAAATAAAAAAAATTAAACAATAGATACATCATAATATAACCGAAAAAAACCTGAGTTACAATCAAACATTTATACTTAGCACTATCACAAGTTTTAAAAATTAAAAACCGCGATTAACCTTTAACAGATTACAAAAACCTATGCATCCAGGCGGACGATGTAAGATCTTAACCAATAACAACAGAATCTCCAGCAGAATGGAAAACTGGTAGGAATAACACTGAGTAATAACACATGTGGAAAAACAAGGTAAATAAAGGTAAGCTGTACGTAGTTCTTTATCTTCAGCCGGCAACGCCAGAATATGAAAGAATTTTTATTTCTAAGGAAGACAATACTGGACAAGGTCAGAGTATGTAGATCGATTTAAGTTCCCTATATGTATTGATCCTTTTATAGTGCTTATAGTTGGCAAGAGGTCCCAGTTTAAGAAAGTCTTTATTACAGGTCAGCATTGCGAATAAAATCATCCAGTAACACCTAATCGATACTAACTCAACGACCATATGCAGATATTCAACTCTTCAAGGCAAATCAGGCCAACCTACTCGATGCAGTCATAATATGGTTTTAAATGGTAATGATACATACGTTGGAAAAAACATATAAAGCAATTTGTTTGGGGCTCCATCAGACAGAAAAGCACTATGAACGTTTTTATTAAACTATTACGAAGTAACCATGTGGCAGTATGAGAAAGCATGTGGTAGAGACCTCTAGAAAGACCAGCGTGGCGATGAGAATCATCCAGTAAACCTATAAAAAATAACTCACAAGTCTACTAGATAGGCTGGGTTGGAGTCTTGCCTGTCTTTTATGTCGAGTTAATTATTGTATTCTTTCTGCCTTTTGTGATTTTCACACTATGTATGCCTGAGTCCAACTATGGCATATCCCTCCTACATATCAGACCTACCAAAGAACATAAAATAGTACTTTTTACCTACTTATCTTTAATAATAGGATTAGTTTTACATTTAACATTTATTTGTCTATTTCTTACCTCTCATAATTTATTTGCAAATCATAACCAATCTTTTAATAAGATAATAGCGCCTTTTTTTGTAATATTTTTACAAAAATTTCAAAATTTCGTTACAAACACATCTAAATCTTCTATTACTGAATTAAATTAATAAAAACACCATGTATCTGTGAAATTAAACAAAAATCGGTGAGAACAACTGGTTAGTAAAAATACCTTATACTATTGCTTCGACTTAACCTTGACGGGGAATCCTCAACAATCTTGCGTGCGTCAAGCTACTTCTGTGACCTGGTAAACTCGTCAGGGATTCCATACTGTCAGTTTCGGATAATCTAGGAGCAACTGAGTAAGTATTGCTAAAACAAAACATAAAAAGATGAAACAAAACCGTTCAAAAAACAAAAAAGGTCAAAATTTTTAATTTATAATAAAAATTCTGTGATAATAAATTGTAATATACGTTGTTTACACAAATGTCTTTCTGCCACAAATAAAAAGTAAATTACAATTGGCAAACACTTGATATAGAGGGTAAAACTGAACTAACTCTCATTTTAGCCAGAAGGTAGGCAACACAAGTTACAGTTTCTAAAACACGACACAGTTTGTGCACTGGAAAAAATATCTAGACTACTTGTCGAGCTCATCAACAGTACAAAACTTTTCAAAAAGAATGTTTTGTCAATGCAATAACTATAAACTAAAGTAATTTATATCTTCTTACCTGTGTCGTAACCAAGGAGCATAAGGACTGGTGTTCTCGATGGCCTGAGTATCTGAAAGAGACCCGTCGCTGACTTTGGGCCTCGCTTGTCTCATCACTAATCCGTATTCTTGATGTGTGACGGCACCTTTTGGAAGACTTTGTGAACCCATCATCAGGCGTTCGCGCACTGACTGACTGAGCTGGTTGGCAGTGTTACCCGTCAAGGAGTAACTTTTAAATTGGGGCGGACTTGCTTCTAAAAAAAAACAAACTTTGAATTTGTTGATAAACTTAAAAGATTTTTATAAGTCGGTTAAGATATTGCAAATACATCTAAACATTGGAAACACTTCTCAAGATCGACAGGGTATAGGTATCTCGAATTTCATTAAACTAATTATATTGATAATATTTATTATCTCTTTACATTCCGTGGTCATGTCTGTCAAGTGCGATAATAGATGGCGCTACGTAGCTCCACGTGTATTTTCCACTTCTATCACTACTGAATGCGACTCAAGTAGGCCAACAAAACATCGTAGTGTTCATGAATATATACTTTTAGATAGGAAATACAGGCAGTAATGTTTTCTAGCGCATAATATGCCGCCCTCTATACAATGAATTACAAATAGTTGTTTCTGGAAGATAAAGATATTTTTAAAACTGATTTTTATTTCGTGTCTTAATTCACGTACGTTATTGTGTTGATTATTATTTTCCTTTCCATTAAACAGTTCCGTCAGGTATCTTTCCCATCGTTTGCTGGTATGTTTTTCTGGTAATCTTTCCCATTCCGGTAAGCTTTCTTGCTCCTCTTTGGTAATATATGATTGGCATAATCCTCTTTCTCTGGCTTTACTGCATTTATACCATGCAGCTCAAGTTGCAGCCACCTAGGAAAGAAATCTGAACCACCAACTAACATTTAAACCTACCGAGTCAAATTACTGGCTTCGGATCAAAGTTTGTTGATCCTAAAATATTGACTGCGAATATGGTGATAGGTAAAAAAATCGAGCTTTTCCAACAAATGACTTTCCGAACTCTAGCTAAGCTGGTTTTTGTACGTAGATCGATTTTATATCACGAATTCAAGCAAAAGTTTAGCGATTGTCTGAAAATGACTTATTTGTTATGAAAGTTGTACAACAGACTAAAATATCATTTCGTTTACATCCTAACCTTAAATAGAAGTCAGTGGAGTGACTGTAGATGGCAATTAATCGGATCTTATGGACGGGCAAAATCCCTAGTTCTCTAATATGCAGCTCAAGCAAAAAATATATGAAAGTAAAAGAAACTCTGCGCTGGATGGGCCATGTTGAACGGATGTTGGAGACTGAAACACCAAAAGATATAATGAGGCAAACACCGGTAGGAGAAGGTCAAAGGACGACCCAAACTTAGATAGATGGAATAAGTGGAACAAGATCTGAAAACACTTAAGATTACCCACTGAAACAACAAAGTAAGGAAAGAACAGAATGGCGGAAAGTCCTAGAACAAGCCAGGACCCAGAAAGGGTTGTCGAGCTACTGATAATGATGATGAAAATAAACTTTTGGCGCTGAGAAAAAACTTTTTTACGCTTGATAAAATCATTCAGATTAATAATCAAAACAAAAAGGCCTGTTAGCTTCGAATTAAGGATTTCTTTTTTATAAGTGGGCAGATCTGCTCTATCTTTGTATCAAGTAAATGTCGGAAATAAAAAAGCACTTAATCCGTTTTTTGTTACTGACCTAGTGTACCTTTAGAGGAGAGTTCTCGAATCTCCAAAGAAATCTCAGTCTATGACGTCACCTGATTGACCTTAGTGCAAGATTCGTTCTTGGTAGTCCCGTAAATACTTCCTGAGGTACTTTAAATCGCCCTCTCATCCTCGAGTCTACGCCGAACGGCTACCTGCTAAACCAGACCCTCCTCTCTGTAAGGTCGAGCATTAAGTTACAAAACACTACATCCATTATCCATAGATTGACAGTAAGGATTCACCTGTTCCTTTCCCCTGTTTCCCCTTTTTTGGTCTCAAAAACTGTTTTTTATAGGAACCCGCTGGAAAACCTTCGTCGCTCTCCTAATAAGGCATCACTTCCAGCCGAGCATTTCCTCCTTTCCCGCCGTCTGACTCACACAATCTAGATCACTTTTCGCCTCTCATCAAATGTATTCTCTCAACTTACAGAATTTCTCCCTCTTACCGTTGACATTGGTCCAGCTGTTTTTCTTTCTTTTTTCTCTTCTTGATCACAGCACGGATATAGTTGTGTACACTGGTTCTTTCCATTCTGTTCCTTTCTACTATCTATCTGTTGCACTATAACATTGTATTTGTCACAGTGTCCGCAGTATAGGCGTTCATCCATGTCAGCTTTTCTGAACCTAGAGAGATAGGCTCTAAAACAGACCACAGTCTACCTAAACCTTATGTTCGGGCTTAGCATATTTGTCCACTGTGCCACATCTTCCGTGTTGCTCCATTCTTCTTACCATCTTTCAATTGACCTTTCCCTTTCCTTTTTTTTCTCGATCATAGTAATCTCTCCTAGTAATCCATAGTAATTTCTCCTTATCGTCTTCGTGTTGATTGGTACCAATGTCTTGTTAAGTTCTTTAAAGTTATGCCCATATCATTTCTTAAGTACACTGACTGTTACCTTTACCTTACCTTATGTAATTGCACAATGGCTTTTAATTCAATCAAAACTGATCGGTTATCTCACTGTTTGTACTTTTATACCTTCTACCAACAACTTAATATCGTTTTATTGATTTCATTTCGCAAGAATATACTGCACGTATTCGAAACTCGACTTTAATAAATAGTTGTAGCAAAAACAGACTGATATAATAAAAGTTCGACGGTATTATATACCAAATACAGTTCATACTTACTGTGAGATTGTTGAAGATCGCTCGAACAAGTTTGAGTGCCTCCCGAAACTTTAACTTTAGTCCTGGGAACTGCGGAAACAGCTGCCGTTTTCCCCGTAGACTGATTTTGGATTACTGGAACACACAAGAAAACTTTTAATGCTTAAATTCGAACGGATCGTTTAAAGTTGCGAAATATCTTTTAACAAGTTTTACGTGAATAGGAAGTAAGCGAGTATGAATATGTAGTTTGCGCAGACATAAGTTTTCCATCACGTGATCGACGACGATCAGTAGCGTACATACATATATAAAAAAATATCTGTATCTATCTATCTAATTAGCCTTTTTCGGTCCATATTTGGACATAGGCCTCCCCAATCCTTTTCCATTCTTCTCTGTCTGTCGCTACAGTCATCCATCTAGAGCCCACGTGCTTCTTGATATCATCTGCCCATCTCATTTGGGGCCTTCCTCTGCTTCGTTTATATTCCCACGGTCTCCAACTTATAAGATTTTTGTTCCATCGGTCTTCTTTTGTCTTATATTGTGTCCGGCAAATCTCCATTTCAATTTTGCAACATTCCTCACTCTTGTTTTCTCTCTTATCCACTCGTTTCTCTTTTTATCCATTAGTCTTATATGCAACATTTGTCTTCCTATTGCTCTTGGGTTTTTATGATTTTGTCCATGTTTGCTTTTGTAAAGTCCACGTTTGGGAACCATAAGTGAGAACAGGAGTACGCATTGATTGTACACTTTGGTCTTAAGATGCTGTGGATATCTTTTGATTTTAAGAATGTAGCTTAGTTTGCCAAATGCCGCTCATGCCAGTCTAACTCGTCTCTTTATCTCTGCTGTTTGGTTTTTCTTGTTAAGTTTTATAGTTTGACCCAAATATATAATCCTGAACTTGTTCTATTTCATCTTGTCCGATCCTCATTGTGTTCTTCATCTGTAATTTGTTATGATTTTGGCCTTGCTGTAATTCTATTAAGATACTATCTTTCCAGATTCGACGTCCATTCTTTCATCATTTCAAACAATTCTTTGTTTTTACAATTGTATCAATACGATGTCATCAGTACCTTAGATGGTCAAACAGTGTGCCACAATTTTTATACCTTTGTCTCCCATTATAACTTTTAAAAGTATCTTCAAGCCTGATTGAAAGTTTCGTGATATTGTACACCCTGTCGCACACCTCTATTTATTTGGTATTGATTTTGTTCCTTCAATACTTAAATTGTTGTTTTGGTTTCTTTTATATATATTGCTATTAGTTCCGTATAGCTGTGGTCAATTCTGCTGTTAATCAAAAACTTTTTCACTGCCCAATGTTCGACACTCTGCGAAAGCCGATTTCGACATCTATAACGCATATATAAGAGGAATGTGTAGTCAATTTGCTTGTTGCTAATAGAGTAAGTCTTCCATGCGTAGAAAATGGGCCATTTTATGCTGAATCCCGTTCTAAAACCAGCTGATTCTTTCGACAGGTATCCAGTCGAACTGTTGTCGAAAATCTACTCTCGATTAAAATTTTTTGGTAGGAGTGATAACATTTACGATTTACATGAGGAGTGTTACAGAGGACGGTAGAGCATTTATTATATCTGCTCTAATATATTCCCCTGTCTTGTGTAGGATAAAGTTACGGATTCCTTCCAGTTGTTTGCTTTCTAGAATCTCTAGTATAACAAAGGGAATGTAGATATTAAGTACACACTGTTACACCATAGCATCAGCAGCGTCGGCAGATATTGCTATTCTTTCCAGGCGATTTGGTGTGTTGTCATTTCTGTCAATCCTTCTTTATTTCTGATTTGCTTATTTCTTGGCTGATAGCTCTGATTGACCATTTTTTATTTAGCCTTACGTTGGTTTTCTAATTTCTGTCTGTGATTCCCTTTTTGGTTTATATAATTCTGAGTAAAATAGATTATATTTTATATTCATCTGATAATGTTTTTCTCATCTCCGTTTACATCATTTATTTGTTTTATTTTCAGAAACTTAAACCTAATTCGGTCTTAAGCATTCATAGTATTTGTTGTTTCTGTATTTAACTTCTTCTATTTTTATTTCTTGTGCTTTCTCTTATTTCCTTTTAACATCTCTGCTCTTTGTTTAATTGATTGCTTCTACAATTCTATAGATTTTCTTTGCCTTTTCTGCGGTCACATCCTTCTTTATCCAAAAGCTTCTTTGTGTCGGTTGATAAATAGTTGATTCTTTTTTAATCCTTCTTGAGCTTTTGTCTTTTCCGGATGTAATCAAGGTTTGGCTGTAATAATGTTAACTATTCGTCCATATCTTTTATCATCAACTGTCAAATTTTTGGTAAGTTGTCTTATTAATAGCTTTTAAAAAAATATAATGACAATAATTATGAACAATTATCAAATATATACCTTGAACATTTGCGCCCGATTGCTGTGAGCCTGCACTCTGACCGTTTCATACCCAGTACCGTCCTCTTGAATTACCGAAACTTTGCGCACTACCCGCTAGCTCTCCATCCCCGGCTTTGTCTTTTGCCGCTACTGCTCCCATGTGGACTTGCTCTTCTCTCCCGTCTTACTTGAGTGGGACTGCCTGGAGCGGGCGCTGGGGAAGGGGGTGAACCAACACCTATACAGAATAAAAATTGATTAATATTGTTACTACGATCTAACATCACATGTGGTAAAATCACATTTAATATGTTAAAATGTATATTCTACGGATTACAAACAAAGTTTTAAAGTAACAATTTAGCTCAGTTTGTGAAAACCCCGAAATAAAGAATTTAACCCTATGAAAATTAATATATAAAATAAACCCTCTCTCCTATTGTATAGGGTAAAAGCTTGGACAATGCATATATACTGTTGATATAAGATTGAATTATTCGAGTCATCAATTTAGTATGGATCAACCACAGTTCAAAATTTAGAAGATACTTAACAAAATTCAAAGAATTTGGTATTACGAGGAACACAAATCATCTATTCACGATTTTATGTCTTATTGTTAATGTAAAATATCACGATTCAACATGACTTATTATATCAAGTGTTCACATTCTCACGTCCAGCGGGACTTGCTGCACTCTCATAGAGTACCCAAGACAATCCTTTAACATTGCTGTGTTTAAGAAGCATTAACAAAACTGAACTAACCAGTAATTACCGAGACCCAAACAAAACGTGGTATACACAATGAAATGATCACTGGAACCTGGGGTTTCGCCGAATTTAGATTTTAACATTGTCATTTTCCTACATTAAATTTATTTTCATTGAAGTGTATAAGTAAGCTTCGTTACATACTTATATGTAGATAAAACGTTTGAGATCGTAGCTTCCACGGCCAGAGTCAGAAATTACTAATTTATTCGTACTTCCGGGTTTGGAACATTCATTTGGAGTGGACCCAAAGTGAGGTTATCTCGACGTTTCGCTACAATTGTATGGACTTCTTCAGAAGAACAAAGAAAAAGAAAAAAAAGACCAAGAAGTTGGTATTTTTAGCCAACGGTAAACTCATTACTCAAGAGGGCATTAGGCACAGTAACTCAACTACTCAACCAGCAAGGGTGAAAACCAAATGCAGACAGGATTTCACGTCCAACAGCTCAAACACTAACGCCGTCGAGAGCGGAGTGAATCCCGTAATAGCGGAGTAATCGTCGGATTCACTCACCCGCCTCTCGACGCGTTAGTGTTCTGAGCTGTTGACGTGGAATCCCTGTCCTGGCATTTGTTTTTCACCTCTGCTGCGTTGAGTAGTTGAGTTACTGTGACCAAATGCCCATCTTGGTAGTTAGTATTCGCCTCTGGTTGCGTTGAGTAACGAGTTACCGTTTGCTAACTACCCATCTTCCTGTTCTTTTGTTTCTTCTTTCTTCTTTTTCTTTTCTTTGTCTACCTGGAAGCTACAATACAATGTAGCGAAACGTCGAGATGAACCCACTTGAGGGTCCACTCACAAATGACCACGGGTCCAAACCCGGAGACGAAATAAATATATAACAATACTTGTTTCAGCCTATACTAACCTGGAAGAATCCGCCCAGTATACCGACTTCCACTGCTGTGATGGGAGTGTTTTGAATCGGCTTCGACTCTAAGTTCCTGGTATTCCTTCTGGGTAGGCGTGTTCGAGTCCTAAGAGAATACCATTCGGATGGACTTGGAGGTAACTCCATGTAGCTGCGGGGGGGTGGGGGAGACTCGCTGGAGCCTCCCCTTCTACTGGACTGTTCTGTCAACACGGTGAGGCCGGGGGTAAGACGGGGAGTGCTGAAAATAAACATTGTGATAAGTTATTTGTTTATATTTAGGATATAAATAAAAAATTTTCAAATCACGAAACAAAAATCCGTAGATCCTATAGAAACCGAAATCCATATTTTTGATATTAATCTCTGTCGTCTAATTTGCAAGGCAAAAATAAGAGTTGCTTAAGATGTAGAGAAGAAGAGAAAATTGGGAATCTAAAACTCTATTCCATAACAATATATTCGCACTAAGCAAAAATCATTGGCGAATTGATTCCTTGAGTAGTCAGGAAAGAGTATACGTGAAGATAAAAGAAAACAGTTAATGTTTGATTTAACGTATAGTGTCTCTATATATACCTTATACGTATTTTCATCCTAAAAATTTCGTGAGACGACTATTACAAAGAGCTCTTGAACATTTATTGCAGAAAACATTTTAGATTTACTCTATACAGACTTTTTTCTGAATATAACAAAATGAGAGATTTGATAATTACCAATTTGTAAACACTTCGTATAACGGTTTAATTATGTTGAAACGATATCTTTGGTTTTAGAAATGCGATTGGATAAAAAAGGATGATTAAATTCTCTAAACAGTCGCGTTTCAAATTGGTCTCTAAATCCGGCCCGCCCTCCCTTCTAACTAGATTCAATTAGCTGGCTGCATACAGATTAGATTAAAATTTTGATATCTGAAAATTTAAATCAATTTGCTTTGTTTTGTTAATTACTCAGAAACTATGAATGGAACGACATCTACCAATGATATAATTAAATCTAGAAGCGTATTATCCCGGCTGCCTTGTTTGTTTTGTCTTTCAAACTTCATTTAAATATCTGTTTACACCGAATATGAGATCGAATATGAACTGTCAAATATCCTATTATTTAGTCAGAATAACAAATTCTTAAGGGTAATCTTCCATTAAAAGAATCTAACACAGGGTGACAATTTGAAAAGTTTCCTGAACGTAATACCTTGATTGTGAATCATATGAGAAGACAAGGGATAACTTTTTGTTGAAGAAATGTTCTGTTATTATATTATATTATATTTATCCTATTCCTCTATATATGGCGTTCATAGATTTTCGAAAAGCGCTTTCCACAGGGTCCGAACATTGAGGGCATGAAAAGTTCTCTTGATTTTAACAGCTAATTGACCACAATATACGGACCTAATAACCAATATATATAAGGAAGCAAAAACAACAATTAATGTATATGAATGAAATCCAAAATCATAACAATAAGTAGAGGCGTGAAACAGGTGATAACAATATCACTGAAAGACTTTTCAATAAGCTCTTTGAAGATACTTTTAAAATATTAGAATGTAAAGAAAAAAGGTAATAAAAATTTGTGAACAAACGCTTTGAAACCATCTAAGGTACGCATGATGAACAGCGTATTGATAACCGAATACAAAAAGAAGAAATATTTGATAATTGATGAAAGAACCTGGCCCGATAGAAGCTGGAAAGATAGGGCCATAATATAATTACAACAAGACCAAAAACTAGATACAAATACAGATGAAGACATCACAATGAGAATCGGACCGAGATGAAATAGAACAAGTATAAGGATTGTAAATATAATCATATTAAATATTATAAAAATACTATATATTATTATATATATCTATAATCTTGGTGTCAACCTATAAAACGTAACAAATGAGAAACCAAACCAGACAGAGATCAAGAGACGAGTTTATAACTGGCATGGCGGCATTTGCAAACTAAGCTACATTCTTAAAAATACAAAAGATATCCACAGCATCTTAAGACCAAAGTATATAATCAATGCGTACTCCCTGTTCTTACTATATGGTTCCCAAACGTGGACATCTACAAAAGCAAACATGGACAAAATCTAAAAAACCCAAAGAGCAATGGAAAGACAAATGTTCAAAGACACATAAGAACAAAGAGAAGGAAATGAGTGATAAGAGAGAAAACAAAAGTGAGGATGTTAGACAAGAATGTTGCAAAAATTGAAATGAGATTTGCCGGACACAATAAAAGACAAAAAGAAGACCGATGGAGAACAAAATTCTTATAAGTTGGAGACCGTGGAATATAAACGAAGTAGAGGAAGGCCCCAAATGAGATGGGCAGAATGATATCAAAAGCACGTGGGCTCTATATAATGACTGTAGCGACAGACAGGAAGAAGAATGAAAAAGGATTGGGGAGGGCCTTGTCCAAAGAAGAGACCGAAGAAGTCTAATTAAATAGATAGATAAGAGATTATATTTATCTACTAGCTATGTGTAAGTTGTAAATCTACCTTAAGATATTGTAAAACCTACCTAACATTAGTGACAATCAAATAGAAGAAGCCCGGAATGTGAGAAGAAGGACAGACAGTTGACAGTTCGACAGACCTGGTCTATCATGGTCCTATAGAGATAATTATGTATTAGTATTCGTATGTCTGTTTGATAATAAATCAAATAAACAGAAGTGAGTCGGCTATTAATAAACCAAAAGCTCCCAAAGAGTAGAACAAACAAATACATCCTAACTAGAGATAGATGCTTAAGTGCCGATCCATTTCGAAACGCAGATGAGATATTGGCCTGTTGTAGTCACGATAGTTGTATAAAGCATTAGGACAAAACCGAATATATCCCAACGAATGTACGTGTATTATGGCAGATCACTTCTCAGTATTTCTGCAAACGCTCCCGAGTTTCTCTTTGGACAATCATGAAAGTGTCGCTCTGTGCACTCGATTTTTCCATACAGCAAATTCCACTCGTTAGAAAACGTATTTTCAATCAACATCAAATAATGCAAAAACTACTAGAATCGATCCGATCTCTCCACACTACTTCCAAGGAAACTTAACATAATATGGGTGCCTTCTAATATCGATCAACCAATGGAAATAAGTATGGCTGACAGCGCTGTAAAGAGCATCTACAACCAACTTACCCATGCTACAACTTAGAGTTAAAAGAAGATATAAAATCAAAATTCAAAAGAAATATCCAATGCAAATGGCAGGAATACACAATACACAATAGATATATCACAAGTACAACAGAAAATGGGAAAAAAGCTGGAAAGTTTGATCGTAAGCTTCATCAGGATGTTCATTAGATTTTTCACAAAGGCATATGATAGAGTATGCAGGGACAGACGGTGGACAGCGATGCAGGAACTTTGGCTTTCCAGCCAAAAACAACAATACTCGGAGACATTTATGAAATAAACAATGGACTTAAAACAGGGAAGATGCAACATTCACTAACAACTCTTCAACTTAGCTCTGGAGCACAATAATACAGAAGTGACAAGAATCGGAAAAACCTGAATACAGTATTTCCATCGAAGAAGGACCAAACTTACTTACTGGCAATTAGCAGACGATAATCGATCTAATGGAAAACACCCGATTAAGGATGAAAGGAGACTTTCGTGAGGTTCGAGAAGGAAGCAGAGAAGATTGGGCTCCAAATCAACGAAAACAATGACGAAATATATGTATGTGAGCCGCAATAACCAAAGCAAGACAAATCGGTCAGAACATCATCATCGATGACTTTAACTTGAGCGCGTTAGAGAATTCAAGTATCTTGGAACAAAAATAACTGAAGACAATAACGGATCACAAGAAAAAAACAGATTCAGGCCGCAAAAGATGTCTTTGGCCCTCTAAACCTCTATAATTAATCGAAACCATCAATACGACTTACCGGATACGAAGGTCCCGGACACTACAACAATCATCACGACGCCGTTGTGAGTATGGAAGCGAAACGTGAACGATAACAAAGGTCAAACGAAGAGAGACTATGTGTTTTTGGAGAAAGATTCCTAAGGAAGATCTTTGGTCCTGTGGCTGGATGAAGCATTAGGACAATATAGGAAAAAACTAACAAAGACTCGAAGAACTTCACCCAGAGGCCCAACATCTAAAGAAATAAAGTCTAGAAGACTCCATGGGCATGACACCTCAGAAACATTCTGACGAACGAACAGTAAGACTTGTGTGGAGAAGTCCCAACTGAAAGAGACCACGCGGACGCCCTCGTCCGCCGGTGACGAGATAATAATAGCAGAGACCTAACACTAATGGGCGTGGAGAATTGGATGGAGGTTGCTCAGACAGAAAACAGTGGAGTATGTTGTCGAATCGGCTAAAACCCACGAAGGGTTGTAACGCCACAGAGTAAGTAAGATAAATGGCAGCAACTTTGGATTCACCAAAGACAGCAAAGCTCAAAAGATAATACAATCTAATGTTAACAGCATATTTAGTCCCATATACCCCTTTTGAAACAGAAAAGAGAAGATAACAACGAAGATTTGAGGATAGGGAACACCATCCGCTTTGACACACAGTCATCTAAGACTGTCTCTACAGACGAACAGTTCTGCTCCCACGTGCAACTGATAATGCTAACATCCTATCAACCGTCAAGCAAATCCTCACAGTATGTCAACACTACCAGACCATTCGCAATGTGCCAACAATATATCTTATCACAGTCTACAAAAGACTTCTAACAGTTCAAGAGTTCAAGAAGAACTTCGAACTGTTTCACTCACACAGCCAACCTAAGAAGCCAAAGACTTCCTACAAGACTACACCAGTGATTAACAAAATCATAAATTACAGAATATTGAATTATTCTTTAGACTGCTTAAGTAGATATCAACCTGTAATGTAAAAACTGCACATTTCTGCTCCCACAGCTCCTGCGTACTGATTGTAAATTCGAAATAAAAAAAAAAGCTCCAATAATAAAATATAATAACGAAAATAAAATAAAAAGACTATTTGAAAACTTACAAATTAATAAGGCCATTTTTCTTTCTTGATATTTGGTGTTAATAAATGTTTAGCTTTTCCAATAAAAGTATGAACTAATAACAAAAGGCATTCGTATTCACAATAATTACCAATGCAACAAATATGTAAACCAGTTGATAAACCAAAAACATGATTTTACATATTGAAATTCGTGTACACTGTGTAATTTATAACACAATGCAATGACTTGACCTTACACAAAAAAATATTTTAAGTTACATGCAGAAAACTACAATTATCTTATTACAAAATCTTAGTAATCTCATGATAACAGTTTGTGTTGTATTTCTCATATCGGTATGCAAAATATCAACAAAAATTCCAATAAAAATTGCACAATGTCTTAAAAATAACGTAAGTGGATGAATCCCACTTAATAAGTAGGTTAAGATTAACTAACAGTGCTGACTAAGGTAAAAAAACAACGTTTTGTGTCGGCACGTGCAGTTTTGAGAGAAATCATTAAAAAAAGAAATTATTTTAAAGAAACCTGAGATGTAGTAGTATGTAGTAACATACCGGATTTATGGTCCTCTTCTACAAGCATGGTCTTGAAAAATATTGAGATGAAAAGTGTTTTATATCGAGTCATTGATGTAGCTCACAACTTAGCTTCAAGCTAAATGTGGGGGCGAAATGTTTCCCCGCCGACATATCATTATCAATTAGAGCTCAAGATTAGTGTCAATAGGTTAACGCAATGGCCCAAGATAGTAATCCACATCTGGGCAACTGTTCATAACTACGACAGAATTTACGGATAGGAAATAAAATTTATCATTTAATCCATCAGAAAGTAATATCTTCATGGTAGACTATCGTAGAGTTTTGAAGTATATTACACTCTGAACAGGCTCGATCGATAAATCCGTTGTTCTGCACTTTCAAAATATATCACAATTTGAGTCGCTAGTTGTTGCAAAAGTATGGCAACCTCATTTTAAAAAAAAAAATGCAATCACGGGGCGTCGGAAATTGGGTTGTCTACAATATGGGGTCTACTTGCTAAGGTTTTTTCATTTGAAATAGGGTGCTGAGGTTGACAACCCTGGAAAATATAGCTACTCCACGCTCAGTAGGGCTGTGTTCATGATGAATCTAAAGCGTCATGACCATGTAACGATCACATCATCCTTGGCGCTACAGCCCTTCGTGAGCCTTAGCCTGCTTTCGAAAACATTCTTACAATCTTCCTATCGAGTGTCTGGTCTTCTCCACCCCACTTCCAATCGCCTTCAAATCTGCACTGTACTGCACCTTCCTTACAGTACTATCATTTGACACTAGGAGTGTGACAAGTGCACAGATTGAATGACGAGCTTCCTTTGACTAAGTAAATGCTTTTTTTTGTCCGCTATTACTGCAAATACTAACAGCAATTTTACAGGTTTATATGTAAAGGATCAAAACACAAAAAGCTACAAAATCAGAAATGAACTGACCAATGAGAAATTTTAGGTCGATTGAAAAGTTTTTAATCTCTTTCTAAGGATAACATTTCTAACCTATAGAAAGAAGTTCGAAAAAAATCCGGAAGAAAACACATAACGTCGAGAAGACAACTGGAATCATGTCGAAAACAATAGGCAGAAACAACAACAAGAAAGTAATAAAACGATAATAAGCGCATACAACAATGGAATGCTGATGAAGATTGAGTCCCTAAGGAAAGCAGACGAAAACAGAAAAATAAAAATCACTGCGAAGAATACAATAAAATCCATAAAGAAATCAGAAGGAAAATTCCGGGAATGGCAAAAGAAAAATGGACAGCAAACAAATGTACTTGAAATAGAAGCACGGCCAGAAAGAAGAATGACACGTTTTAATATGTACAAAAAGGTGAAAAGAAAGACACTAGAACGCATATAGAGTTAACCGCAAATTAGTTTAATGTTGATAAAGAGGAAATATTATGTCAAGAACAAAGACAGAATTACGAGAGTTGGAAGAATAAAGATGAGAAGCTTGTTGATGACGATATGTGAACAGAAATTCAAATCGAAAATATATCGACTGTCCAAACATAACACTCGATGATATGGAAAGCAAAGAATAGGAAAGTAACCGTCCAATAAAATTCCATGCGAAATAATCAAACTACTCGACGATAAGTAAACATTCTCTTTTAAGCCTCGTCAAAAAAAAATAGAAAGAGGACGTATACCAACAGACTGGCTACTGACGAGACATCCTACAAACAGTTCGTGTAGAAGAAGAAGAAACAGTGACCCCTGAAGTGGAAGCAGAGCCAGAACCAGCTCACACGCATCAGCAGGCATTGGATGCGGCAAAAACTGATCGATTCTTCATCCACCAGAAAAACAATATATTCCGTGGAAGATTCTATGAAGTCCTGGACAAGGCCAGTCAGTTTCTTTGGAAAGGGAAAAGAAAACAGATCAAGGGACAGACTTTTGTTGTTTAAATATAGGCTTAAATATGTATATTGTTACAGTAGCATAAATTTTCGTTATTGTATAGTAACATATGTTTTTCATAGTACCAGACATTTTTTTTATACTGTACATGCTTTATATAAATCCTTTAATAAATCTATGTGGTTTACCTGTACAGGTTTTACGTACCAGAATTTTGTCTCACTCTGTAATAAGCAAGCGATCTCTCGTTCTAAAACTGATGAAAATAATTCCCGTCCTTGTCGCTTGCATAGCGTTACTAGAGAGAGAGGACTGTAACTTCTAAAGATAAAAACTTATGGTTGTTCAGTAAAAGACCAATTACAACCCAACGAACATCAGAGCCGTAACGAATAGAATTAAAAGATCTACAATATTACCTATTTGAACGCAAACGTTAACGAAAACTGTGTTGCTGTATGGTTTGGAGAGCTGGACCCTTACAGAGACATTAATGAAAAAATTTGAGGCCTTTGAGATTTGGATGTATTAACGAGTACTGCGGATAAGTTGGTTTGATCGAATAAGAAATGAAATAGTTTTACATCGAATCAAAAAAGCACAAAAATAACAAAAACGATCAAATTTCGAAATTACAATATTTCGGCATGTAATGAACATCCACAGATGTATAACCTACACCCCATAATACAGGGTAAGATCGCCGAAAGGAGGGGCCCAGGCCGAAGAAGAACACCCTAGCTCCAAAATCTCCGAGAAATGGTATCATGAGACCACCGCTAATTTATTTTGAGCCGCCGTAAACAAAATTATTATTTTCAATATGATTGCCAACGTTCGATAATCGGACAGGGTACTGAAAGAAGAAGAAGAATTATAATATTGTATACCTGAACAGATTAAATAGATATCCGCTTTATTGGTTCATTAAAAATTGCCTCAAAATGCAACATTTGAGACAAGGAAATTTCGAATAATTTTGAAACTCTTCGTCACTGGTTTATACATAACTTAGTCGATATCAGATCACCATAATAACTGTTTTTAATTTTCTGTTAACTGTTGAATAATTTTCAAACGGGTATACAGAATTTGTACTTTACGGTCAAAAGATGGCAAAAATAATTCAGCAAATTGAAGAATAATTGAACAAAGAAAGAATTACACAGTTATTTTTTGTTTTTACAAGCAAAACAGAGTAAAATCTAAAACGGTTAAAAGTTTTCGTGAGATCAATCTAAACTACAACTTACGAATTTATTTGCTAATTGTAGAAAAACACCAGAACTATGTTTTAACTCACAAAGATAAGGCACTGAGACTTCGAACAATAGTCTAGAAACAATTGAATTGTCAGGGTTTATCAATTGTTTACACATTAGCCAGCTGACGCTTGTTTATTTAATTTTTACAAGAGTTTAATAATAGCAGTTTTAAATAAATTCATAGTCACAGCGCACTATGGAGGCCTTTGATAACGTCAAACGCTGATATCTTCTTCATAATAAGAAGCGTAAGTGAGAAATAAAACGAATTATTAACTTACGGAATAATTAGAATTTACAGAGGATATACATATGTTACATTTATACTACAATTCACAACCTGTAAAACCCCGAAGTCACACAACAGAAACGTGAGAAAATTGCAAAAAGTCATTGTTTCTTTATTACATTCTGCCTACTATATTTTTTAATTTCTTAACGAATCAACCCAAGATATCTCGTGCGCAACTACCGTGTCTAAAATAATCATCCATCATCACCCATAGTCGTCCACTGCTGAACATAGGCCTCCTCGAAAAACCTCCATTCAGATCATATCTTGCGCTACTACAATCCTTTTCTCTTGGCTGATATAGCCTCAAATATTGCTTCCAATCGATTGGTTATTATTCTGGTGTACAGTTTGTATACATGGTTAAGTAGAGAAATTGGCTTCTAGGTTCATGTTGTCATCCTTTTTATACAGAAGAATTGTAATGGAATAATCCAAGCTATCGAAGACTTTCAGCCTGAATCATAAATTTTCTATTGGATTTAGATCGGGACTATTTCCAGTCACAGGCAAACAGTAACATCATGGTTTTCTCAACCATTCCATGCAATTATTAGCCGTATACAAGGCGCTCCATCCTGCTGCGAAGATGGATTATTGGCATCCCTTTCGAACAAATCTCTGATAGTGGGCAGCAGTTTGGCTTGCAGTATCTCTTCTGAGATTTTTTTGCAATAATATTGTCTTTTTATTACTGCTAAACGTCCAACTCCATTAGTGGTCATGCAAGCCCATACCATGAACACTTACAGGATGTTTCATAGTGGACCGTAGTACACACATGGGCAATAAGGTAGTCCTCCGACGGTGCGGCGAGTCACACCCAAAGATCAAGAGTTTGGGTTTGCGATCGCCCCAAATTTATACTTTACTCCATTATTCATCTGTCCCACGCCTCTGTGTGGCCAAAGCCCAAATCAATCGCAATGTTTGCCTACCTGATGTCATTAAATTAAACACTGGAAGCCGCACGAAACTGCACTAAACACTAAAGCGCCCACCTAACCGCTTCCAGTTGGTTGTTGACTGACTAGCAAAACCCCTGACGCAATACAGTATTGCCAATGTTGCCATTCACAAATTCTCGAATTTTTGGCGTGTTCGCTTGAATCTGTTCCATATTTTATTAAATAAATTATTTTAATAAAAAAGAGTGACAATATATAAATATTATGCAGTAATAATAAAACAATAAAATAAAAATGTAATTGTAAATGGTAAACTATATAAATCATGATCATGAGACCAGTCTTGCTAAAAAAACAATAATTTTTGTAAAGTTTCCACAATTTTGGCCAATAGTGTAGATTTAATCTTCTATGTGTTAATAGATATCGAGCAGCTGGTCATTTAGCACCAATGTATGGAGATGAATTTTATCCAGAAGAATGGCAATGGTATGGCGTATTGATAGCAGGTTTGTTAGGCAGACAACTGAAATCCTAAGAAAACATAATGTTTTCCAATGTAGAAGAGTTGTATTCCAGAAAATAATTTTATCATCAAACAAGATAATTGTCCTATTCACACTGCAAATATAATAAACCAGTGCTCCAGAATAACAACATCGAAACCTTGCCATGGCTCAGCTACATCCAGATTTAAACCCAATCGAGAATGTGGAGGGGGTGTAAAATTTAAATACCAAGAACTGTGGCATGGTATACAACAAATTTAGGAAAAGCTCTCTGAAGAACACAATTTCATAGTTCCTTTCACGCAGATGGATCTAAGACTAACAAGCTGTTATTTCTGTTATCAATGCTGATGGAGATAGATATTACAAAATATTAATTTTATTTTTGCATACCTAAATTTAGGATAGTTTTGGTCTTCCAGACCTTCACTTTCTTTCGAGGGTTTCTTGTTCCCTCCATTTTTTATTAATAGAAAAACTGTGGTTCTCCTTATGTTAAAATGTTTTGCTTTAATATATTGTTGAGTCGTTTGTTTTATTCCTTATTAATAATAAAAATAATAACAAAAACAACCCTATTTTACGTAAAAACTATCATTTATACACTCTTTATAAAATGCAGGAATTCAAAATGATATCAAAAATTAAGCCCTTAATTATTATTACAATTTATGAATTTTGTTATGTTTATTTTATTATTTGTCTGCATAATGAATAATAACGATAAAATGTCATAACAGATCTTTTAGAACAGCTGTACCTAACAAAATAACTATCTCTTATGGCATCTAAATATAAACACAAAACAATAGGTGATATTAGAAATTATGGCTCATAATTGGATAGATATAAGGAGGGAAAAAGTACCTTCTAGCTTTTTGTTGTAAATCTGTCAAAATTTACGTTACCTTTTCTATGCACTGTGAAGACCCACACCATAGAAATAAAGACACTGAGGCATTAAAAGGAATGTCAGTTAGTAGACATAAATTCATCACTTCACATTATTTGCTCACGCTCCGTTCACAACTGTATTTGATTTGAATTAACACCCCTTTATATAAGTTTCGCAACGCTCTTCACAATACTAATTTAATACTGAAATGAAGAGTTCTTTTCGAGCGAGGAAATGTATTTCACAACATTCGCGATCGCGACATCTCTTTTACCTGCTCAAAATTTAACTTATACATCAGAATCAGTGTACTCGTTCGAATGAAATGGATCGTTTGTAGAATTGAGACGACAAAGACGAAAGTAGGAAATGGCTGGAATCAGTTTGAATACGCCGGGGACCGGGGAATGTCTGGGAGTAGATAAAAAGTAGCATTCAGATTTTTGGAATTATCGTTAGGCCGTGCTTTGGATCCATTTTTATCTGATACGAAACTTCTCTTTGTTGTAGTAGTCATACGTTTATACCAGGTTTATTGAACAGAGCGTGTTTTGTTATCCTACTAGGTTTAAAAGGAGGCTGAGGTATTAAATTAAATAAATTTGAATAGAACTTCTATACCGCAAGTTGTACTTTTCTAAAAACTGTCTTTGCATTTCATAACGTTGACAAAATTCGTTAAAAAACAGTCCCTGCCTCCTTGTTTTACTACCCTTTCTATGATAAAATCTTGTGATATTTCTCAGACGAACATCCCAGATATCCGTAACAAAGGAAATAACAAAATAGCCTCCTCTCTCGGAGATGAAAACCAATAAATCACCCTGAGAAGATAGGATAGTCACAGAACAAATCAAAGGAGAGAAACGTTAATAAATGTGTTAAAAAAGATGTTTCAATTTTTATTTGACAAGAACCCCCTCCCAATGGCATAATGCAATATTAACCATTTTCAAAGGAAAATGGTTAATATTGCATTGCTCACTCTTATTTTACACATTTACACTAACACAAATGGTTTCGTCCTTATGAGTCTTCTCTTTAGTTCAGTGTTGTCAAGAAGCTGGATTGCCCCGACATTGACATGACTCGCAGACTCTGCTATGACTCTTGATTACTTCATAACAGTTTTCCGTACCCAATTCCTGGTGGAGTTGCTGTTACGGATATACCTAGGAGCATCAACAATGTTTCCAATACTTTTTTTGAAATCTCTGGATAATATTACTAGCTTTGGTACAACTCCAGCAGTTGGCACCCATATCCCATACTGCGTTAAGTACTTGCTTGTAATGGATAATTTTATTCGGAACGGATAATGCTGAATTTTTTTCAAATCAGCCAATACCATTTTGTTATATCTTATATCAAGTTCCCCTCTTTCATTTTGACATGAGACTTCTAGCGCAGACTCCGTCTAGGGCGATGCCCAAGTATTTTGCTGATGTTGCATAAAGAACTTGGGTATCATTTATTCTAGTGGAAATTTTCTGATTTTTTTATTGTAAAAGTTAATTGTGTGCAGATTTAGTCTCATTTAATTTTATTCGCCATTTTTTGGCCCAGTATGTATTGTATGTACTGACGTTTGCAACTTATCAGTCGCTTCTTCACTAGTGTCTCCTATCGCTAGAAGGGCTGTATCATCCGCGAAGGTGGCGATAGTGTTTTGTTCTAGCTCTTGAATGTCACACGTATACAATAGGTACAGGACCGGACCTAATACACTCCCTTGTTGCACGCCCGCTTTGATCTCCCTTAAATCGGTGTACACTTCGTCTTGTTTGACTCTGAAATATCTATTCGCAATGTATGATTCTAAGATTTCTGAATACTGTTTAGGCATGAACGTTCTTAGTTTATAGTTTAAACCCTTATGCCAGACTTTATCAAAGGCCTGTTCTACGTCCAAGAAGATTGTAGAGCAGACTTTCTTTTCTTCTAATGTATTTTCTATTATATTCGATATTCTGTGAACTTGTTCTATAGTGGAATTTTATTTCTGATATACCATTCTGAGTACCAATTGATGATTTTGGTATAAGATTTTTTCTTTCTAATAATTGGTTTTAAACCTTTTCAAGACAGTATTTCAGATAGTTTTGACATCACGAAGGAGTGATTTGGACGATAGTGATTCATCAAAAGTTACCTGGTTTGACGATCATAATGACTTCGGCTACTTCCAACTCTGGGACAACTAATGGTTTTTTGTTTGTAGAAACAATTATTTCTTAAGATTTATATTCTCTTTTATCTCTGTTGATACTTCTCTAAATGATGTCAATGCTTGGAATGGTTCTTCTCATCTCAGTTCTTCACTATCATTGTCGTTGAGTTTTGAACGTATTTTCTAAACGATTTGCAAATCGTTATGCTGTCTGGTCGTTACTTTTAGCCCAGTTGCCGTTTTCCAACTTAATAGGAGGAGAATAAATAATTGGTCTCGTCATTCTTTTTGTTGCCTTCCATAACGAATAATCATGTGTTCTGGTCAGCTGTTAAATTACTTAAAAAAATCAATTGTTGAATTTTTTAGATTCTGTATCTCCCTTTTTAGTTTTGTTGTAACATTATTTAGACTACTTTTGTGTGGAGCTCTGTATTACTGCCATTTGTTCCTTAACTTTCTTTTTTCTATTATGAGTTCTCTGATTTCTTTTGGATAATTGCTCCCTTTTGTTCTAGAAGTTATTGTGGGAGTATTTTCCCAAGCTACCTGTTGGATATTTTTTTATAAAAACTTCTAATCTGTCATCAAGTTGCCTCGTGTTTCTCAATGGCACAGCAAGATTAATTTTGTGTTCAAGGTTTATTTTGAAGCTCTCCCAGTCAGTTTTTTTATTAGTCAATATTGGATTGAACTCTTTTTTGAGTACTGTATCACCCATAGTTAAAATTATCGGTGAGTGATCAGAGTTTATGTTCCAGCGGTCATTGATATCCAGCTAATTAGCTGAGGTATTTTTGTAAATAAAAAAATCTATCAGGCCTGGAATTTTGTTCCTATCGGTAGGCCAGCAATACTAAAAATAATGCACAAAAAAGTTAACACTTTTAGACATTTGACAGAAATTATCTATGAAGGTAATAACAAAACTAGCAAAAAAACTTCCGAATAGAACTTGGAATTAAACAGGGTGATACTATCTCCCCGACATTGGTTACAGCTGTATTCGAATATGTGTTGTCGATGGAGAGGATCATATGGGAATTAATATAAATGGAGAGGGAAATCAGAACCACTCAAGATTTGCCGGTGGCATTCTTATAATATTTGATAGCGTTTATAAAGCAACAAAAATGCTGGAAACACTCTATAAAGTGTCAAAAACATTTGGTCTTAAAATTAACATCTCAAAGACAAAATTTATGACCAACCTTATGTAGTCACGATAAAATTCAGATTAAAAGCCATAGCATCCACCATCGGGAAAGAGAAGCAGAGGAATACCACAAATGAGATGGGCGGATGATATTAAGAAGATTGGAGTAAACAACTGGAAGCAAGTGGCGCAAAATCGAAAACACTGGATTGATTTGGGGGAGGCCTATGTCCAAAGTTGGACTACTTAAGGCTGTAGAAGAAAAAGAAGAGAGATAATCATACAACTGAAGTAAGTACAGAAAAGGGTACAAAAGGAACAACATTTTTAAGTCTAGTACTCCAGTTTGTTCAAAAGGAAAGGTTTTTGTAATATGTTTTACCGGTCCTTACATATGGTGCAGAAACACTAACTCTAACAAAAGAAACAATACATTAATTATTGAGTTACATCCTATGGAAACATCACTGTTAGGTATTACCATTAGAGATAAAGGACTAAACTTAGAAATAAGACGAAGAACAGGAGTCAGCAGGAGCTAAATGGGCTTGGACCAAGACAAGAGGCATATCTAAGCAGAGGACGACCACCGACTAGAGATGAACGGATGATATAAAGCGAATCACCACAAATTGGATGCAAGAAGCTCACAATAGAAATGTGGAAAATTTTACTCACTGTCTCAGGTTCTTTTTCTTCTTCTTCTTCTTCTTCAAGTTCCACTCCTATCGGAGATTGGAAATCATTCTGGCAATTATAATTTTATTGGTTACTCGCCTGAATAGTTCAATTGAACTGCATCCAAACCATTCACGGAGATTGCGTAGCCACGAGATTTTACGTCTTCCTACGGTTTCTTCTAGCTTTGATTTTACCCTGCATTATATTCCTTAGTAGTTCGTACTTTTCACCTCTCATTATGTGCCCCAAGTATTCCAATTTCCTGATTTTTATGGAATTTAAAACTTCGCATTGTTTCCCTAGTTGTTCGAGAACTTGTTCGGTTGTTTTGAGATTCATCCATGATATTTTCAAAATACGTCGGTAACACCACATTTCGAATGCTTCTAGGTTTTTAATGTTGGGTTTTTTAAGTGTCCAAGCTTCAACTCCATACAAAAGGGTAGAGAAAATATAACATCGAAGCATTCTTATCCGGAGCGATATATTGATATCGCGATTACAAAAAAGTTTTCTCATTCTATTAAAAGTTGACAGTGCATTTTAATGCGGTATCTTATTTCTTTTGTCTGATCAGTATCTTCTGTGATCTATGCTCCAAGTTATTTGTACGAAGATATTTGTTCAATTTCTGAATTATTTAGTACTAGCTTAACTTTGATGTTTTGTGCTTTTGTAAATACCATGAACTTGGTTTTCTTCAAATTGATTTTTAGTCCATAATCGTTGCAATATATATTTAGTTGTTCAGCAAGGTGTTACAGTTCTTCTAGTGTTCCTGCCAGAAGGACGGTGTCGTCAGCATATCTTATGTTATTAAGTGGCTCACCGTTTATTATAAGGCCTTCACTGATCTCGGCAAGCGCTAATTCTGAGATGGCTTCACTGTATAAATTGAATAACAAGGGTGATAAAATACACCCTTGGCGGACCCCACGGCGAATCTGGATCTCTGGTCTCAGGTTCAGCAATGGACAAATATAGGCTAATTGATGATTATGATTACGTCACTGGGAGTTTTTAGTTGTTCTAAACATTTGTCAAGTATTTTTAAACTAAAAATTAAGAACTCGACGATTGTGTAGCCATCTTGGATCAATCAAAATTTAGTCGACACAACATAAATAGAGCGTTAAGACGACTCGTTGAGTCGATGAGATGAATACCATCCACCTTGTTACGATAATGTTATTTCCAGTGACGCGATACAAACCTATAGGGTCTATTAATATTTGAACTGTAGCAATAAAGAGGAAAAACAGACGAATTAATATTAAATGCATAACATCATCGCCCTGTCTGATACTCATCCGCTATCCGGCAAAGTGTTTGCCGAGTAGAGATAAAAAGTGTGTGCGTTGAGATTTTCTGAATTATTGACGGTGTTTACAAAAGATTAGGAAAGGAGGAAATAAAAGATTGAATCAGGATCGTTTCAAGTTTGGTGTTTGCCTGTTCAGAACCAAAAAACTAATCACTTCGAGTGGGAAACGGGCGCGAGAGAATGACTCATGGATTTGGCAGTTCAAAAGAATCTCTCGGGGAACAGAATGGGGTGGGAAGTTGTAGTTGTCTGGTTGACTTGCTGATTCACAATTAGGTATGTATTCGGTGTTAAGATATTCATTTATATACAGTCTAAAAATTAACAAATTTCCGCGACATGTGAATTTTGACATTAAGTCAAAGTATATAATTATTTTCTCAAAGAACTAAACACCACTTCATATCTATTGACGTAAATCACTTAAATTCATTGGCGTTTGCGATAGCATGCCAAAGGAATATTTGTCACTAAATAATATCCCCGAGGTTTAGCGATTTAACTTGGGGTTAACTTAAAACGTGTACTTTTATGGTAATGAACAGCTGTGGGCAAGGAACTCGTTAGGAAATGTGTAGTCGCTTTAATATTAAAGCTATTGATTAATTTGGGGTTTAATTATGCTCTTGTTCTACAAAAATGTATGAGAGTTCGGCCATTTTTAAAAGTATATCATATGAAGTCTCATCAATATCATATTATTGGTCTAAAATATATTTTCTATGCATTCTTATGCTCGTTTTTAGTTAAAAATCAAAATAAGTTTGTTTTAAAATCCCATCAATTTGAAACTAACCTGATTTAGAAACTATCAATAGTTTAAGAAGCGCCTCAATGTGGAACTAACCTCATTTAGAGACTATCTATGGTTTTAGAACCATCTCAATTTGAAATTAACCTGATTAAGAAAATATTAGTAGTTTTAGAATCACCCTAACTCTATTTAAAAATAAAATTATCCATACTCTTAAAATCAAATTAAAATAAATTAAGAATTCAATTTGAAACTAACGTCATTTAGAAACTAACCTCAGTTCTAAAATTAAATAAGATAATTTTAGAATCGCCTCAATTTGAAACTAACCTCATTTAGAGACTACCCATAGTTTTAGAACCACTTCAATTTGAAATTATCCTGATTTAGAAACCATGGATAGTTTTAGAATCGCCTCAATTTGAAACTAACCCCATTTAGACACTATCCATAGTTTTAAAATCCCCTCAATTCTAAATTAACCTGATTTAGAAACTATCCATAGTTTCAGAATCACCTCAATTTGAAACTAACCTCAATTAGAGACGATCCATAGTTTTAGGACCACCTCAATTTGAAACTATCCACAGCTTTAAAACCATTTCAATTTAAAATTAACCTGATTTAGAAACTATGGATAGTTTTAGATTAGCCTCAATTTGAAATTAAACTTATTTAGAAATCATCCAGAGTTTTAAAAGCAACTCAATTTGAAATTAATCTCATTTAGACACTATCCATAGTTTTAAAATCACCTCAATTCAAAATTAACCTGATTTAGAAACTATCCATAGTTTTGGAATCACCTCAATTTGAAACTGACCTCATTTAGAGACTATCCATAGTTTTATAACAACTTAAATTTGAAACTAACCTCATTTGGAAACTATCCACAGCTTTAAAACTATTTCAATTTAAAATTAACCTGATTTAGAAACTATGGATAGTTTTAGATTAGCCTCAATTTGAAATTAAACTCATTTAGAAATTGCCCATAGTTTTAAAACCAACTCAATGTGAAATTAACCTCATTTAGAGATTATCCATAATTTTAAAATGATCACAAATTGAAGTAAACCTGATTTAGAAACTATCAATAGTCTTAAAATGAAACTACGACAGGTTTAGAACAGCCCCAACTTGAAACTAAACCACGAGCACCATCAACAGTGATCACCAGAGAAGGAAAATAATTGACTAGCACTATCTGAGGATCAAGAGTGATCATCAGAAAAGAAAAAGAATTGAAAAACCAACTTATTGGCCAATCGATCCAAACAGAATACCGGATTTCTTAGATATATGCATATTAAGGAAACTATCCTCTAACAACGTAGACATAGAGAAAAACTTTGATTTTTCAGATCACTCATCAATTGTCATTACAATTAGTGAAAAAAAAATTATTAAAAAGGAAACAAAACCTACTTTTTCCAATATGAGGACCAATCGGAAAGAGATTTCTAGATTCACTAACACGCAAAATTCAACTAACTAAACATATCATTAAGAACGAAAGACACAACAAAGAGAATGACGGCTGGTAGAAATTATGTCATATAACTAAGAGACATGGTTGCAGAGAAAAGAAAACTGCGGAAAAGGTGTCAAACTACAAGAACACCTTAAGAAAAAACTATACTAAACAGTGCCACCCAAAGGCTACGCCGAAAAAAGCAAAAACACAAAGAAGAATCTATATAATAAATACTTGTAACAGAATAATCGAATGACAAAGAAACTGAATATTTCCTCTGGAATGCGACGAAGTAGTTGAAAACACAATATGCTCACTGTCCTACTATTAGAACAGCGGGCCACAAATGGGTGAGAGATAATTAACAAAAAGCCTTTTGAAAGATACTTTTGCTATCCACTAAAAGTTAATTTTTAACTAGAAATCCACCAAAATCCAGATCTAACAAAAATCAAATTGGTTACTTTTAAGGAAGTTGCAGAAGAAATACAAAATAAATGTAAGTTCTAAACAAGCTCCCGAATAAGATCTAGTAACTATCGGAATATTTAAATACCCACCAAAAAAAGCTATAATCAAGTTGATGTATACTATAAACACAACATTTCGACTAAAACACGTGCTAGATTCTCAGAAAATGCCTGAAATTATTATAATACCGAAACCAAGACACCTCCTAATTTGGTCTCTCACATTGACCAATATCACTCCTACCAATAATTTCAAAGTTGTGTGAGAACATACTTCTAAGAAGACTAAAACAATAATCCAGAGCATAGAATCTAATTCCTTCATAACAGTGAATTTTTAAAAATAAACACTGAACTATGAATCAA